>CM040618.1:114826747-115426747 GCA_022817965.1 Solanum lycopersicoides
CCTATGATTAGACATATGATAAGCAAACTTCAAAACAGAACACTCAAAGTAAATAAAAATGTATTTAATTTGTTTAGAAGAAGTGGAGTGCATTTGTAGTTCCAATCCATCTATTTAATATTTAACATACTTATTTTCGGCAATAAAATTAAGAAAATGAAATCCAACTAGGATCACCGCAAATTTACATTCATTGGTATCGACCATTAAGCAAATTGGTAAATCGTGACCATTAAGCAAATAGGTTAAATTATAATGTTGTTAGTTCGTTGTTTGTATAGATGTTGTAGGGCCACGTGCTTCCTGTCGCTGTTTGTATAGATGATAGAGGGACATGTATTTCCTGGCTCTTCATTTTATATTATAGGTAAACAAAATAGATCCCTAAGCTTCATTAATGCGAAAGTCAAAAAAATGCAATTAACCCAAGTCATTTCGGTTTGATTGGTTTATTTGTTTATAAACTAAAAATTCGATTAGAAACTAACTAAACCAACTGAATGCATAATATTACTCAAAGTCGGAGATGCGGTGTATGTTAAAGCATGTGCACCCACTGCTTTCAAATCCTTAGCTCTGAGTTGAAGTTGAATACTAGAGTACTGAAGTTTAACTAAAAAATTGTGAAAGTTGAAGATTAATGAGTAGAGACCAGTATTTTCTTGAAATATGCAATCAGACCACTACTTTAAGTCTGCTTATTGCATTTCACTATATTCAAAGAAGTTAACGTATTATAAAGTTCACTATTTGGCTATTTGCAAGGATGCATGACCAAACTAGAATTGCAGATACTTCAGTATTAGTAATAAATCAGAAATTTCTCTTCAGCAAAAGTGGGACAGAGAGAAATGTACACACCTCAGATTCCTCTATCTTAGCTAAAAGAACCCTTAGCTTATTTGCTTTCTCCCAGATTCCCCAACCCTATAACAGGATGATTTATAAGCCCCTCCTCCAACATGTTCAACTGAATTGACAGAAAAAGAATATGCAACAGAAATGTTAAATAATTTGTCATATGAATTTAGTTTCATAAATAAACAACTTTTCAAAGCTTGTTACAACAATTACAAAGAGGAGGGGACGAAAAAATTGAATCATCATATTAAGTGGGAAAGACGTGAGCACTTACTTGTCTCTTTCAGTTTCATAAATAAAAAAGAAATGCTAAATACATTATCATATGAATTGAGTTTCATAAATAAACAACTTTGCAAAGCTTGTTAAAGCAATTACAAAGAGGAGGGGAGGAAAAAAATTGAATCATCATATTAAGAGGGAAAGACAACACTTACTCGTCGGAAAATTGGGTACGTGAAATACAACATAACAATTCCAGTGGGATCAAGATTCTATACATCCTTTTACCCACTTTTCCAACCATCGCATTAAGGAGACCAAGTCTTGTCCTGACGTCCATTGGCCTCCAGGAATCTGTACATATTAATCAGGTAAGAACCCAGTAAGCATGAAACTGTAAATTCCTAAACAACAGAGTCGGATCTTCAATATCTCTCTTCCCTCTTTATCTTCTAACGTTTCCCTTTTGGGAAATTTATCCCTTTTTGTTAGCTATCAATTTTATGATTTAATAATGAATGTCTAGTACTAGGAACACTATTTACATTATATACTCACTACCAACTGACAACTGGTGGAGACTAGCACCATATACCAAACAAATCACCAACATAACAGCTCAAGGCAACTCTGTACTTTGATAATATTTGAACACCTCTTGGCATAACACATCAACCTTAACTAACAGAAAAAATTACTGCTTATTAAGTTATTTCATTTCCTAAATGATTTGCAATGAAACAGAAGGCAAGGTATCCCAACTTGTAGAGTTAAGGGCAAGAAACTAATAAGATATCTATGTCATTACTGGTGTGAATCGAACAACAGAAGCTAGAAGCAATCTGACATCTGAAATAAGGTAACAAGGTCATTCATTTTCCTACCTCCATTTGGACACGCATTGTCTCCAACAAACTAACCAGTACAGATAAATGTTGTGACTGGGTGATTACATTGTCTCTCTTACTACGGCCCAGCTTCCTCATCAATCTAGATGTCTTCTCCTTCTTTATGTCCTTTGATGGTACAATGAGGCCTCCGTGCATACAAAATGCATATTAAATGCGTTAAAGTAATCGGATGGGAGATGTTACAAGCCAAGAAACAGAAAAGGCAGAAATACCCTGAAGGTCCAGCAGCAGCCAGAAGGATCTCATATGCTGCACGGAGAATCATCGCCAATAGCTAGGAAGAAATACAGCCTAAAGTATAAGTATCTCCAATCCATCCTCGTAAAAGCAAGAAAAGTATACATTTTGAAAAAAGATAATGGAATCTACAAGTGAAGTAGTGTAACCGATCAGGAAATACTGGAATAGAATAATATATTTAACTGTTTTCTCATCAAATACTTGTTCCAGTAATCAATCTGTAAGTTCCTATTACGTGCCAACACATGTATTCAAGGCTTCAAACATTGTATAAAATCAAAGAATTCAAACATCAAAACACAAAAAAAAGTATGGATT
This sequence comes from Solanum lycopersicoides, assembly GCA_022817965.1. Taxonomy (NCBI): domain Eukaryota; kingdom Viridiplantae; phylum Streptophyta; class Magnoliopsida; order Solanales; family Solanaceae; genus Solanum; species Solanum lycopersicoides. Next base: position 114,829,300 of record CM040618.1, read on the forward strand.
TAATATGAAGCTCCAAAACAAGCTCTTGCACCCCACTATAGGATGTTTACAAAGTAGCGGTAAAATAAACTAGTTAAATGGATATGATGTCCTCACTTCATTCAATTTCACATTTAACATTTATCGAGATATTCCCCAAACAGACTTCAAACCAAGAAGGTGCCAGTAATAAGTGAGGATCAAATGACATCAACGTGTCACTGATTTTCGTGCACAAGCACAGAACTTAACTTATCATTTGGTTAGGGTTTATGAAAGATGAAATAAGCTTCAGAAAAAATTGAATACTATTGCTACCAGGTACGAGAGAAGTTATCACAGAAGAGTAATAACTACTTGAATGTTCGTTGAAGAAAACATTAGCGGAACCTCTTTATGCTTAAAAAGCACCAAATGAAAAATTAGGGTTGTTAAAGATCAGGAATAAATAACTTATATAACTATTTTCTTTTTAACATAATCAAGTGAAAAACTTATATAACTATGTAAGTTTTTCTTTTTATAAACATAATCAAGTGAATAGTGATTAGAGGAGAAAATAACAAAGAGTTAAAATAAATATTTAAGCACTAAAGAGAGTTGCATCAAAATATTTGACAACTAGTTTTGTTTATGATAGTCAAAGGTCAGAAAAACATTAAACATGCATCAAGATAGTGCTAACTCTTTTTAATCTACAAAAAGAAAAAAAAAACATATAGGATTACAGTTTTAAAAAAATTGAATAATGCCTATCAACTGGAAGAAGTTAAAAAATCACACAAGTGTGCTGGATATTAAGGTGGTTTCTTATGCTCCTAATTAAAAGGGGACGGATATTCTCCCAATATCAAGCTACTATAGAAGTATGTCATGTTCACGACCTAGGTGCATTGCTCGAGCTGCAATTAACATGGATGAGAATCGAAATCTATTTATCATTAGGATACAACGCTTCATAGTATAGTGGTTAAATTCCCTTATTAAAAAAATCCATTTATCATTGAGTGAAAATTGCACAGAAACTAAAGCAGTTATACGATACATCTGCATCAATATTGTTAATAGTTTCCTAGTCATGTGTCAGCACCCTAATCACAAAGTAACTTGTAGTACAAATGTAGAACCAGAGAGAAATCTCGAAGTACTTTTACCTTCCCGATCTTATTTTTTTGTAAAAATGGTAACCATTACTCTCCCCATCTTTTATTTTTTTGGTATAAACAGTACTATAGATATAACATAGAGTTAAAAGACAAACAAATTACAACCTAATATTGCCATAATGAAATGGTCACACTTATGATAACAGAAGTTACAGGTCCACCATACACATATACACCTATAATAAGCATGCTTACCAGTAGCATAACGACAATCCAAGCACAAGATCAGCAGCATCATTGAGAACTCTTCTTGAATACCTTCGACTGTCAAGTTCATCTCGGTCATCATCGTCATCAAAATCCTCAATGTTGTCAACTGTTAACTCTTGTTGTTGTGTGGAACTAAGAGATTGAGATTTGGATAAAGTAGACAACTCTTCAAATGGTCCAGTATCAATTGATCCTGACGTTGAAAGTGTTCGCAAAATTGGTGATGTGGAAATAGGGACAGGCAATCTTCCTGGAGGCAAACCCGAGAGTTCAGGATTTGTAGCTAGAAAGCATTCATCATTTGAACTTGTATTACTCTTAATACCAAAAGGAAACCGTCAAGAATGAAAATAAACATTGATAATAGAACACACTAAATAAAGTTTTGGAATAGTTTTAAAGTGCTGCACAACAATACCGTATGGAATAATTCTATGTTGCCGTAGATAAACCTCTGGAACTGGAACATTCACAAATAGTAACTATTCAACAAAAATTAATGCATGTGCAATCCCGAACAAGAACATTCATAAAATAGTGACTATTGAACAGAAAATAATGTTTGTGCAAGTCTGAATTTACCATATGAGGGAACAGAGTGTTGTGGTGATAATCTCGAATAGCTTCAGATAGTTCAAGAAGTTCGCCAACCCAAAAAAGAAAAAGAAAATCAATCCTGACTTGATGATTGCAATCCATTTTAAAGCAAATATGTAGAGGCTATATTTTGGGGTGGACATTCCCTACCTTTTCTTGCACAATTGAGGAAAAAATCAACGCTAACTTGATCAAGATCCACATCATACAAGGAAACAGCTCCGGGGGGCTTTACCATCTTCTTGATTAAGCTTCCTGAAAGTATGAAATTTAATAGCATCCGTCTATCTCTCCGAAATCATTGTAGAGTTCTCCCTGCAAATACAGTCAACACATTCAATTGGAGCCCAATAAATTCTCTACCATCAAATCTCCTTAACACATCAAGAATCATTCACCTTAAAATTTACTTCAAAACAACTTCAAGATCTATTAATCAAAACAAGGAAAGAATCCACTGGATTTTAAAGATTACTTACTCTACCATTGCAACTTCAACGTAAACCCACTTGCTTAACAACTCACACTTAAATTCACCAAGGGCGGAGTGGCTTTAGGCCCCAAAAATAAGAACCCAAAACCCCCAAGTTCAGTTACCGAAGATAAACAAAAAAAGAATCAAATTCCAATAAGAGGAAAGATTAAACGAACAACCAAGAAGAATGAATGAGTTACACTTTGGCAATCTTCTTGGAGGCAAACCCCATAGAAAGAAATCATCATTTGAAAATGTGACCGTTGAGGCGTTGAAAATGAAAATAAATATTTAGAAATACTCACCATATTTAAGAGAGGAATTTAAGGGGGAAAAAAAGAAAATTTGTTGACCGGCGGCAGCTGCACTATTTTTTCTTTTTCGGTGGTTCTTCCGTCTCAGTTTGTTGTCTTATTTTTAATTTTTTATAATATTTTAAAATATTATAAATCGTGATAGTTGTCAACTTAAAATATTAAAAAAATTGACGAATTCATAAATTAATCTATGTTTATCACATAAAATAGGATGGATTGGATAAATGGCAATAAATAGGCAGGTCACGATAGATTTGCCTGCCCGACAGCTGGCACTATTTTTCCTTTTCTGGTGGTTCTGCCATTTTCTTATGTTTGTCTTATTTTTAAAATTTTAAAATATTTAAAAAAAGTTCTATAAATCATGATAATAGTAGACTTAAAATATTAGTAAATAACGTATAAAAATTTGATTGATTCGTAAAATTAATCTATTAGTGTCACATAAAATGGAATAAAAAAAGTAACATGTATTATGTAATTTGGAAACTCGTAGAAAGTGTTGTAAATCTCAATAATTAACAACTTTTGATTGACTCTTGAAATTCTATTTGTTTAACATACAATATAATAAAAAAAGTAACATATATTAGTAAAAATTTACATCAAAAGTACTATAAATTACAATAATCAAAAGAAGTAACGTGTACTATCTAATATGAAAACTACGTAGAAAGTATTGTAAGTCTCAATAATTAACAAAATTTAATTGACTCTTGAAATTATATTTGTGAGTACATACATTGGAAGAAGAAAAGTAATATATATTATTTAAAATCACGTAGAAATTTAAATTACAATAATTAACAACTTCAAATATTTAAAAATCATATTAAAATTTAATTGACTATCTAAATTCTATCTATATCACATAAAGTTAGACAAAAAAATAATAAATATTACGCTCGTGCTAACACAGTCAGGCGGTGTCTAATTATTACTTCCTCTGTCCCTATTTAGTTGTCCACTTTAGAAATGACACATATTAAGATAGCAATAATTAGCATAGTGAAGTTATTATTTTACCCTTATTAATTATGGTTTCAAAAATGATGAATTAAAACTTGAAAATTTTCAAGAAGTTTAAATGAGGATATAATAGAAAAAAAAATTGTCCTTTCTGATTTGTCAAAATGGATAAGTAAATAGGAACAACTAAAAAGGAAATATGGACAAGTAAATAGGGAAAGAGGGAGTACTATATAAGAAGTGGGAATAAGCACACGCGTCTCCGTCAACGCGTGTGCTTCCCTGAAATTACATTGAATTCGAGGGCTATTTCGGACATTTCGATATTTAGCTGCTCATCTTTCCAACACATCCACCTCCATTTGCACGGTCTGTTCTCTCCTCTTCTCCCCTTCCGTTTGCATGTCATTCTTCATGTTTTGTATCACTAATACTCCTTCAAAGTACTTCCCTGATGATATATTGAAGTTAGTCTTTATGTCGTTCTCTAATTTAGATGTGATTCTTTTCCTTTTCTGCATCCATCCTAACACCAACTCCATTACTGACCACCAAGCACCTCTGTTTGCTCTCTCCTTTTCTTCTCTTCTCCCGAACTTCGCACTTTCATCGACGTCATAGCTGTATCCAGGTGAGCATACTTTTACACTTGATTTTGATTTCTTAACTCTGCTTCTGTTATTTGATTGCAATATTATTGCTGCGTTTTTTTTTTTTTTTTGTATTCGATAACTTCGCACTTTCATCGACATCTAGAGGTAACACACTTTTTTATCATCCTTTTGTTAAAGTGTATATTGTATCATCAATTAGATATATCTATGACATACCTTTATCTCTGATGATTGTTTTCTGGCCTCATGTATATATATGAATAGCTGAAACAATTGAAGTTGTGATTTGACATCAGACCGAAAGTGCCTTTGTTTTGTCTACTCTATGGTGATTCTCCAGTGCCGAGGCAATTGAAGTTGCAATTTGATCAAAAATCCATTCTGTTTTAGTTGTCCTGTTATTGCTTTTTCCTGACTGAGCCTTATTACATGGACTCAATACTCAAGTATACAGTGCTTCAACAATAGAAGCCTAGACTAATTGTGCTTCGGAAATGCACAAATTCTCTGTGCCTTTTTTCCTCACATGATGTAGCAGTGCAATTTTTATTTTTTTTTGAAACTAGCAAGACTGCTAAAAAAGATTCAGAAAACTTGACATTTCAACTGAAATTCTAAGGAGTGGGATGTCGTTCACTATAGTAGATAAATTTCATTTGTCGTGAAAATACTTTTACGTATTAAAAAATTTCATGTGACAACTAAAGAAACACTAACTTTTTCCCGAAGTACATCTTCACAGGTTACAGTTAACTAAATGTTCAAAAGGTGTAAAATTGCACATTCAATCATCAGGTACAGTCTTTCATTTACTCTTTCTAATTTTCCCTTCATGAACTTTATCCACGCGTAGTTTCAAGATTCTCCTTATAATTCTATTTTCTACTTGGTGCAGATCAACCGAAACTGTCAACTCAATCAATGCTTTTACTTGGTGCGGATCAACCAAATCAAATATTGTAACAACCTTCACATTATTGGGCCGCTGCCCTGTACTAGTATATATATGAGAGGCTATGAAAACAGCTCATAAACAAACATATCTGCTTCCCTAGGCAGGGATAATACGGGAATTTACTTTTAGTGTTATGCTGAAATAATATTGTACATAGTGCTTTATGATTACACTTCTCCATTTTCTGGACATAAAAGCCAGCCAATATTTCCTTTTTGTTTACCTTTAGCCGAAAAGTTTGGGGCCATGTTTTTCCATTTTTTCTTTTCATTAATTATTTAACTGTCTTTCAAAATATGGACCTCACTTCAGTAATTCTCATTTCCTTCTTGTCTCTCACATCTTTTTCTATAGTTTTTCCCACTTTGTTTACGCATTACTCTTAAATATACGTTATATATTTGCAAATTCTCTAAATCACAATAGTTAATAATTTTAAATATTTTTTATATTTAAAATGATATTAAAAATATTATAAATCACAAGAATTATCAAGATAAAATATTTTTTTTAAAAATAAATAAAAATTTAGTTGATTTTTGAAATTTTATTAGTGACACATGAATTTAAATAGATAGAACAACATAGATTATTGATGTTTTGTAAGTGATATTATTATTTGAAAAATTATGCGGCTAAGCAAACTTATACTATTTAATTACTCATCATAGCTATAGTTTGCTATAATTACCACTCGCGACTAACATTATACATTAATTACGTGGGCTGACTTCGAGTTTGTATAATTAGTCATGTTTGTATATGTATAATTCACCAAGATATACAAATACATATGTATAATATACAATTTTTTAACCTATATACATATACAATTCACCTCTCTCCCACTCTCTACCCTCTCTCTCTCGCCTATCTCCTCCCTCTCCCAATCTCGCTTGCCATTTATACAAATGTATATGTATAATATACAGTTATATACAATTATATACATTTACAATTCACCTCTCTCCCACTCTCTGCCCTCTCTCTCTCGCCTCTCCTGATCTCGCTCACCTCTATCCTCTCTCTCCCAGTCTCACTCGTCTCTCTCCCCCCTCTCCCAATCTCTCTTGCCATATATACAAATATATATGTATAATATACAATTATCTAACCAATATACATATACAATTCACCTTTCTCCACTCTTTTCCCCTTCTCTCTCCTCTCTCCTCTCTCTCCCAGTCTCGCTCGCCTCTCTCCTCCATATAACATGTAGCTACAAATTGTAATTATCAAACTATAGCTATAGAGAGTAATTAATTATTTTTAAGTGGCTATATATGAAAGTTTTCCTATTATAAATCACAATAATTAACAGTTGAAAATACTTAATAGAACATATACTAAATTTGATTGACTCTCTTAATTTGAACTAAATGATACATGAATTTCCTAAAGATTATATAAACCAACATATACTAAGTACAGACCTAAACATGAAAAGAATTAAATATTTCATCATATTCTACTTGGATTCCTAGAAAAGAAAATCTAAAGGGTGAGTACGGTGTTCCGAATACTTTAGGGGTCTTATTTCACTACCGGCAAATGTTTTGTGGGGAAAAGTCAAAAAAACAAAGTTGATCTCGCAGTTTGAGTATTCTTCTGCAACCTCGAAAGGGGAAGGTGGAGAAATGGCGGTGAGAGGGAAAGCAATGGTGACGCTGCCGACATTGGTGCGAGCTATGAGGAGGAGAACCTCAAATCATATGCCTTCGAATCAACCGTTGCCTTCACTAAGACGAGCATTCTCGCTATACGATCAAATCAATCTCATCGATAACGTACCTGAAGATCAAATACGCTTCAAACAGTACTTTCCTATTCTTTAATCAGTACATTAATTTTTCTTTTATTCTGATTTTTCATTGATTTAGGTGTATAATTGACCTATTTCATCTGAATAACACTTGCAATTTGTTCATGTTTTTCTTACTTTTCAGTTTAGGTGTTTTAGGTTCAACCAATTATTTTCAGAGAGTAGAAGTAAGGAATTAAATCGAAGCGAATTTTCTATTTTGAATACGCTTTGATGTTAGTTGACGTTCACATGGTTTAATGAATTGCAAAATAACTTAGATGAGGGAAGCAATTATATAATGTGGTTAGAGTTCTTCATGCTGATTAGGCATGCTAATAGACCATTATTCTGTTACTTGCCGAGGCTCATTGTCTAAACAGACCTATAGAACTTCTTAGTTTCACCTTATATGGGCAGTTTAAGAGCATACCAGCTGAAATTTACTTTTATCCTCTGTGCCTTACTTCTCTTCCCAGTTCCTAAATTATGTTCAAATGTCAATCACGAAGCATACATTTTATTTCTGGAGTAGTTTCAAGTCATTGTTGCTCTATAATTTTTTGACAATTAGCTTTATCAAAGGATAGAAAAAATGTTTTTTCTGTAAATTAGCTTTATCACGAAGAATTGATGTCTCTCTCTTTTCTTGGGCTATTGTTTTTTGTGGAGGGGCAAGAAGGATAGAAAAAAGAGACTTATTAATGTATACATAAAAGACTGTTAGTAGAAGACACAATGTTTTTTCTCAGCTTTAAAGGGTCCTAGGGAAGGGGGAGGAAGAAAAACTACGGGTTGCAGCTGCTATCCAGTTCTTTTTTAGCTCTATAATAGTGTTCACCCAAAACTTGCATTACTTTTGGTCCACAAAGAGATAAGAGAATTGGAAAACCACCCACATCGTTTATCAATACATATGGCGAATATTCACTAGTACTAACCTTAAGTTGTTCTTAATAACTTCATATGAGTCAAAATGTGGTCCTTGAGAAAAATGTCTGGTTATATGATATTTCTGAGGAATATTAATCAAGCTACAGATTTAGTCATTTAGGGGGCTATCTTATTTGTATTACTAGACTTGAGGACTCTTTGTGCTTTTGCATATTAAATTGTGGCGAGCTGGTTCAATAGATATGATCTATTGCCTCATAGCCCTCTGGGGTGGATGGCTTCTTCTTTTTAGAAGCTTCTTTGCCTCTCTTTTGGAATTTATTTTATTAATGCCCCACGTTCTAAATTAACTTAGAATGGTAATCTGGTTATTCTGGTAGAGTTTCCATCATAATCCCATCTATTATTATGTTGGTGGAAATAGTTAGTCTGCTAAGCTGGATGAGGTCCAGTGATTCCCAGTAGAGTCAGGCGATTAACATAGAGGGGAATCTGCTCCTCTGCCATGAGTTCCTCGGTTAATTCAGATAATAAAAAGTCTTGGGCTTGATTAGCATGAGTTTAAGATGAAAGCTTGTGAACAAAGGATGTAAATCTTGGGCTAAGAAAGATAATAGTTCTTGAAGTGTATAGAAATTTGTTAACAAACTGAGTTAATGGAGAAGAGTTGAATATGTGGTGTATGTGGAAACATCCCTCAGATGGATCACCCACAAACAGAAAGTCATCCATGAAAACTTCCAAGTAATCCTCCACCATCTCGGTATAATGAACAACATACAATGTGTGATGGATGATATCTATCCATGTATCATGTTTCCGACAAAAATTAAGTTGTGGTATTTTTTCCTTAAACTTCAAGATATGTTAACATGTTTCAGTACGTGATGTATATCCAGTTGAGTTTTATTTAATTATCTTTTTTGGCTCCTCGTAGGGTTACTGATACTGGTTTCGGAGTTAAAGGGGTACATTATGAAGGTAGCTTGCTTTGTGTTGGGAACTTGCTAATGTCTTGGCATCCCAAAAAACTTTCGGAGGTTACTTCAGAAAGGTACTTACTTTTGCTCCTCATTGTATAGAGAGTTTTCTTGCCTTCCTTTCTACAAACGTACTAGAAGTTGGTTAGACATGGGAAAACTATATATAGATTTGTATATATTGAACTAGCCAATTGAAATGGTTCAGTCTGGTTTAGCTTGTGGTCGATTAGAGTTAAGGATGAAGATACCCAGTAGCTCAGTGGATGACCAAAAAGTGACAGCAGGGTGCAAGAATGTGATGTTCCTCTTTAAGTGTCCAATTGCTTAAAAAGGGAAGTTCTATCATATGTCAAACAAGAACAATAATTACATGGATCTAACTTTATTGCACTACCATTTGCAATTTTTTCTTGTAAGGGTCTGCGAAGCTAAAAAGTTACTCATATCTTTACTTGCTCCATATGCAAGAGTAAAACTCTTATTTTATAACTTAGCCAGGTCAAAGTGAGAAAATTTTTGTGGGGTAAAGGAAGTAGTTGTCCAGAACTCTTGTATTACATGTGTTTGGACATTTTGCTGTGTCACAAAGTCCAACTGTTTAGTTATATTTCCTGGACGTCACTTATGAAAGGTCTTTCCCCTTAAAAAGACCCAATTGTTTCGTTTTACAGTTTGGTTATACAGTCTCATCTGACATGACATTGGTATGTGGCATGCAGCTTATCTATCTTCCAGACAGTACGACCAGTTCCAGGTGAGTAGCAGTCGGTCTTTTGTTGAAGAATACTATGCTCAGCTGATGTTTCTCTGCACTTACCTTCATGTTCATGTAGAACATTTTTAGAAGTGGACCTTGCATGTCTCATTGCTTGTTCCTTTTATTTTTTTGATAGATATGATTTCAAAATGTTGCTTGTTCCTTTTCTTGCTGAGACCAATCAAGTTTTATGTTTTTCTGTGACTGCAAATCCTTTTACTTATTTTCCTTTCCAATTAGCAACATCAATTGAAATGTTTTGAAAATCTTTCAGCGTTACACAGTTTTATCTCATTTTGGCTTCCAAGTAGAAGGGCGAAATATTACTATTACCGCATTACCTTTCTCAAAAAAAAAAAAAAAAAGAAGAAGAAGGGAAACATTATGCAAGTTTGTCAAGTTATAACGTGTCACACTCTACATCTGTTTGGTGCAGTTTCCTGCTTGAGAAGGATAAACTACTGTTGTAGTGTGCTTGTTTGGTTTCTATTGGCTGAACTCAATGTGCCATCTGATATAAGCAAATATTTCTTCACTGATACAGATCATTTCTGGAAAGTTACATACCCTTTTCATATATTGATACTAATATTGTTTGAACTTGAGGAAATTAGCTTGAAATTGTAACTCAAGGTGGTTAAAGATTTTGAATCTTTACTAATCATTTAAAGGTGCAATGTTTGTTATGTTTTTCTGGATAACCGAGAAAACCCCAAGGGCTAGTGGCACATAATTTAAAGCTCGGTGGATAATGGACCCGCGCTCTACCCTTCTCCAATTAAATACCATTGTCTGTGCCCTGTGGTGGGTTCAAACTCAGGACAATGCCTAACCCTAGACCAAAGCCCTAAGGGCAAATGCAAGGTTATAATACGTTTGGAGGTTTGTTTCAAAGCACTAAGCCAGTAGTAAAACATATTGTTGTTTTATATTGATTTAAGATCTTGGAGAAGTAGCAATGAGCATTCATGGTAGTTAAATATTCTTTTTTTTTTTTTATGACAAGGGAAACCCGCAGCCGCTACCCTTTGGGTGCGCACAGGGTAAAAACCCCGCTCCTATGCAATAGCTCGCAAACCACATAGTAGTTGACTATTCTTCCGATGGATAAAAAGAAAAAGTAGGTAAAACATATTGACAGAAAGTATGCTCTAGCTGCTCTTAAATATTTTATGTGTAAACCTATTTATTAATGGCTTGATACATAAATTGCCACTGAGCTTGTTGCGAAATCCCTGTTGCACACCCCTTGACCACGGGGAATCTTTTACGCACCAAATGTTTCAAGAACTGTGTCAAATGCGCATCAGTTTTATGGTTGACCACTTCATTTAAATAGGTGAATATCACACACCAATAAGGTCGTGACCTGTGTCATTAGTTAGTCTTAAAATATCTCCAGCTGAGCAAAAAAAAAAGGAAAACTAAGGGGAACTCCCACCCGGCTCGTCAGATTTCAGTTCGGCCACCAACAATGGTGTCAAACTGAGAACAAACTTCCCCAAAAAATTAGAATTATCTAAACGTTTTTTCAAACCAACTTTATTAGCGGTCTCAAAAACTAAATTTATTAGCCTTTTGGAGTTGGTCGCCTGATATTCCATCTCCGACCATCCCTTCTTTTTTTTGTCATTAGCTTTTCCTATATCTCAATCATATTGAGCCAAAAAAGGGACAAAAAGGGAAAAATTTTGAACAGCAATAAAGAATTTTTAAAAGATGCAAAAGGAGAGGGATCAATTGCAGGGGTGGGGGAAGACGGAAAAAAGGGGGGAGAGAGTTGGGGAAGAAGATGAGGAGGGAAGTGGGGGAGAAGACGTGAGGGAAAGGGTTGTGGGCTACTTTTGCTTTATCTGTTCTTTTGTGTGAAATGAATAAAGAGAAAAAAATAAAAGTTAGACACGTCGCATTCATATAAAGCATCTGATATAATTCTTTTTTTGCATTCGCTCGCCTCTTGTATGTGTATTACACACGAGTGCCACATAACTAAAACAGTGTGATTTTAGGCACCACTTTGAAACTTTTGCTGTATAAAAGGTTCCCGTGGTCAAGGGGTGTGTAACAGGGATTTCACTAAACCTCAGGGGGCAATCTATGTATTAAGCCTTTATTAATTGAAAAATGATGGTAAATTTCTGTATAAGCAAAGAATAGTTGCAGCTGTGCTGTGGTGATATTCCCCTCCGTTTGCTTTATCTTTGCCAATAACTGATTAAGGGAAAAAGCCTGGTGGTCAGGGTAGATAGACTTTTTCAAAATATCTTGCCATAAAGGGCGTGTGGTTTTTTTACTTCTCCGATACTTGAAATAGAATTTCATTTCAAAATTGAAAAATGTAATTAACCTGAACAGGATTCAGTATTTGTTTGACCTTTATTAGTAAGAGAATTGTGGATGTCCAAAAACAACCTTAGCTTTGAAGAGTTTGGTGTAGAGGGAAAGTTCAGCATAAGATGTTGAGAAGAAGGTCCTCACTAGAGGGTGTGACATTGCAGTCGATGAAGTGGGTGAAAACCTTGGCAACTCTTGGTGGGCAGAGTTATAACTGGTTTCTGTGTGGTGAGAGGTAGTAGGTACCCAGTGGAATAATCAAGGTGCATGCAAGCTATCCCGAAAACAAAACCTATAAGAATTATGCAGAAAATCCAAATATATTTTGATTATCGTTTAATCTAATGAGTAACGACTCTGTTCCAGCTTTTGTCGAGGAATGATTATCTTCTTAAGTTTATACTACTCTTGGTAATCATGCTTCTCTTTCTTTCTAATATAACTTCACTGCAGAGATTCTTCTTCTTGGCTGTGGGAAGTACATTCAACCGGTAAATCCTGAGCTACGTGCCTTTATTCGTTCTACTGGAATGAAATTGGAAGCAGTTGATTCTGTAAGTATATGGTTCTTTGTTTATTATGAAAAATGATGTGCCAAAGGAAGGGGATATGTCATCCTTTATGTGCACTGTTTAGTAGTTATCAGATTGTGTGGATATATGAGATGGTTAGCCATAGAAGTTCTGAGCAATATTTATTCTTGTTTTACTGCTCATACCCCCACCGTTGACTCAACATCTCTGGAACTTTTTGTCCAAAACTACAATTGGAAGATGTAAAGTGGATTTCTTTGACATTCCTGGACCCAGACCAAAGGAGTTTAAATACAACTAGATTAACCAGCAAAAGGAAACCAGAACATTTAGTGTTTTTTATTGGTTAGTAAAATTTCGAATGAGCATTATGGTAGGCATAAACATGTCAAGATACTACCCAATGTTTTGTAAGTAGTTTTTCTCTTCCTCTTTTCTAAATTTTCAATTTTGTTTGAACATACTATTTCCGATTCATGTGATTCTTCACAAAATATTCTGCTTAGGTGTTCTGAGCCTATAACTGAATGACACATGTTTTGGTAGATTGATATCAGACTACTCACATGAAAAATAAATTGCTCTCTGAACTCTAAAGGCTTGCTTTGCCAGCCTGTTGTTTATTAGATAAGCGCATATATTGTGTTTACATATTTCTTGATCTGAGCTTTTTCTTCTTTCTCTCATCCATTTTATATTTGCTTACATTCCTTATTTCATCTGTGTTGCAGAGAAATGCTGCATCAACTTACAATATTCTAAACGAAGAAGGTAGGATTGTGGCTGCTGCCCTTCTCCCATATGGAGTAGAGTCATAAGCCTCTCATGTATATGGTTTTTCTTTGACGAGTGAATATCTGATTAATCATCCAAGCCAATCACTTTGTCCCGAGTTTGACGTGACCATGTTTAAGATTTGATAAAAATGAGATAATAACATTACATGTTAATGGTGTGTTAGAAGCTCTTCTGGGTATTTGTAGACCAACTATCTTTAGGAGATTTTGTACTTCTAATAACATAAACACAGGAAAAAGAACTGTTGTTTACCCATTGTAGAAGCTTGAGGTTCATCTGTTGTGCAAGAAGAATCTATATTTATCAGATTCAGGCAGGGTCGGTGAAATTGTGAATAGTGATTGCAATTGTTTACCAAATATGTCCTGTTTCCTGACGTGCTTTTGTTGTTGTGACGTGTGAGTTACTGCCTTGAGCGTTCTTGAGAATTGGATATTAGATTGAACATTATGCTTCGACCTGGTTTTTAATGTTGGTGCAATTGATTTCATCTTGGAACTGGTAAAGTTTAAAGAAATTTGTCTGTACTTGAAAAATGATACTCCCTCCGTTTAAAAGAGAATGAAACTATTTCTTTTTGGGCAACTTTCACATGTAGCAAACAAAAAATTCATATTTGTATGTCATAGCAAAGTTTGCATAATTGCGCTTCATAGCAAACATATAATTGTATAATTTGCCATACATATACAATTGTATAATTCGCTGGCCTAAATTGTATAATTTGCTGGCCTCGCTATACATATACAATTGTATGATTCGCTGGCCTATTTCGCTGCAATTGTATAATTCGCTGGCCTATTTCGCTGCAATTGTATAATTCGCTACAATATCTGTATAAAATTTGTTTTGCATACAATTGAATCGAAGTAAAATATTTGTATATTGTATAATTATAAGTGTTTAGGAAGAAGATATATGTTTTTCTCTCGCTTTATACAAAAATAGAAACACAATTTATATACTTCTGTTGTATAAAGCGAAAGAAAATTGTATTTAACTGCAATTGTATAATTCGTTGGCCTTTTTCGCTGCAATATTTGTATAAAATTTGCATTTGTCTACAATTGAATCAAAATAAAATATTTATAAATTGTATAATTAAGGTTATTAGTTTGCTATTATATACAATTATTTATTTCTTTTTTAGTCAATTTTTTTTCTTTTTTGATAACACTTTAACTTTTCGTGATATGTATAAGACCACAAAATTAAAGAATATATTGATACATTTGACATAATTTGAATTTATAGTCATAAAATTATAAAGTCTTTCTTTTCTTAAACTCCTTTTCAAAGTATATATAGCTTGGAAACCATTGTAAATGAAATAAATTATGCACAATTGCAAATAATCATTTAAGAATACAACTATAGAATAAAATAAAATTAAATTAAATAGCAGATACTGTCAACTTCATTGTATCATCTTTCGACTCCTCCATATCCACGCTTGGGTAAAGTGGATACTTGCCTGAAAAACAAGCATAACAAAAGTTTGTATGATCAGTGCCTAATAACTTACGAAAGCTATCAGTTGGCAAAAAGGCTAAAGAATCTGCCCCGATAAACTTCCTTATCTCCTCCACGTTCATCCTGTTAGATATCAATTCCTCTGTACTAGGAGTGTCTATCCCATAGTAGCAAGAAGCTATGATTGGAGGACTTGCAATCCTCATATGAACCTCTTTTGCCCCTGCCTCCTTCAACATCCTCACAATCTTTGACGAAGTCGTTCCTCTAACGATTGAATCATCCACAACCACTACTTTTTTCCCTTCCAATACTGCTCTAACCGGTGAGAGCTTAAGCTTCACCCCGAAATCTCTAATCTTCTGAGATGGTTCGATAAATGTCCTGCCAACATAATGTGATCTTATTAAGCCTTGTTGATATGGTACCCCTGTTTTCGCTGCATAACCTAGTGCTGCTACAACACCTGAATCTGGAACTGCTATCACAACATCACAGCCCTCCACAGGGGACTCTGTAGCTAGAATTTCCCCAAAAGCATGTCTAGACTCATACACTGACTTCCCAAATACTATTGAATTAGGCTGGGCAAAGTAAATATGCTCAAAGATGCAAGATTTAGGCTCAGGAGGATGAGGCTTCAGTAGATACATTGATTGAGGTTCTTTACTAGTATCATCAATTAGCACCATCTCACCAGGATGAACTTCTCTTTCGTATGTAGCCTCAACCAAGTCCAAAGCACATGTCTCTGAGGCAAAAACTATAGCACCATTCTTCCTCCTACCCATAACCAATGGTCTAAACCCAAACGGATCCCTTACTGCAACTAACTTACCATCCTCCGTCACAAACACCATCGAGTAAGCTCCCTGGAGCTTCTCACAAGCCTCAAGTACCCTCAAAGCAAAAATCCTCGCCTTTGATTTTGCTATAAGATGAAGTACCACCTCCGTATCAGAAGTGGTACTGAAAATTGACCCCTTTCCCTCAAGTTCAGCACGAAGCAATTGATAATTGACAAAATTACCGTTGTGTGCAACACCAAAAGATCCAAATTTAGAACTTGTAACAAAAGGCTGAACGTTTTTCAGCATTGAAGAAGAGCCAGCAGCAGTAGAATACCTAACATGACCAATAGCCATGTTACCTGGAAGTTGATCAAGTTTCGACTCGTTGAACACATCAGATACCAATCCAATACCAGTAATCGATTTAACAGCTTTATTTTCAACAGTAACCATACCAGCACCTTCCTGACCACGGTGCTGAAGGGCGTGGAGCGCCAAATAGCATAAACGCGAGGCCTCTGGATCACCATATATACCAACCACTCCACACTCTTCCTTGGGTTTGTCATCGTCTAAATAATATTGATCCAAATTGATTAATTTACGCAACGAATCAACAACCACAGCTGTCCTGTTCTTCTTCTTATTGGAAGAAGTGATCAAGAGACATTGTTGTTGGTATGTTTTTGTTAAGAATTTTTTATAGAATTGAGAAGGTGGAAACGACAAGAGGCGTTGGTTGAGTAGATTGGTGGTGGAAGAAGCAGAAGCAGAAATATTGGTAGCCATGGGTGGCGGGAAGAATTACAAAGCAGACGGACAAAATCAAACCAAACCAAACCAAACAATGAATATATGGGGAAAAAGAGAAATATTAGTTGAGTTGGGTTTCTAATGATGGAAGTAAAATAATACTAACAAAATTATTTGTTGAACATATTTTTTTAATTTGTTTTCAATTTTTAATTTTCCTTTTTAAATAAAACCTTATTATGATATCACTTGCATTGTTTATACGAATTATTTTCTTCTTTAATATTTTCACTTTTCTTGATGCTTTGCAACTCATGTTTTCACCCCTGAAATTAATTTATTGGCTACACATATGTAGTTGATATAAATTGGCAAAAATGTGAGCTTCTTTTCCTGTGCAACTCATATAAGCATATTATTCATTGCAATCTTTTATAATATTATTATTCCATTATTTTGTTATTTAATCCATAAAAAGAATTTTACTCCTATAAATAGTAACGTTTTTTTAAAAAAAATTTATATATATAATGAAAATTATGAAAAGTAAAAAATATTATAGTATGTAGTGATGCTAGTGTAATAAAATAAAAAATATATATTCGTAGGTTTTTAACTCATTCATTATTCAAAGAGAGAAATTATATTAGAAGTGTTTTCCTGGTTATATGGTTGAATCTCCTTTAAAGAGAATTCTTATTTAAGTAAGTATTATTTTTGTTTATTTTGTTTTGAATTATAATTTATTATTATTTGTGGTATATAGATCAATATTATTTGTAAGAACATACTTTATATATTTGAACAAACATCATTTCGAAGATCGATCTAAGATATATTTTCCTCATTTTTCAAATCAGACCGACCTAGGAAATATTTTCCTCATTTTTAAAATCAATTCTTATAGGTACAATCTTGTATTTTTCACATTTTATGACGTATATATTTTTTCATTCAAATTAAAAATTATAAAATGTTAGCTTTATAAGTCTGATAATAATATGTATTTTTTCTCGGTGCATGCACACAACTTTTATAATGTGAAAAATGTAATATATTTTGCGTAATATTATTTTTTTTTTTTGATGGGCAAGGATATATTACATATATAGTTAAATATTTAGTGGTATTAAATAGTCAATATATACTTATTAAAGAAAATTGCTTTCGATCTAGTAGAGAAAAATATTTACCAATATAATTCAATATAAAATATTATAGTATCATATTCATTTAAATTTGTTATCTCGAGTAGTACTTTCTTTAAACATACTTTTAAAATTTTATAAATTACCATTGATGAAGAAAAGAAACACAAGACCTTCATGATTTAATTTTTCATGTTATTCTCAATACATTGAAGTAGTTATTTATAAGTTAATTACTTGATCGGTTATAATTGTTCTAGTAGAAGAACAACTTGGGCACCAAGGTTAGTCACTTGGGCACCAAGAATAGTAACTTGGGCAAATAAATTTCTTATAGTAGGTGATTTCGTCTAAACTACATGGTATCCATTTATTTTATGATAATATCTACTTATTAAGAAAATTATGCTCGATATTTAATAAAAGAAAATATTTACGAAACATAATTCAATAAAATATTTAATATAATAAGGTTAAGATGATTTAATTTATATTTGTGTATATGTATATTTAATATAATATATTATTATTCACTTTTATATAAGATTAAGAAAGATATTATTATAATGTTTTTTCTTGAGTTTTTGGCCAAAAACATCCTTTAACTATACCCCAAACTTAAACTATATCCTTAAAGTATCATTTCTAGCAGAAAACATCCTTTAACTATACCCAAACTTAAACTACATCCTTAAAGTATCATTCTTACCATAAAACATCCTTCAAGTATTTTAAAGTGAGCAATTTTCATCCTTCTACTTGAATATCTCGTAAAACTATATGATATATCCCACAAAAATTAAGTCCTCTCTTTCTAATTATTGTTCTTTGATATGCCAGGAATATTATTGTAAACTTTTTCGTAATTGAGTTAAGAATTATGCAAAACTTTTAATTTGACCGTTTTTTTAATTCACTTTTCATGCAACTTTAATTAAAAATATTATTAGTTTAAATATGTTTCTTCTCAATTGAATATGCTAGAAGCGACATTTGTTAGAGACTTCCGCTTCTAATAATGTAGAATGAAACTCAAATACGATACATAATCAATATTTTGGTCACTTCAATATTAGATTGACCTAAAAATCTATTGAATTATTTGGTTAAGAAAAAGATAAAAATAATTAATCTCCAACTTCTTTCGGTTACGAAAAAGGCAAATTATGTACGCGCACATCTTCCAATCATTTTTAGTTTCCATAAGCAACAATGTCTAAGATTTTTATATTTTTCAAGAACTTCTTGTAGCAAGTAATGAAATTATGCAGAGTAACTTTTGTTGATAGTCACATTAACTGTTCATGTTTTCTTAAGATCCATTAGTTATTTTGATAATATCTAACAAAAGGATGAAATTTGTTTATTTATAAATACTTAAAGGATATTTTTTGCTAAAAATGATACTTTAAGGATGTAGTTTAAGTTTAGGGTATTGTTAAAGGATGTTTTCTGCTACAAATGATACTTTAAGGATGTAGTTTAAGTTTTAGATATAGTTAAAGGATGTTTTTGGCAAAAAACTCTTTTTTCTTCTTCAAATATAAATTTTTCTTATTATGAATAGGGTTAAAGGGTATAGTATTTGTACCCGACCCGTTTACCCAGGGCAGAATTATAAACCCTACTTGCCTCCTTGTGCCTGCACAATACATTGCGCTCTATCCCTAAAGGCCTAATCTCACTACTTCTCCTTCAAAGTGGCTATCTTCGCTCCTTGTCATAGACGAATTGAGCACAGAAAAAAAGTTAAGCAAAGAGCATAAAAGTAGAATTCAATCATGTCGGAAGTGGTTTCTATGGATGAAATCAGAGCTATATCTGAGAGGCTTGGTGTGGATCTTGCAAAAATCAATCTGGACTCTATTCATCTTCCTCCTGGTGATGATATGGGGATACCCAGGTCTGAATCTTGATTTTTTCTTCCACTTTTATGTGCTTCTGCTACTTTGCTGTAAAGTGTGTAGTTTTTTGTTTCATTGAGGTGAGGTCTTAATGTTCTTTTTTAAAAATTTCTTGAGTTTGAATGTATGTCATTGGTTGATAGTTTTGAAAAGGTTAGAAAGTTTTAGCGTTTTAATGGGTTTGTTGGATTTATTATCATTATTCATATTCAGTTCAATATATTAAGTTTTCATATCGTCTTTGTGAAGATTTGATTTATTTGTCGATTCTTATGTGTTCTGCTTAGTCTTGTTTCTTTTGATTACGTTTATATTTTTCGTATAATTATTTCTGGTTTCTCAATTGCTATGTTTATATTACTTTTATGCGTCTTGAATTTGTGGTGTTTTGGATGTGACGAGGGCAGTGACGATGAAGACTTGTTGAAGGAGGACGCCTTGGAGGAGGATCAAGGTTTTAAAAACATACTGGTGGTGGACAATCTTCCAGTTGTGCCTAAAGAGAAATATGAGAAATTGGAAGGAGTAGTTCGGAAAATTTACAGCCAACTTGGTGTTATTAAGGAGGGTGGTCTCTTTATGCCTGTTGATCCCGAGACTCAGAAAACACTTGGGTACTGCTTTATAGAGTATAATACTCCTCAGGTACTCCAATTTGTCCCTTTTAGCAGCCATAGAGTGTGTCAGTTTTATAGACAGAATGCTTGAGACTTATAACTGAATTGTTGAGAGATGTGATTTATTAATTCTTCTACCATCTTTATATTTGTGAAATGTGATGAATATGTTGTCTCGACTTCTGATTAATATGCAAATTTCTTACTTAGCCTAAGAAGAATATTAATCCTTCTGTCCCATATTAGGTGACAACTCTTTTTTTGTGACAGTCCAAAAAGAATGACATCTATTTATATTTAGTAACAATTTAATTATAAAATGCCCATCGTTATCCGTAATGAGATGATTTGTAGCCACACAAATAATTGTCTCTTATTTTAGACCACAAGTTTCAAAAGTCTTCCTTTCTGTCTTAGACACCGTACCTAGTCAAACGCCATCCCATTATTGGGACGATGGGTATGTAATTAAGAATGGATAGAAGATGTGTAAAAATGGAAATTCCAGCAAAAGAAGTAAAATGCTCACAGGCTAGCACCATGTCATCTACATTGAGAAATTATGAAGCGTCATAATTTGTCTTTAGTTAAACATGTCTTGGCTGCACCCTAGATTTATTATACTCCAAGTCGTGCTTGTGTGATGTGGATATGAGGAACTTATATGGTTCAAATTTTGTGATCCATGGCTTACTAAGTGCAGGAAGTTGGTCAGTGTTCACTTGTCTATCCACTTTTTTTAAAAATTGTTATATCCAACTATGAACTGAAAGGCAGAAATGGATCTGCGTGTGTTGCTGTTGGAGTGTCTAGTCAACCTAGGAGCTGACATATCTAATTTCATTTGGCTAATGATCATCATGTTGCTATGTTGTCCTGCTTTAGGAAGCTGAGCTGAGTAAGGAAAAGACACATGGATACAAGTTAGATAGGTCACATATATTTGCTGTTAACATGTTTGAAGACATTGAGAAGTTCCTGAAAGTTCCAGATGAGTGGGCTCCACCAGAGATCAAGCCTTATGTTCCAGTGGTTAGGCTCTTCACCAGCTCTGTGTTTTTCGTTAGCCAGCACGGAGTCTTAAATGCTAGTGTTAAATGCTAGTGTCAGTTTTTCATTCATCTACTATTACTGAGATGTGATGTCGATGGCAGGAGATGCTGCTAAAGTGGCTTACTGATGATAAAGCTAGAGATCAGTATGTGATTCGGTCTGGCGGTGACACGGAGGTCCTCTGGAATGATGCAAGACAAATGAAGCCTGAGCTTGTTTATAAACGTCCTGTAAGGAGACTTGTATTCTCGTTTTGCTCATTTAGCTGTCAACGCATGGTTGTTCTTATTTGTACTGTTTGGCATCTCATATTTTCAGAAAATGAAATGCTTCTGTACAGAGCCTTCATCCTTCAAAGGATATTTCTTTCTTTATGCAGATGGGCCATTACTAATCTTTGCTAATGATGTCTTCTTGAGTGCAGTATTGGACTGAGAGTTTTGTTCAATGGTCCCCTATGGGAACTTACTTGGCAACAGTTCACAGACAAGGCGCTGCAATTTGGGGTGGTGCCACCACTTTCAACCGCCTCATGCGCTATGCACATCCTCAGGTTAGTTTTGTGCTTTTTTCTCTGAAATAAACTTATGCAGGTTTCTATGACTCAAATCTACAGAATTTAAATGCAGGTAAAGCTGATTGATTTCTCCCCCGGTGAGAGATATCTGGTGACATACAGCAGCCATGAACCAAGTAACCCTCGTGACACTCACGTAAGTCTCAGCTTTATGTTGTTTGTAAACCCAATTGTGGCCATACTATGTTCTCTCTAATACAGATTCTTTCAGAGGGTTGTGCTAAATATTTTTGATGTGAGAACTGGAAAAGTGATGAGAGATTTTAAGGGAAGTGCTGATGAATTTGCAGTTGGAGGAACTGGAGGTGTTACTGGTGTGTCCTGGCCAGTCTTTAGGTGAGCTTTGATCCTATTGTTAGAGGCATTTTCTATCCTTCTCTACCACCTCTTTCAGTCACTCCTAACATTTGCATGCTTGATTGTATACTTAGATATGGGAGATTCAAAAATACAATGAAAAATGTATGGTGGGATACTCTTTAACCTTCTTTTTTTCAAATGATTTCAGGTGGAGTGGTGGTAAAGAGGATAAGTATTTTGCAAGAATAGGAAAGAATGTCATCTCTGTTTATGAAACAGAGACTTTCTCACTTATTGACAAGAAATCTATCAAGGTTGAAAATGTGATGGATTTTAGCTGGTCACCAACAGATCCAATTCTTTCACTCTTTGTTCCTGAATGCGGAAATCAACCTGCCAGGGTTTGTTCTAGAACTTCTATGCAAGTTGCCAGTAATTTGGAGGGACTACTCATATTTGCATTTGAACTAAACCTGTGTTAAATTGACAGGTAAGTCTTGTGCAAATCCCAAGTAAAGAGGAGTTGAGGCAAAAGAATCTCTTCAGTGTAAGTGATTGCAAAATGTATTGGCAAAGCAATGGAGACTACCTTGCTGTCAAAGTTGACCGGTACACGAAGACCAAGAAAAGCACATACACTGGTTTTGAGCTGTTCAGAATCAAAGAGCGGGATATTCCAATTGAGGTTTTGGAGCTTGACAACAAGAATGATAAAATTATTGCATTTGCTTGGGAGCCTAAGGGTCACAGATTCGCTGTCATCCACGGTGACAACCCCAGACCAGATGTCAGTTTCTACTCTATGCGGTCTGGCACTAACACGGGCCGTGTTTCAAAGCTGACAACTCTCAAGGGAAAGCAGGCTAATGCTCTCTACTGGTCACCTGGTGGCCGCTTCATTATTTTGGCTGGAATGAAAGGTTTCAATGGCCAGTTGGAATTCTTTGACGTCGATGAGCTTGATACCATGGCATCTGCTGAGCATTTTATGGCAACAGATGTCGAATGGGATCCAACTGGAAGGTAGTTGGATTTTGCTCTCATCAGTTTTGCCCTGTAAGACCTTTGTATTTTTTCCTTATGTTTTTTTATTTTGCAATTATAGGTATGTAGCGACAGCTGTTACTTCAGTTCATGAGATGGAAAATGGATTCAACATCTGGTCTTTCAACGGAAAGCTGCTGTATAGGATACTCAAGGATCATTTTTTCCAGGTAATAATCTTACCATGTGTTTTTTTTTCAAGAAAAGCCAAAATAGTTCCTTATTTTTGGGCTTGAAACTCAAAATCAACCTTGTTCTTTTTTTTTTTATAGAGCACAAATATTCCTTATTTTTTAACTGGAAAAGCTAGTGTTTCCAGCCATCATTTATTAGAATCTGCTCTGCCATCAGCGCGTTGCTTACTGCACTTTTTTTCCCGTGTTATATTACTGTGTATTTACTCTTTTCATTTTATTATATGTAGCAAGGATATCATAGAGAGTTGCTTTAAGTGAAAAAAGACTAGAACGGTGAGATTATAAGTAGCTAATAGCCAATTTTGTGAGATATATTATTTCTCTAATCTCTGTTCAAGATGTCACAAGCAAGTAGTTATGGTGAAAGGTTGCGATTGTGTGGTCAGTGGTGTATGTTAGGTGACTGCTCTAGGGCTGGGTTTATTATAGTTAAATGTGCTAGGACTTGTGTCTTCTCAGCACTCTAGGTAGCTCTCCTGCAGGTTTTACTTTGCAGTTTGCACAGTGAGAACACTAAGGTAGGTCCCACATTTTTACTAGTTTTGTTAAACGTGTTACAACCTGTCATCTTTACTATGTCGTCTTGTAATTGCTGTGTGGTTGAGCTCTGGTTGACTATGCCTTTTTTCCTTTTTTGAAGTAATATGCTTTATATCCACTACATGATACATCATTCTATACTCATATATCACATTGCTTCTTGTTTGTGCAGTTTTTGTGGCGCCCTAGGCCACCATCCTTCTTGAGTAAGGAGAAAGAGGAAGAGATTGCTAAGAACTTGAAAAAATACAGCAAGAAGTATGAAGCAGAGGATCAGGATGTTTCATTGCTGTTGAGTGAGCAAGATCGTGAGAAGCGAAAGAAGCTGAAAGAAGAATGGGAAGCATGTATTAATAAGTGGAAGCAGTTGCATGAAGCGGAGAAAATGGAGAGGGAAAAGTTGCGTGATGGGGAAGCCAGTGATGAAGAGGAGGAATACGAGGCAAAGGAAGTTGAAGTAGAGGAAATACTAAAAATTGTGGATGTCCAAAAACCTTCAAGCTTTGAAGAGTTTGGTGTAGAGGGAAGTTCAGCATAAGAATGTTGAGAAGAAAGGTCCTCCACTAGAGGGTGTGACATTGCAAGTCGATGAAGTGGGTGAAAACCTTGGCAACTCTTGTGGGCAGAGTTATAACTGGTTTCTGTGTTGAGAGGTTGTAGGTACCCAGTGGATATAATCAAGGTGGCTGCAAGCTATCCCGAAACAAAACCTAATAAGAATTATGCAGAAAATCCAAAATTATATTTTGATTATCGTTTAATCCTCCATGAGACGACTCTGTTCCAGCTTTTGTCGAGGAAATGATTATCTTCTTAAGTTTATACTACCTTGGTAATCATGCTTCTCCTTTCTTCTAATATAACTTCACTGCAGAGATTCTTCTTCTTGGCTGTGGGAAATACATTCAACCGGTAAATCCTGAGCTACGTGCTTTATTCGTTCTACTGGAATGAAATTGGAAGCAGTTTGATTCTGTAAGTATATGGTTCTTTTGTTTATTATGAAAAATGAATGATGCCAAAGGAAGGGGATATGTCATCCTTTAGTGCACTGTTTAGTAGTTTATCAGATGTGTGGATATATGAGATGTTTAGCCATAAGAAGTTCTGAGCAATATTTATTCTTGTTTTACTGCTCATCCCCACCGTTGACTCAACCATCTCTGGAACTTTTTGTCCAAAACTACAAATTGGAAAGAATGTAAAGTGGATTTCTTTGACATTCTGGACCCAGACCACAAGGATTTAAAATACAACTCATTAACCAGCAAAAGGAAACCAGACAATTTTAGTGTTTTTTATTGGTTGTAAACATTTCGAATGAGCATTATGGTAGGCATAAAACATGTCAAGATACTACCCAATGTTTTGTAAGTAGTTTTTCTCTCCTCTTTTCCTAAATTTTCAATTTTGTTTGAACATACTATTCCGATCATGTGATTCTTCACAAAATATTCTGCTTAGGGTGTTTGAGCCTATAACTGATGACACATGTTTTTGGTAGATTGATATCAGACTACTCACATTGAAAAATAAATTTGCTCTCTGAACTCTAAAAGGCTTGCTTGCCAAGCTGTTGTTTATTAGATAAGCGCATATATTGTGTTTCACATATTTCTTGATCCGAGCTTTTTCTTCTTTCTCTCATCCAATTTTATATTTGCTTACATTCCTTATTTCATCTGTGTTTGCAGAGAAATGCTGCATCAACTTACAATATTCTAAACGAAGAAGGTAGGATTGTGGCTGCTGCCCTTCTCCCATAATGGAGTAGAGTCATAAGCCTCTCATTATATGGTTTCTTTTTTGACGAGTGGAAAATCTGATTAATCATCCAAGCCAATCACTTTGGTCCGAGTTTTGACGTCGACATGTTTAAGATTTGATTAAAAAAATGAGACTAATAACATTACATGTTAATGGTGTGTTAGAAGCTCTTCTGTATTTGTAGACCAACTATCTTTAGGAGATTTTTGTACTTTCTATACATAACACAGGAAAAAAGAACTGTTGTTTACCCATTGTATGAAGCTTGAGGTTCATCTGTTGTGCAAGAAGAAATACTAATATTTATCAGATTCAGGCAGGTACGGTAAATTGTGAATAGTGGATGCAATTGTTTACCCAAATAGTCATGTTTCCTGACGTGCTTTTGTTGTGTGACGTGGAGTTACTGCCTTGAGCGTTCTGAGAATTGGATATTAGATTGAACATTATGCTTCGAACCTGGTTTTTAATGTTGGTGGCAATTGATTTCATCTTGGAACTGGTAAAGTTAAAGAAATTTGTCTGTACTGAAAAATGATACTCCTCGCGTTTAAAAGGAGAATGAAACTATTTCTTTTTGGGGCAAACTTTCACATGTAGGCAAACAAAAAATTCAATATTTGTATGTCATAGCAAAGTTTGCATAATTGCGCTTCATAGCAAACATATAATTGTATAATTTTGCCATACATATACTTGTATAATTCGCTGGCCTAAATTGTATAATTTGCTGGCCTCGCTATACCATATCACATTGTATGATTCGCTGGCCTATTTCCGCTGCAATTGTATAATTCGCTGGCCTATTTCGCTGCAATTGTAAATAATTCGCTACAATATTCTGTATAAAATTTGTTTTGCAATACAAATTGAAATCGAAGTAAAATATTTGTATATTGTATAATTTATAAGTTGTTTAGGAAGAAGATATATGTTTCTCTGCTTTTATCAAAATAGAAACACAATTATATACTTCTGTTGTATAAAGCGAAAGAAATGTATTTAACTGCAATTGTATAATTCGTTGGCCTTTTTCGCTTGCAATATTTGTATAAATTTGCATTTGTCTACAATTGATCAAATAAAATATTTATAAATTGTATAATAAGGTTATTAGTTTGCTATTATTATACAATTTTTATTTCTTTTTTAGTCAATTTTTTTTTTCTTTTTGAATTAACACTTAACTTTCGTGATATTGTATAGACCACAAATTAAGATATATATTGATACATTTGACATAATTTGAATTATAGTCCAAAAATTATAAAGTCTTTCTTTTCTTAAACTCCTTTTAGAAAGTCATATATAGTTGGAAACGCATTGTAATGAAATAAAATTAATGACAATTGCAAATAATCATTTAAGAATAACAACTATAGATAAAATAAAATAAAATTAAATAGCAGATACTGTTCAACTTCATTGTTCATTTTTAAATCGACTCCTCCATACCACGCTTGGTAAAGTGGAATACTTGCCTGAAAACAAGCATAAACAAAAAGTTGGTATGATGCAGTGCCTAATAACTTACGAAAGCTCATCATTGGCAAAAAGGCTAAAGAATCTGCCCAAGATAACTTCCTTATCTCCTCCACTTCATCCTGTTAGATATCAATTCCTCGTACTAGGAGTGTCTATCCCATAGTAGCAAGAAGCTATGATTTGAGGACTTGCAACCTCATATGAACCTCTTTGCCCCTGCGTCCTTCAACATCCTCAACAATCTTTGACGAATCGTTCCTCTAAAGATTTGAATCATCCACAACCCTACTTTTTCCCTTCCAATACTGCTCTAACCGGTGAGAGGCTTAGCTTCAACCCGAAAATCTCTAATCTTCTAGATGGTTCGATAAATGTCCTGCCAACCATCATGTGATCTTATTAAGCCTTGTTGATATGGTACCCCTGTTTTCGCTGCATAACCTAGTGCTGCTACAACACCTGAATCTGGAACTGCTATCCAACATCACAAGCCTCAACAGGGGACTCTGTAGCTAGAATTTCCCCAAAAGCATGTCTAAGACTTCATAAACTGACTTCCAAATCTATTGAATTAAGGCTGGGCAAAGAAATCATGCTCAAAGAGCAAGATTAGGCTCAGGAGGATGAGGCTTCAGTAGATACATTGATTGAGGTTCTTTACTAGTATCAATCAATTAGCACCATCCTCACCAGGATGAATTCTCTTTCGTATGTAGCTCAACCAAGTTCCAAAGCACATGTCTCTGAGCAAAAACCTAATAGCACCATTCCTTCCCTACCATAACCAATGGTCTACAACGCCAAACGGATCCCTTACTGCAACTAACTTACCATCCTCGTCACAACACCATCGAGTAAAGCTCACTGGAGCTTGCTCACAAAGCCTGCAAGTAACCCTCAAAAAGCAAAATCCTCGCCTTTGATTTTGCTATAAAGATGAAGTACCACTCGTATCCAGAAGTGGTACTGAAATTGACCCTTTCCCTCAAGTTCAGCACGAAGCAATGATAATTGTACAAAATTACCGTTGTTGTGCAACACCAAAAGATCCAAAATTTTGAACTTGTAACAAAAAGGATGACGTTTTTCAGCATTGGAAGAAGAAGCCAGCAGCAGTAGAATACTAACATGACAATAGCCATGTTACTGGAAAGTTTGATCAAGTTTCGACTCGTTGAACACATCAGATACCAATCCAATACAGTATGGCGATTTAACAGCTTTTATTTTCACAGTAACATACCAGCACATTCCTGAACCCACGGTGCTGAAGGCGTGGAGCGCCAAAATAAGCAAAACGCGAGGCCTCTGGATCACCATATATACCAACCACTCCCACACTCTTCCCTTGGGTTTGTCATCGTCTAAAATAATATTGATCCAAATTGATTAATTTCGCAAACGAATCAACAACCACAGCTGTCCCTGTTCTTTCTTCTTTATTGGAAGAAGTGATCAAGAGAAATTGTTGTTGGTATGGTTTTTGTTAAGACATTTTTTATAGAAATTGAGAAGGTGGAAAACGACAAGAGGCGTTTGTTGAGTAGATTGGTGGTGGAAGAAGCAGAAGCAGAAAATATTGGTAGCCATGGGTGCGGGAAGAATACAAAGCAGACGGACAAAATCAAACCAAAACAAACGCAAACCAATGAATATATGGGAAAAAGAGAAATATAGTTGAGTTGGGTTTCTATGATGGAAGTAAAATAATACTACAAAATTTATTTGTTGAACCATAATTTTTTAATTTGTTTTCCAATTTTCAATTTTCCTTTTTTAATAAAACCTTATTATGATATCAACTTGCATGTTTTATACATAATTTTCTTCTTTAAATATTTTCACTTTTCTTGATGCTTTGCACTCATGTGTTCACCCCTGAAATTAATTTATTGGCTACACATATGTAGTTGAATATAAATTGGCAAAAATGTGAGCTTCTTTTCCTGTGCAACTCATATAAGCATATTATTCATTGCAATCTTTATAATATTATTAATTCAATTATTTTGTTATTTAATCCAATAAAGAAATTTTACTCCTATAATAGAACGTTTTTTTTTAAGAAAATTATATATATAATGAAAATTATGAAAGTAAAAATATTATAGCATATTAGTGATATTAGTGTAAAAAATAAAAAATATATATTCGTAGGTTTTTAACTCTTATTATTCAAAGAGAGAAATATAATTAGAATGTTTTCCTGTTAAATGGTTGAATCTCCTTTAAAGAGAATTCTATTTAAGTAAGTATTATTTTTGTTTATTTTGTTTTTGAATTATAATTTATTATTATTTGTGGATATCAGATCAATATTATTTGTAAAGAACATACTTTATATATTTGAACAAACATCATTCCGACGATCGATCTAAGATATATTTCCTCATTTTTTCCAAATCAGACCGCCTAGAAATATTTCCTCATTTTTAAAAAATCAATTCTTATAGGTACAATCTTGTATATTTTCAACATTTTTATTACGTATATATTTCTTCATTCAAATTAAAAATATAAAATGTTAGCCATTAGTCTGATAATAATATGTATTTTTTCTCCCGGTGCTGCACACAACTTTTCATAATGTGAAAAATGTAATATATTTTGCGTAATATTTAATTTATTTTTTTTTGAAATGGGCAAGGATATATTACAATATAGTTAAATATTTAGTGGTATTAAATAGTCAATATATACTTCATTAAAGAAATTGCTTCTATCTAGTAAGAGAAAAATATTTACCCAACGTAATTCATATAAAATATTATAAGTATCAATTCGATAAGTTTGTTACTAAGTAGTTACTTTCTTTAAACATACTTTAAAATTTTATAAATTACCATTGATGAAGAAAGAAACACATAGACGCCTTCATGATTTAATTTTTATGTATTCTCAATACATTGAAGTAAGCTTATTTATATCAATTACTTGATCGGTTAATAATTGTTCTAGTAGAAGACAACTTGGGCACCAAAGGTTCAGTCAGCTTGGGCACCAAGAATAGTACTTGGGCAAATAGTTTTTTATCGTAGGTTGATTTCGTCCTAAATTATATGATATCCATCTATTTTTACGATAATATCTACTTATTAAGAAAATTATGCTCGTATTTAATAAAAGAAAATATTTACGAAACATAATTCAATAAAATATAATATAATAGGTTAAGATGATTTACTTTATATTTGTGTATATGTATATTTTAATAACAATAATTATTATTCATTTTATATAAGATTAAGAAAGATATTATTATAATGTTTTTTTCTTGAGTTTTTTGGCCAAAACATCCTTTTAACTATACCCCAAACTTAAAACTATATCCTTAAAGTATCATTTCTAGCAGAAAAATCCTTTAAACTATAACCCAAACTTAAACTACAATCTTAAAGTATCATTCTTACCAAATAAAACATCCTTCAAGTATTTTAAAAAGTGAGCAATTTTCATCCTTCTACTTGAATATCTCGTAAAACTACCCGGTATATCCACAAAATTAAGTCGTCCCTTCAATTATTATTTCTTAGATACTGCCAAGATATTATCGTAAACTTTTCGTAATTGAGTTAATAAATTATGCAAAACTTTTTAATTTGACCGATTTTTTAATTCACTTATGTAATTTTACATATAAAAATATTATTAGATTAATATGTTTCTTCTCAATTGAATATGCTAGAAGTGACATTTGTGGAGAACTTCCGCTTCTAAATAATGTAGAATGAAACTCAAATACGAGAGACATAATCAATATTTTGGTCACTTCAATATTAGATTGACCTAAAATCTATTGAATTATTGGTTAAGAAAAAGATAAAATAATTAATCCTCCAACTTCCTTTCGGTACGAAAAAGGCAAATTATGTACGCCGCATATCTTCCAATATTATTTAGTTCCATAAGCCACAATGTCTAAGATTTTTATATTTTTCAAGAAACTTCTTGTAGCAAGTAAGAGAATTTAATGGCAGAATAACTTTTGTTGATAGTCAACAGTTACTGTTCATGTTTTCGTAAGATCCATTAAGTTATTTGACAATTCTAACAAAAGGATGAAATCTTGTTTCATTTATAAATCTTAAATGATGTTTTCTGTAAATGATACTTTAAAGGTGTAGTTTAAGTTTAGGGTATAGTAAAGAATGTTTTCTGCTACATGATACCTTTAAGGATGAGTTTAAGTTTTAGATATAGTTAAAGGATGTTTTTGCAAAAAAAACTCTTTTTTCTTCTCAATATAATTTTTCTTATTATGAATAGGGTTAAAGATATAGTATTTTGTACCGACCGTTTACCCAGGGCAGAATTATAAACCCTACTTACCTCCTTGGTGCCCTGCACAATACATTCGGCTCTATCCCTGAAGCCTAATCTCACTACTTCTCCTTCAAAGTGGCTATCTTCGCTCCTTGGTCATAGACGAATTGAGCACAGAAAAAAAGTTAACAATAGAGCATAAAGTATGAATTCAATCAAAATGTCGGAATGTTTCTATGGATGAAATCCGAGCTATATCTGAGAGCTTGGTGTGGATCTTGCAAAAAATCCAATCTGGACTCTATTCCCCAATCCTTTTTTTCCTCCTGGTGATGATATGGGGGTACCCAGGTCTGGAATCTTGATTTTTTCTTCCACTTTTATGTGCTTCTGCTACTTTGCTGTAAAGTGGTGTAGTTTTTTGTTTATTGAGGTGCAGGTCTTAATGTTCTTTTTAAAAAATTTCTTGAGTTTGAAATGTATAGTTCATTGGTTGAATAGTTTTGAAAAGGTTAGAAGTTTTTTAGCGTTTTTTAATGGTTGTTGGAATTTATTAATCATTATTCATATTCCAGTTCAATATATTAAGTTTTCATATCGTCTTTGCTGAAGATTTGATTTATTTGTCGATTCTTATGTGTTCTGCTTAGTCTTGTTTCTTTTGATTACGTTTATTTTTTCGTATATTATTTCTGGTTTCTCATTGCTATGTTTATATTACTTTTTTATGCGTCTTGAATTTGTGGTGGTTTTGATGTGACGAGGGCAGTGACGATAAGACTTGTTGAAGGAGGACGCCTTGGAGGAGGATCAAAGGTTTAAACATACTGTGGTGGACAATCTTCAGTTGTGCTCAAGAGAAATACGAGAAATTGGAAGGAGTAGTTCGGTAAAATTTACAGCCAACTTGGTGTTATTAAAGGAGGGTGGTCCTTTATGCCTGTTGATCCCCGAGACTCAGAAAACAACTTGGGTACTGCTTTATAGAGTATAATACTCTCAGGTATTACCAATTGGTCCCTTTTAGCAGCCATAGAGTGGTCTCAGTTTTATAGACAGAATGCTTTGAGACTTATAACTGCATTTTTTGAGAGGTGATTTATTATTCTTCTACCATCTTTATGTTTGTGAAATGTGATGAATATGTTGTCTCAGACTTCTGAATTAATGTGGCAAATTTCTTACTTAGCCTAAGAAGAATATTAATCCTTCTGTCCCATATTAGTGCACTCTTTTTTGTGACAGTCCAAAAAAATGACATCTATTTATATTTAGTAACATTAATTATAAAATGCCCATCATTATCCGTAATGAGATGAATTTGTAGCACAACACATACTTGTCTCTTATTTTAGACGCACATCGAAGTTCCAGAAGTCTTCCTTTCCTGTCTTAGACACCTGTACCTAGTCAAACGCATCCCATAATTGGGACGATGGGTATGTAATTAAGAATGGATAGAAGATGTGTAAAAATGGAAATTCCAGCGCAAAAGAATAAAATGCTCACAGGCTAGCACCGAGTCATCTACATTGAGAATTATGAAGCGTCATAATTTGTTTTAGTTAACCATGTCTTGGCTGCAACCCTAGATTTTTTATACTCTAAGTCGTGCTTGGTGGTGATGTTGGATATGAGAACTTATATGGTTCAAATTTTGGTGATCCATGGCTTACTAAGTGCAGGATGTTGTTCAGTGTTCACTTGTCTATCCACTTTTTTTTTTTAATTGTTATATCCAACTATGAACTAAAAGGCAGAAATGGATCTGCGTGTGTTGTTGTTGAGTGTCTAGTCAACCTAGGAGCTGACATATCTAATTGTCTTTGGCTAATGATCATCATGTTGCTATGTTTTTCCTGCTTTTTAGGAGAGCTGAGCTGAGTAAGGAAAAGAACGCATGATACAAGTTAGATAAGGTCACTATATTTGCTGTTTAAACATGTTTGAAGACATTGGAAGTTCCTGAAGTTCCAGATGAGTGGGGCTCCACCAGATATCAAGCCTTATGTTCCTGTGGTTAGGCTCTTCACCATCCCGCTCTGGTGTTTTTTCGTTAGCCAGCAACGGAGTCTTAAATGGCTAGTGGTAATGCTAGTGTCCAGTTTTTCATTCATCTACATATACTGAGAATGTGATGGTCGATGGCAGGAGATGCTGCTTAAAGTGGCTTACTGGATGATAAGCTAGAGATCAGTATGTGATTCGGTTGGCGGTGACACGGAGGTCCTCTGGAATGGATGCAAGACAAATGAAGCCTGAGCTTGTTTAATAACGTCGTAAAGGAGACTTGTTATCTCGTTTGCTCATTTAGCTGTCAACGCATGGTTGTTCTTAATTGTAGCTGTTTGGCATCTCATATTTTCAGAAAATGAAATGCTTCTGTACAGAGCTTATCCTTCAAAGGATATTTCTTTCTTTTATGCAGAATGGGCCATTACTAATCTTTGCTAATGATGTCTTCTTGAAGTGCAGTTGGACTGAGAGTTTTGTTCAATGGTCCCCTATGGGAACTTACTTGGCAACAGTTCACAGAAAGGCGCTGATTTGGGGTGGGTGCCACCCTTTCAACCGTCCTCATGCGCTATGCACATCCTCAGGTTAGTTTTGTGCTTTTTTCTCTGAAATAAACCTTATGCGTTTTCTATGACTCAAATCTACAGATTTAAATGCAGGTAAGCTGATTGATTTCTTCCCCCTGGTTCCCTTAAAAAGACCAATTGTTTCGTTTTACAGTTTGGTTATACAGTCTCATCTGACATGACATTGGTATGTGGCATGCAGCTTATCTATCTTCCAGACAGTACGACCAGTTCCAGGTGAGTAGCAGTCGGTCTTTTGTTGAAGAATACTATGCTCAGCTGATGTTTCTCTGCACTTACCTTCATGTTCATGTAGAACATTTTTAGAAGTGGACCTTGCATGTCTCATTGCTTGTTCCTTTTATTTTTTTGATAGATATGATTTCAAAATGTTGCTTGTTCCTTTTCTTGCTGAGACCAATCAAGTTTTATGTTTTTTCTGTGACTGCAAATCCTTTTACTTATTTTCCTTTCCAATTAGCAACATCAATTGAAATGTTTTGAAAATCTTTCAGCGTTACACAGTTTTATCTCATTTTGGCTTCCAAGTAGAAGGGCGAAATATTACTATTACCGCATTACCTTTCTCAAAAAAAAAAAAAAAAAAGAAGAAGAAGGGAAACATTATGCAAGTTTGTCAAGTTATAACGTGTCACACTCTACATCTGTTTGGTGCAGTTTCCTGCTTGAGAAGGATAAACTACTGTTGTAGTGTGCTTGTTTGGTCTATTGGCTGAACTCAATGTGCCATCTGATATAAGCAAATATTTCTTCACTGATACAGATCATTTCTGGAAAGTACATACCCTTTTCATATATTGATACTAATATTGTTTGAACTTGAGGAAATTAGCTTGAAATTGTAACTCAAGGTGGTTAAAGATTTTGAATCTTTACTAATCATTTAAAGGTGCAATGTTTGTTATGTTTTTCTGGATAACCGAGAAAACCCCAAGGGCTAGTGGCACATAATTTAAAGCTCGGTGGATAATGGACCCGCGCTCTACCCTTCTCCAATTAAATACCATTGTCTGTGCCCTGTGGTGGGTTCAAACTCAGGACAATGCCTAACCCTAGACCAAAGCCTAAGGGCAAATGCAAGGTTATAATACGTTTGGAGGTTTGTTTCAAAGCACTAAGCCAGTAGTAAAACATATTGTTGTTTTATATTGATTTAAGATCTTGGAGAAGTAGCAATGAGCATTCATGGTAGTTAAATATTCTTTTTTTTTTTTATGACAAGGGAAACCCGCAGCCGCTACCCTTTGGGTGCGCACAGGGTAAAAACCCCGCTCCTATGCAATAGCTCGCAAACCACATAGTAGTTGACTATTCTTCCGATGGATAAAAAGAAAAAGTAGGTAAAACATATTGACAGAAAGTATGCTCTAGCTGCTCTTAAATATTTTATGTGTAAACCTATTTATTAATGGCTTGATACATAAATTGCCACTGAGCTTGTTGCGAAATCCCTGTTGCACACCCTTGACCACGGGGAATCTTTTACGCACCAAATGTTTCAAGAACTGTGTCAAATGCGCATCAGTTTTATGGTTGACCACTTCATTTAAATAGGTGAATATCACACACCAATAAGGTCGTGACCTGTGTCATTAGTTAGTCTTAAAATATCTCCAGCTGAGCAAAAAAAAAAGGAAAACTAAGGGGAACTCCCACCCGGCTCGTCAGATTTCAGTTCGGCCACCAACAATGGTGTCAAACTGAGAACAAACTTCCCCAAAAAATTAGAATTATCTAAACGTTTTTTCAAACCAACTTTATTAGCGGTCTCAAAAACTAAATTTATTAGCCTTTTGGAGTTGGTCGCCTGATATTCCATCTCCGACCATCCCTTCTTTTTTTGTCATTAGCTTTTCCTATATCTCAATCATATTGAGCCAAAAAAGGGACAAAAAGGGAAAAATTTTGAACAGCAATAAAGAATTTTTAAAAGATGCAAAAGGAGAGGGATCAATTGCAGGGGTGGGGAAGACGGAAAAAAGGGGGGAGAGAGTTGGGGAAGAAGATGAGGAGGGAAGTGGGGGAGAAGACGTGAGGGAAAGGGTTGTGGGCTACTTTTGCTTTATCTGTTCTTTTGTGTGAAATGAATAAAGAGAAAAAATAAAAGTTAGACACGTCGCATTCATATAAAGCATCTGATATAATTCTTTTTTTGCATTCGCTCGCCTCTTGTATGTGTATTACACACGAGTGCCACATAACTAAAACAGTGTGATTTTAGGCACCACTTTGAAACTTTTGCTGTATAAAAGGTTCCCGTGGTCAAGGGGTGTGTAACAGGGATTTCACTAAACCTCAGGGGGCAATCTATGTATTAAGCCTTTATTAATTGAAAAATGATGGTAAATTTCTGTATAAGCAAAGAATAGTTGCAGCTGTGCTGTGGTGATATTCCCCTCCGTTTGCTTTATCTTTGCCAATAACTGATTAAGGGAAAAAGCCTGGTGGTCAGGGTAGATAGACTTTTTCAAAATATCTTGCCATAAAGGGCGTGTGGTTTTTTTACTTCTCCGATACTTGAAATAGAATTTCATTTCAAAATTGAAAATGTAATTAACCTGAACAGGATTCAGTATTTGTTTGACCTTTATTAGTAAGAGAATTGTGGATGTCCAAAAACAACCTTAGCTTTGAAGAGTTTGGTGTAGAGGGAAAGTTCAGCATAAGATGTTGAGAAGAAGGTCCTCACTAGAGGGTGTGACATTGCAGTCGATGAAGTGGGTGAAAACCTTGGCAACTCTTGGTGGGCAGAGTTATAACTGGTTTCTGTGTGGTGAGAGGTAGTAGGTACCCAGTGGAATAATCAAGGTGCATGCAAGCTATCCCGAAAACAAAACCTATAAGAATTATGCAGAAAATCCAAATATATTTTGATTATCGTTTAATCTAATGAGTAACGACTCTGTTCCAGCTTTTGTCGAGGAATGATTATCTTCTTAAGTTTATACTACTCTTGGTAATCATGCTTCTCTTTCTTTCTAATATAACTTCACTGCAGAGATTCTTCTTCTTGGCTGTGGGAAGTACATTCAACCGGTAAATCCTGAGCTACGTGCCTTTATTCGTTCTACTGGAATGAAATTGGAAGCAGTTGATTCTGTAAGTATATGGTTCTTTGTTTATTATGAAAAATGATGTGCCAAAGGAAGGGGATATGTCATCCTTTATGTGCACTGTTTAGTAGTTATCAGATTGTGTGGATATATGAGATGGTTAGCCATAGAAGTTCTGAGCAATATTTATTCTTGTTTTACTGCTCATACCCCCACCGTTGACTCAACATCTCTGGAACTTTTTGTCCAAAACTACAATTGGAAGATGTAAAGTGGATTTCTTTGACATTCCTGGACCCAGACCAAAGGAGTTTAAATACAACTAGATTAACCAGCAAAAGGAAACCAGAACATTTAGTGTTTTTTATTGGTTAGTAAAATTTCGAATGAGCATTATGGTAGGCATAAACATGTCAAGATACTACCCAATGTTTTGTAAGTAGTTTTTCTCTTCCTCTTTTCTAAATTTTCAATTTTGTTTGAACATACTATTTCCGATTCATGTGATTCTTCACAAAATATTCTGCTTAGGTGTTCTGAGCCTATAACTGAATGACACATGTTTTGGTAGATTGATATCAGACTACTCACATGAAAAATAAATTGCTCTCTGAACTCTAAAGGCTTGCTTTGCCAGCCTGTTGTTTATTAGATAAGCGCATATATTGTGTTTACATATTTCTTGATCTGAGCTTTTTCTTCTTTCTCTCATCCATTTTATATTTGCTTACATTCCTTATTTCATCTGTGTTGCAGAGAAATGCTGCATCAACTTACAATATTCTAAACGAAGAAGGTAGGATTGTGGCTGCTGCCCTTCTCCCATATGGAGTAGAGTCATAAGCCTCTCATGTATATGGTTTTTCTTTGACGAGTGAATATCTGATTAATCATCCAAGCCAATCACTTTGTCCCGAGTTTGACGTGACCATGTTTAAGATTTGAAAAAATGAGATAATAACATTACATGTTAATGGTGTGTTAGAAGCTCTTCTGGGTATTTGTAGACCAACTATCTTTAGGAGATTTTGTACTTCTAATAACATAAACACAGGAAAAAGAACTGTTGTTTACCCATTGTAGAAGCTTGAGGTTCATCTGTTGTGCAAGAAGAATCTATATTTATCAGGTTCAGGCAGGGTCGGTGAAATTGTGAATAGTGATTGCAATTGTTTACCAAATATGTCCTGTTTCCTGACGTGCTTTTGTTGTTGTGACGTGTGAGTTACTGCCTTGAGCGTTCTTGAGAATTGGATATTAGATTGAACATTATGCTTCGACCTGGTTTTTAATGTTGGTGCAATTGATTTCATCTTGGAACTGGTAAAGTTTAAAGAAATTTGTCTGTACTTGAAAAATGATACTCCCTCCGTTTAAAAGAGAATGAAACTATTTCTTTTTGGGCAACTTTCACATGTAGCAAACAAAAAATTCATATTTGTATGTCATAGCAAAGTTTGCATAATTGCGCTTCATAGCAAACATATAATTGTATAATTTGCCATACATATACAATTGTATAATTTGCTGGCCTAAATTGTATAATTTGCTGGCCTCGCTATACATATACAATTGTATGATTCGCTGGCCTATTTCGCTGCAATTGTATAATTCGCTGGCCTATTTCGCTGCAATTGTATAATGCGCAATTGTATAATTCGCTACAATATCTGTATAAAATTTGTTTTGCATACAATTGAATCGAAGTAAAATATTTGTATATTGTATAATTATAAGTGTTTAGGAAGAAGATATATGTTTTTCTCTCGCTTTATACAAAAATAGAAACACAATTTATACACTTCTGTTGTATAAAGCGAGAGAAAATTGTATTTAACTGCAATTGTATAATTCGTTGGCCTTTTTCGCTGCAATATTTGTATAAAATTTGCATTTGTCTACAATTGAATCAAAATAAAATATTTATAAATTGTATAATTAAGGTTATTAGTTTGCTATTATATACAATTATTTATTTCTTTTTTAGTCAATTTTTTTCTTTTTTGATAACACTTTAACTTTTCGTGATATGTATAAGACCACAAAATTAAAGAATATATTGATACATTTGACATAATTTGAATTTATAGTCATAAAATTATAAAGTCTTTCTTTTCTTAAACTCCTTTTCAAAGTATATATAGCTTGGAAACCATTGTAAATGAAATAAATTATGCACAATTGCAAATAATCATTTAAGAATACAACTATAGAATAAAATAAAATAAAATTAAATAGCAGATACTGTCAACTTCATTGTATCATTTATCGACTCCTCCATATCCACGCTTGGGTAAAGTGGATACTTGCCTGAAAAACAAGCATAACAAAAGTTTGTATGATCAGTGCCTAATAACTTACGAAAGCTATCAGTTGGCAAAAAGGCTAAAGAATCTGCCCCGATAAACTTCCTTATCTCCTCCACGTTCATCCTGTTAGATATCAATTCCTCTGTACTAGGAGTGTCTATCCCATAGTAGCAAGAAGCTATGATTGGAGGACTTGCAATCCTCATATGAACCTCTTTTGCCCCTGCCTCCTTCAACATCCTCACAATCTTTGACGAAGTCGTTCCTCTAACGATTGAATCATCCACAACCACTACTTTTTTCCCTTCCAATACTGCTCTAACCGGTGAGAGCTTAAGCTTCACCCGAAATCTCTAATCTTCTGAGATGGTTCGATAAATGTCCTGCCAACATAATGTGATCTTATTAAGCCTTGTTGATATGGTACCCCTGTTTTCGCTGCATAACCTAGTGCTGCTACAACACCTGAATCTGGAACTGCTATCACAACATCACAGCCCTCCACAGGGGACTCTGTAGCTAGAATTTCCCCAAAAGCATGTCTAGACTCATACACTGACTTCCCAAATACTATTGAATTAGGCTGGGCAAAGTAAATATGCTCAAAGATGCAAGATTTAGGCTCAGGAGGATGAGGCTTCAGTAGATACATTGATTGAGGTTCTTTACTAGTATCATCAATTAGCACCATCTCACCAGGATGAACTTCTCTTTCGTATGTAGCCTCAACCAAGTCCAAAGCACATGTCTCTGAGGCAAAAACTATAGCACCATTCTTCCTCCTACCCATAACCAATGGTCTAAACCCAAACGGATCCCTTACTGCAACTAACTTACCATCCTCCGTCACAAACACCATCGAGTAAGCTCCCTGGAGCTTCTCACAAGCCTCAAGTACCCTCAAAGCAAAAATCCTCGCCTTTGATTTTGCTATAAGATGAAGTACCACCTCCGTATCAGAAGTGGTACTGAAAATTGACCCCTTTCCCTCAAGTTCAGCACGAAGCAATTGATAATTGACAAAATTACCGTTGTGTGCAACACCAAAAGATCCAAATTTAGAACTTGTAACAAAAGGCTGAACGTTTTTCAGCATTGAAGAAGAGCCAGCAGCAGTAGAATACCTAACATGACCAATAGCCATGTTACCTGGAAGTTGATCAAGTTTCGACTCGTTGAACACATCAGATACCAATCCAATACCAGTAATCGATTTAACAGCTTTATTTTCAACAGTAACCATACCAGCACCTTCCTGACCACGGTGCTGAAGGGCGTGGAGCGCCAAATAGCATAAACGCGAGGCCTCTGGATCACCATATATACCAACCACTCCACACTCTTCCTTGGGTTTGTCATCGTCTAAATAATGTTGATCCAAATTGATAAATTTACGCGACGAATTAACAACCACAGCTGCCCTGTTCTTCTTATTGGAAGAAGTGATCAAAAGACATTGTTGTTGGTATGGTTTTGTTAAGATGTTTTTATAGAATTGAGAAGGAGGAAACGACAAGAGGCGTTGGTTGAGTAGATTGGTGGTGGAAGAAGCAGAAGCAGAAATATTGGTAGCCATGGGTGGCGGGAAGAATTACAAAGCAGACGGACAAAATCAAACCAAACCAAACCAAACAATGAATATATGGGGAAAAAGAGAAATATTAGTTGAGTTGGGTTTCTAATGATGGAAGTAAAATAATACTAACAAAATTATTTGTTGAACATAATTTTTTAATTTGTTTTCAATTTTTAATTTTCCTTTTTAAATAAAACCTTATTATGATATCACTTGCATTGTTTATACGAATTATTTTCTTCTTTAATATTTTCACTTTTCTTGATGCTTTGCAACTCATGTGTTCACCCCTGAAATTAATTTATTGGCTACACATATGTAGTTGATATAAATTGGCAAAAATGTGAGCTTCTTTTCCTGTGCAACTCATATAAGCATATTATTCATTGCAATCTTTTATAATATTATTATTCCATTATTTTGTTATTTAATCCATAAAAAGAATTTTACTCCTATAAATAGTAACGTTTTTTTTAAGAAAATTATATATATAATGAAAATTATGAAAAGTAAAAAATATTATAGCATATAGTGATATTAGTGTAATAAAATAAAAAATATATATTCGTAGGTTTTTAACTCATTCATTATTCAAAGAGAGAAATTATATTAGAAGTGTTTTCCTGGTTATATGGTTGAATCTCCTTTAAAGAGAATTCTTATTTAAGTAAGTATTATTTTTGTTTATTTTGTTTTGAATTATAATTTATTATTATTTGTGGGATATAGATCAATATTATTTGTAAGAACATACTTTATATATTTGAACAAACATCATTCCGAAGATCGATCTAAGATATATTTTCCTCATTTTTCAAATCAGACCGACCTAGGAAATATTTTCCTCATTTTTAAAATCAATTCTTATAGGTACAATCTTGTATTTTTCACATTTTATTACGTATATATTTCTTCATTCAAATTAAAAATTATAAAATGTTAGCTTCATTAGTCTGATAATAATATGTATTTTTTCTCGGTGCATGCACACAACTTTTATAATGTGAAAAATGTAATATATTTTGCGTAATATTAATTTATTTTTTTTTGATGGGCAAGGATATATTACATATATAGTTAAATATTTAGTGGTATTAAATAGTCAATATATACTTATTAAAGAAAATTGCTTTCTATCTAGTAGAGAAAAATATTTACCCAACGTAATTCAATATAAAATATTATAGTATCATATTCGATTAAGTTTGTTATCTCAAGTAGTACTTTCTTTAAACATACTTTTAAAATTTTATAAATTACCATTGATGAAGAAAAGAAACACAAGACCTTCATGATTTAATTTTTCATGTTATTCTCAATACATTGAAGTAGTTATTTATAAGTCAATTACTTGATCGGTTATAATTGTTCTAGTAGAAGAACAACTTGGGCACCAAGGTTAGTCACTTGGGCACCAAGAATAGTAACTTGGGCAAATAGATTTTTTATCGTAGGTGATTTCGTCTAAATTATATGATATCCATCTATTTTACGATAATATCTACTTATTAAGAAAATTATGCTCGATATTTAATAAAAGAAAATATTTACGAAACATAATTCAATAAAATATTAATATAATAAGGTTAAGATGATTTAATTTATATTTGTGTATATGTATATTTAATACAATAATTATTATTCACTTTTATATAAGATTAAGAAAGATATTATTATAATGTTTTTTCTTGAGTTTTTGGCCAAAAACATCCTTTAACTATACCCCAAACTTAAACTATATCCTTAAAGTATCATTTCTAGCAGAAAACATCCTTTAACTATACCCAAACTTAAACTACATCCTTAAAGTATCATTCTTACCATAAAACATCCTTCAAGTATTTTAAAGTGAGCAATTTTCATCCTTCTACTTGAATATCTCGTAAAACTACCCGGTATATCCCACAAAAATTAAGTCGTCCCTTCCTAATTATTATTCTTAGATATGCCAAGAATATTATCGTAAACTTTTTCGTAATTGAGTTAATAATTATGCAAAACTTTTAATTTGACCGATTTTTTAATTCACTTTTCATGTAATTTTAATTAAAAATATTATTAGATTAAATATGTTTCTTCTCAATTGAATATGCTAGAAGTGACATTTGTTGGAGACTTCCGCTTCTAATAATGTAGAATGAAACTCAAATACGAGACATAATCAATATTTTGGTCACTTCAATATTAGATTGACCTAAAAATCTATTGAATTATTTGGTTAAGAAAAAGATAAAAATAATTAATCTCCAACTTCTTTCGGTTACGAAAAAGGCAAATTATGTACGCGCACATCTTCCAATCATTTTTAGTTTCCATAAGCAACAATGTCTAAGATTTTTATATTTTTCAAGAACTTCTTGTAGCAAGTAATGAAATTATGCAGAATAACTTTTGTTGATAGTCACGTTAACTGTTCATGTTTTCGTAAGATCCATTAGTTATTTTGACAATATCTAACAAAAGGATGAAATTTGTTCATTTATAAATACTTAAATGATGTTTTCTGCTAAAAATGATACTTTAAGGATGTAGTTTAAGTTTAGGGTATAGTTAAAAGATGTTTTCTGCTACAAATGATACTTTAAGGATGTAGTTTAAGTTTTAGATATAGTTAAAGGATGTTTTTGGCAAAAAACTCTTTTTTCTTCTTCAAATATAAATTTTTCTTATTATG
The DNA here is from genome assembly GCA_022817965.1 of Solanum lycopersicoides. Classification (NCBI taxonomy): domain Eukaryota; kingdom Viridiplantae; phylum Streptophyta; class Magnoliopsida; order Solanales; family Solanaceae; genus Solanum; species Solanum lycopersicoides. Next base: position 114,872,809 of record CM040618.1, read on the forward strand.
AATAGGGTTAAAGGATATAGTATTTGTACCCGACCCGTTTACCCAGGGCAGAATTATAAACCCTACTTACCTCCTTGTGCCTGCACAATACATTGCGCTCTATCCCTGAAGGCCTAATCTCACTACTTCTCCTTCAAAGTGGCTATCTTCGCTCCTTGTCATAGACGAATTGAGCACAGAAAAAAAGTTAAGCAAAGAGCATAAAAGTAGAATTCAATCATGTCGGAAGTGGTTTCTATGGATGAAATCAGAGCTATATCTGAGAGGCTTGGTGTGGATCTTGCAAAAATCAATCTGGACTCTATTCATCTTCCTCCTGGTGATGATATGGGGATACCCAGGTCTGAATCTTGATTTTTTCTTCCACTTTTATGTGCTTCTGCTACTTTGCTGTAAAGTGTGTAGTTTTTTGTTTCATTGAGGTGAGGTCTTAATGTTCTTTTTTAAAAATTTCTTGAGTTTGAATGTATGTCATTGGTTGATAGTTTTGAAAAGGTTAGAAAGTTTTAGCGTTTTTAATGGGTTTGTTGGATTTATTATCATTATTCATATTCAGTTCAATATATTAAGTTTTCATATCGTCTTTGTGAAGATTTGATTTATTTGTCGATTCTTATGTGTTCTGCTTAGTCTTGTTTCTTTTGATTACGTTTATATTTTTCGTATAATTATTTCTGGTTTCTCAATTGCTATGTTTATATTACTTTTTATGCGTCTTGAATTTGTGGTGTTTTGGATGTGACGAGGGCAGTGACGATGAAGACTTGTTGAAGGAGGACGCCTTGGAGGAGGATCAAGGTTTTAAAAACATACTGGTGGTGGACAATCTTCCAGTTGTGCCTAAAGAGAAATACGAGAAATTGGAAGGAGTAGTTCGGAAAATTTACAGCCAACTTGGTGTTATTAAGGAGGGTGGTCTCTTTATGCCTGTTGATCCCGAGACTCAGAAAACACTTGGGTACTGCTTTATAGAGTATAATACTCCTCAGGTATTCCAATTTGTCCCTTTTAGCAGCCATAGAGTGTCTCAGTTTTATAGACAGAATGCTTGAGACTTATAACTGAATTTTTTGAGAGGTGATTTATTAATTCTTCTACCATCTTTATGTTTGTGAAATGTGATGAATATGTTGTCTCGACTTCTGATTAATGTGCAAATTTCTTACTTAGCCTAAGAAGAATATTAATCCTTCTGTCCCATATTAGGTGACACTCTTTTTTGTGACAGTCCAAAAAAATGACATCTATTTATATTTAGTAACAATTTAATTATAAAATGCCCATCATTATCCGTAATGAGATGATTTGTAGCCACACAAATACTTGTCTCTTATTTTAGACCACAAGTTCCAGAAGTCTTCCTTTCTGTCTTAGACACCGTACCTAGTCAAACGCCATCCCATAATTGGGACGATGGGTATGTAATTAAGAATGGATAGAAGATGTGTAAAAATGGAAATTCCAGCAAAAGAAGTAAAATGCTCACAGGCTAGCACCATGTCATCTACATTGAGAAATTATGAAGCGTCATAATTTGTCTTTAGTTAAACATGTCTTGGCTGCACCCTAGATTTATTATACTCTAAGTCGTGCTTGTGTGATGTGGATATGAGGAACTTATATGGTTCAAATTTTGTGATCCATGGCTTACTAAGTGCAGGAAGTTGTTCAGTGTTCACTTGTCTATCCACTTTTTTTTTTAAATTGTTATATCCAACTATGAACTAAAAGGCAGAAATGGATCTGCGTGTGTTGTTGTTGGAGTGTCTAGTCAACCTAGGAGCTGACATATCTAATTTCATTTGGCTAATGATCATCATGTTGCTATGTTTTCCTGCTTTAGGAAGCTGAGCTGAGTAAGGAAAAGACGCATGGATACAAGTTAGATAGGTCACATATATTTGCTGTTAACATGTTTGAAGACATTGAGAAGTTCCTGAAAGTTCCAGATGAGTGGGCTCCACCAGAGATCAAGCCTTATGTTCCTGTGGTTAGGCTCTTCACCAGCTCTGTGTTTTTCGTTAGCCAGCACGGAGTCTTAAATGCTAGTGTTAAATGCTAGTGTCAGTTTTTCATTCATCTACTATTACTGAGATGTGATGTCGATGGCAGGAGATGCTGCTAAAGTGGCTTACTGATGATAAAGCTAGAGATCAGTATGTGATTCGGTCTGGCGGTGACACGGAGGTCCTCTGGAATGATGCAAGACAAATGAAGCCTGAGCTTGTTTATAAACGTCCTGTAAGGAGACTTGTATTCTCGTTTTGCTCATTTAGCTGTCAACGCATGGTTGTTCTTATTTGTACTGTTTGGCATCTCATATTTTCAGAAAATGAAATGCTTCTGTACAGAGCCTTCATCCTTCAAAGGATATTTCTTTCTTTTATGCAGATGGGCCATTACTAATCTTTGCTAATGATGTCTTCTTGAGTGCAGTATTGGACTGAGAGTTTTGTTCAATGGTCCCCTATGGGAACTTACTTGGCAACAGTTCACAGACAAGGCGCTGCAATTTGGGGTGGTGCCACCACTTTCAACCGCCTCATGCGCTATGCACATCCTCAGGTTAGTTTTGTGCTTTTTTCTCTGAAATAAACTTATGCAGGTTTCTATGACTCAAATCTACAGAATTTAAATGCAGGTAAAGCTGATTGATTTCTCCCCTGGTGAGAGATATCTGGTGACATACAGCAGCCATGAACCAAGTAACCCTCGTGACACTCACGTAAGTCTCAGCTGTATGTTGTTTGTAAACCCAATTGTGGCCATACTATGTTCTCTCTAATACAGATTCTTTCAGAGGGTTGTGCTAAATATTTTTGATGTGAGAACTGGAAAAGTGATGAGAGATTTTAAGGGAAGTGCTGATGAATTTGCAGTTGGAGGAACTGGAGGTGTTACTGGTGTGTCCTGGCCAGTCTTTAGGTGAGCTTTGATCCTATTGTTAGAGGCATTTTCTATCCTTCTCTACCACCTCTTTCAGTCACTCCTAACATTTGCGTGCTTGATTGTATACTTAGATATGGGAGATTAAAAAATACAATGAAAAAGGATGGTGGGGTACTCTTTAACCTTCTTTTTTTAAAATGATTTCAGGTGGAGTGGTGGTAAAGAGGATAAGTATTTTGCAAGAATAGGAAAGAATGTCATCTCTGTTTATGAAACAGAGACTTTCTCACTTATTGACAAGAAATCTATCAAGGTTGAAAATGTGATGGATTTTAGCTGGTCACCAACAGATCCAATTCTTTCACTCTTTGTTCCTGAATGCGGAAATCAACCTGCCAGGGTTTGTTCTAGAACTTCTATGCAAGTTGCCAGTAATTTGGAGGGACTTTTCATATTTGCATTTGAACTAAACCTGTGTTAAATTGACAGGTAAGTCTTGTGCAAATCCCAAGTAAAGAGGAGTTGAGGCAAAAGAATCTCTTCAGTGTAAGTGATTGCAAAATGTATTGGCAAAGCAATGGAGACTACCTTGCTGTCAAAGTTGACCGGTACACGAAGACCAAGAAAAGCACATACACTGGTTTTGAGCTGTTCAGAATCAAAGAACGGGATATTCCAATTGAGGTTTTGGAGCTTGACAACAAGAATGATAAAATTATTGCATTTGCTTGGGAGCCTAAGGGTCACAGATTCGCTGTCATCCACGGTGACAACCCCAGACCAGATGTCAGTTTCTACTCTATGCGGTCTGGCACTAACACGGGCCGTGTTTCAAAGCTGACAACTCTCAAGGGAAAGCAAGCTAATGCTCTCTACTGGTCACCTGGTGGCCGCTTCATTATTTTGGCTGGAATGAAAGGTTTCAATGGCCAGTTGGAATTCTTTGACGTCGATGAGCTTGATACCATGGCATCTGCTGAGCATTTTATGGCAACAGATGTCGAATGGGATCCAACTGGAAGGTAGTTGGATTTTGCTCTCATCAGTTTTTCCCTGTAAGACCTTTCTATTTGTTCCTTATGTTTTTTTATTTTGCAATTATAGGTATGTAGCGACAGCTGTTACTTCAGTTCATGAGATGGAAAATGGATTCAACATCTGGTCTTTCAACGGAAAGCTGCTGTATAGGATACTCAAGGATCATTTTTTCCAGGTAATAATCTTACCATGTGTTTTTTGCAAGAAAAAGCCAAAATAGTTCCTTATTTTTGGGCTTGAAACTCAAAATCAACCTTGTTCTTTTTTTTTTTTATAGAGCACAAATATTCCTTATTTTTTAACTGGAAAAAGCTAGTGTTTCCAGCCATCATTTATTAGAATCTGCTCTGCCATCAGCGCGTTGCTTACTGCACTTTTTTTCCCATGTTATATTACTGTGTATTTACTCTTTTCATTTTAATAGATGTAGCAAGGATATCATAGAGAGTTGCTTTAAGTGAAAAAAGACTAGAATGGTGAGATTATAAGTATAGCTAATAGCCAATTTTGTGAGATATATTATTTCTCTAATCTCTGTTCAATATGTCGCAAGCAAGTAGTTATGATGAAAGGTTGCGATTGTGTGGTCAGTGGTGTATGTTAGGTGACTGCTCTAGGGCTGGGTTTATGATAGTTAAATGTGCTAGGACTTGTGTCTTCTCAGCACTTTAGGTAGCTCTCCTGCAGGTTTTACTTTGCAGTTTGCACAATGAGAACACTAAGGTAGGTCCCACATTTTTACTAGTTTTGTTAAATGTGTTACAACCTGTCATCTTTACTATGTCGTCTTGTAATTGCTGTGTGGTTGAGCTCTGGTTGACTATGCCTTTTTTCCTTTTTTTGAAGTAATATGCTTTATATCCACTACATGATACATCATTCTATACTCATATATCACATTGCTTCTTGTTTGTGCAGTTTTTGTGGCGCCCTAGGCCACCATCCTTCTTGAGTAAGGAAAAAGAGGAAGAGATTGCTAAGAACTTGAAAAAATACAGCAAGAAGTATGAAGCAGAGGATCAGGATGTTTCATTGCTGTTGAGTGAGCAAGACCGTGAGAAGCGAAAGAAGCTGAAAGAAGAATGGGAAGCATGTATTAATAAGTGGAAGCAGTTGCATGAAGCGGAGAAAATGGAGAGGGAAAAGTTGCGTGATGGGGAAGCCAGTGATGAAGAGGAGGAATACGAGGCAAAGGAAGTTGAAGTAGAGGAAATACTAAAAGTTGAGGAGGTTGTTATTCCTTTTGAAGAGAGCCAACAGTGAATTTAAGAGTTCACTAATCCCCAGTCCAACATTTTCTGCGACAGCCACTAAAGAGAAACAAACTGAGTTTTAGGTAGGAAGGATATTTGGTTTAAAACTCCCCTTTTTTGTTTTTTCCCGACTCATTTTCTTTCATTTCATTGCTTGTTGGTTATATACTATTTGGAGTTTTTGTCTCAGTCAGAAATTCCTGTTGCCAATGTGCAATAGATTTGATTACAGAAACCTTTTCATTATATTTTTGTTGGGTACGTATCTGCAAGGATTTTTCCTGCCAATTAGTGATTTATGTGCAAATGTTAGTGATTTATGTGCAATAATGTATGCGAGTATCTTGAAATTGTGCTTCTGAACTGTTCACTACATAATCATACATTTTAAGCCTTTGAAAATTTCATCCAACTTTATCCAATTACCTGAACATGATAGCTAGGAAAACAGAGACAAAACATCATTTCTCTCTCCCTCAGTTTTCATAGATCCATTACCAGAAACCAAAACCTTTGCTGATCAGCATACAACAATTTTTATCTCAGAAAATATACATAACTCGACATACCAATGCCTAGATTGAAAACCATGTCGACAACGAAAAAGTATTTACGTCATGTTTCTAATAATACAAGTATAATATTCTTTTTCCTTTACCCTACTCAATTGTATTCGATCTTTTTGAGCTGATGTTCTCTTCTTATATAGAAGAATCCAACATTGAAATTCAAATCTGAAAGTAATTTCAACAAATCCCCTTCTTCATCAAAAGCTTTGTACATGGATTTCCATGTATATTTCACCTGATTTTGTATGTGTCTAGGTATATTAATATCAGTTCAAAACAAGAATAGGGGTAAGTGGTGGCTCCCATAGTGTAAATTACTTTTCAGGTTAACATTAAAGGACTCACTGTCTATTTTTCATATTCTCTGGTGAGAGAAGGCTGTGTGATGAATCTATGGCAGTGTTTTACTTCAGAAACAAATTTTAGTTTGCTAGTTTGATAATTGAAGGGAGTTTGAGAATTCTCAACATATTTTAATAACAGTTTTTACTTAATTGGCTAAATGCAATAGATACTGGCTCCATGCTTTTACCTTTATTTATGTAGGTAAGAAAAATACTGGTCTGTGACATAATGCCTCTAAACTGAAGATGCAAATTTAAAATTTATACCAATGCCAGTCATTTCGCTTACTGATGAAAGTGTAAAATATTCTAGCCTTTAATCCAACAAATCATCAGACATTCTTTGATAGGTTTGATCTTGAACTTCTTTTCTCAATAGAATTCTTTGTTTTTTACAAAAGAATGGGGGATGTGGTCTCAATATTTACATTTACATTAGAGAAGTAGATTTTGCATTAATTTACATGACCGCAAATCGCAAAATTGGGCGCAATATCTTTATCATCATCTCAGGTTGGAGCATCTTCTCAATTCTGGTTTATGAGCAATATCCTTCTTGGAGACGCTTAAAATGCCACCTTGCTCTTCCACCTTTTCAATAAGAAGCTTAAGTAGAGGCACGTTCGACAACGTAATGCATGAACCTACCATTATCAACTTCTTCTGTTCAATCAACAAAGAGAAGTACATTATTACTTAAGAGTCGGGATGAACTTGTGCAAGAAGTTTCAGAAAGAAGAAAAATTCCATTCAGAGGAACCGTATCTAAACCTTGGCACGAGTAAGAGCCACGTTAATCCTGTGCCAGTCTCCAAGCAATGAAGAAATGTAGTTCCTTGTATTTTCACTTGACCTTACGAAGGACAGCAGAATGCAATCTTTATCTCTTCCCTGCAAACATAGATTAAAACTAGGACAATTAGGAGCAGCAAGGTACTAGCTTCTACCTAAGAGCCAAGAGGCTAAGACATTAGTAGTCACATTATTTGATGCAACTGCAAGACATCCTCAAGCCACAGAAAAATGACTCTAGAAGCAAGCCGAGTATATTGGATCATTCATGATTTGCAAACGAGCTTTTGGGAGGCTAATAACTGACACAAGATATTCTTAAACGGTTGAGGACAGATGGGGAGCCAATTGTACGAGGACTTAAGTAGCTTTATCTACGGCCAAGTCAACATTGGACGAAAACTAGGTCTCTGAAGTAGAGCATTGTTAAAATAGAATTCTTGTTCTGGGCTAGGGTGTTGTGAAGTTTTAGGCTTCCGAATTTCTGTTTCGCAAATGGAAAGCCAGCCATTTTTCTGCCTTCTTTCAGCTGGCATTCAGGCCCTATAGCCATATCAAAACCATATACTAGACTAACCAAGGTATATAATTGACAACTACTAAACATGTCAAAGGATAACCTTAGACAACTATGCTTCTATTTAGGCTGGTCTACTGAATTTCTTTCCCTTAAATTTCCCATGTGGTAAAGCAGCTTCTTCTTATGAACAAGAAAATTTGAAAACTGAAGATGTTTTTCGAGAATGTAATCACAGCAGCAAAAATATTACCTGGTATTTATCAATTGTATGTATCTCCACTGATGTGGAAACAGCTTGCCGGATAAGATCTGCCTGAGAATTGTAGGGTGTTATGATGCCTATATCTTCCTCCAATATACCTCTGCTCAACAATCTACACACGATCTGTAGGCAAAAAAATAATCATACAGAAATTGGAGTTAAATATTTTCTTGTTATCCGATGATAACGGTCATTGAAATGTTCATGGAAGAAGCAAGAGGCATTCACACCTCGGCAATGATATTTGCTTCCACAGGGTTATTAACAGCTTTCCGGTCATTTGTTTCAAATGCAAGCAACAAATCTAGTTTGGAAACAAGGATGAGGCGATAGTTTAGGACAAGGACATTAAACTTCATTTGACAAGCCTGCATAATTTGACTTGAGATAGAAATTTGCCCAACCTGTGTTTATAAAGATGACGGGTCTGTTTGGATTCATAGCCTGTCAAGACCAATCAAACCAGATTACTTCACAGAATAGAAAAGCGAGCAGTTGGGGTATCAACCCTCACAATTCATACAACATATTTTCTGGAAGGAATATATTTCTTAAGATGAGGTCATCCTCGTGAAATATTGCTCATTCCAAATCACTGCACCAAATCTATCCTTTACCTACATTCCCATCATGACCTTTGTACACAAAATTGAACTCCTTGTCATTGCCCTACCACTTTGTACAAAATTGAGAAACTGTGGACAGCGACAATATACTCTTCAAAAGACAAGAGAATTAACCAACAATTCTGTTTCATTAATATAAGGTTAGCGAAGAACATGTTTGTAGGCTATTTTGTTTTTCCCTTAGTTTTAACATATTAGATCAACCAAATAACTATCCAAAATCCTCACGTTTCACAAGTAGTACAGCTTCAGTTAGAAACTGGATCTTTTTAAGTTTCCGTGTTAGGACAGAAAAGAATGGTAAGCAAAAGATGTGTCGCAATGTGTCAATATACCAACGGAAACTCTAAAACTAGAGATGCACTAGGTTTATACTTGACCCCTCTTTCATTTGAGTGCATATACTGTCTTTAGAAAAAGGAAAATTTTAGTGTGTTGACACTCATCTAGATTACCATTAATCAGCAATATTAACCGAAATAAACACATTGAAAAAGTACATATAAATGGAAGCTATACTCTGAGATGACAGCTACACTGTGGTTATGACATGATACATGAGAATATGACCATACTTACTCCTTGAGAAGCAATTAGAAAGTGCAGAATGCAGATTAGTTTGTGAATGTCAGAAGAACAAAATTTGTTAGTATTAACTTAGCAGAGAAGAACCAGCAGCTCAGACGCTCAACTATTTACAGGGAAGAACTTATGAGTGCTCAAATAATGACAAGTTTCACCAGGTGTATAATTCCCATCCAAACATCAGTCATTTTTAGAAGGTGCAGGCCTCTTTGGAACATATATATTGAATAAAGTGGCATCATAGTTGGAAGCAACCTCTATTTTCCATCATATGTCATTCTTTCCAGATGAGGCAGGCCTCTTATGTTTGGATCAGTACCAAAATAAAGCAGCATCGAACTTGAAGCAATTAAATCAATGGATAGTACCTCCTTTATCCACTTAGGCCCAGATGGCAATCCTGTGTACTTGATTTTGGCATTTTCTACTTCAGAAGAACCACATCGCAATCTGTTACCATATATCAAGGCATTTGATAATTCCATTATTGCTGCACACATCCGGTACTGCAAGTTGTAGCATAGTAGTGCAACTATATCAAACTGGACCAAAGTCGGAGGTGGAAGGAAACAACATCTTACTGAATTTTGAAGATACCTGGCTTTGCAAAGCACAAATTGCTTGGGGATGAGCTTCTGAGAGTCTGCAGAACAGGCTTACTGCCATTCCATATTCTCTAGCTTCTGCACTCTAATATGCAAACAGATTTTGTGTCACTAGTTATAATCGCATGAGCTAGCAGAGGAAATCAAGAAATACCTGGACAAGTGGTGGTAATTGATAATGATCCCCAACTAGAACAAATTTTGATGCAAATGTCAATGGTCCCAATGATACCTGGATTGTAAATCTAATATCGTCATTTGTTTTCCCAAAATGAATTTGTCATCTGGTGACAAATGTAGTTTCATAAAATAACTAGCTGTAGAAACATAGAAGAGAAACGCACAGGAGGCAGTTACTTTAGCTTATATACAACAATTGCAACCAATAAAGGCTACAACTATGACAAGTTAACCTCATTCACTACCTTTATTGACCAAAATGTTCAAATCTTTACTGCAACCCAAACTATGAACGTACCGGCAACGTAGTTTGTCCAGCTTCATCCATGATACACACATCAAATCTCTTGTTGGAAAGCAATGGGCTAGTTATCCCCAAACAGGTAACAGCAACAACTTTGCTTTGCTCTAGCCTTTGCTTTATCTCTTCAAGACCATGAGTGTCCATCACTGCAGGAGAAAGTCCAGAAGTAAGTATTCCACGGGGCAAATCATGAAGCAACTCTTTGAAAATGTTACAAGAAACCAACTTGATAAGCAATTCTCACGAACTTCCTCGTGCACAACCTCATATCTTCCAATGCGTATGAAATCTATACCCTGCAACAGTATATATGTTAGTCCCACTGCCCCCCTGAAGTGGTACTTGGATTGTTATGTGTATATAAAAGCAGTTAAGCAGTATATCACTTGTGTCTTGTGGTTGACAGTCAGCAGAGCATACCAGAGAGTAAAGCACTAGGAAAAGTATATGATACTCATTACTCAGTAATAAGTTGTTGAAGTATGTAAATAGAACATTTCTAGCAGAACATTTCAAAAATCCATGCCCTTAGTGGAAAGAAGCAAAGAGAGATCTTCCTCGATAACACTTACATGAGTGAGTCAATCGGCTTCATTTTACTTGCAAACAGGCTGCAAATGTAGTATAATATCTAAATGGATAAAGTAATATATCTTTTACTTGGAAACTACTGAAAATATCATGAACTAATAACAGTGTGCTCTCCCTAACACCTTAAGCTTTTAGATGGGATGGTCGCATGCTTCAACATGCTGGCAAAGGTCCCGGGATCGAATCTTACTGCCACCCGAATTTAAAAAGAATTTCCGCGTGCTTGGCCCATGAAAAAGAATCAGGCCCGCACGTGAGGGGGCGTGTTGAGAATATCATTAACTAATAAAAGTGTGCTAATTTAACATGGTATCAGAACAGACACAGGTCCTGGGATCGAATCTCACCGCCACCTGAATTTAAAAAGAATTTCCACATGCTTGGCCCATGAAAAAGAATCAAGCCCACACGTGAGGGGGCGTGTTGAGGATATCATTAACTAATAAAAATGTGCTCTCCCTAGCGGATTAAGCTTTTAGATGAGATGGTCACACACTTCAACAAAAACATTTATACACGAAGAGTAATTGTCATTTTACAGAAATATTGGCGGACTCTGGATAATCTAAATGTATGTAAAGACGGGTTAGAAGGATAAGATTTGGTTTACCACCATGAAGCTAATAGTCTATATTTGTTTGACCCTTCGCCTAAGCCCCACTAAAATTTAGCCAAACAGCTTTTTGAATTCATCTGACAGCACTATCCAAGACTTCTCATGGTGAGGCAAAGTAATGCATGAACTACAATATGCAGGACAATTACTAAAAAGTAAATGCCACGTGTTTCATCAATTCGGATTCAAGATATCCCTTGTTCAAAATTTCTGATAGTCATTAGTTAGTTTCTCTTTAAAATGCTTCAAATTCCAAGACAGTTTGAAGGTTATTATTGATTATATTAAAAAATGAATGCCTACATTTGAGTCGTTCTTTCTTAAAGAAAACATTGAGTTAAGCAGAAAAGTTGTAATGTGTTACCTTATCCATTGAATAGCTACACTTTCTTAATTTGAATGTCTTCTATTATTTAATTGAAAGCCAACAAATTGCAAATTACCCTATGAGAATTCCCTATCAAAATAATTACCACGAGAGTTAATACACACTTCCAGCAGAGCTTCAAATTGATAGATATAACACACGGGCATATCCAACCTCAAAAGCTCGCTCAAGAGAGGAGTATTACACAAGTTCATATAAGGAGATCAAATGCCCACCCTACAACCGATGTGGGAGACTTAACGCCTCCCGTCACACCCAAGGCTAGAAGCCTAGTGCATGGATCAAGAACAACATCTGATGAACGAATTGGGATGGGCCTAGCTCGAAAACCATGATAGATACAACACTTGGGCCTAGCTCTGATACCATGATAGATACAACACTTGGGCCTAGCTCTGATACCATAATAGATACAACGATTGGGCTTAGCTCAACCTCAAAAGCTAGCTCAAGAGGGGAGGATTTCTCAAGTTCATATAAGGAAACCAAATTCCCATCCCACAACCAATATGGGAGACTTAACACAAATGACAAATTGAGATCCTCCTTAACTGACCTACTTAGGATTATCATGGCTCAAGGTATACTCAACATAAGGTCCTACTTTGCATTCTAACATGTAAGGGACAAGATTGAGAACTTGTTTGATTAGAAGATAGTTAAATGAATTTGGAAGACCATAGGCAGCTCTTCAGGTACTGCTGGAAACCATGAAAGCCATTCTCGTAAATCATTTATCAAGTATTCTTTCACTTCATGTGAACTCAAAAGGCCAAAGAGACATTGCATTATTGGCTGGATGTAGGCCAGCGGTTTAAAATTAGCAAAAGATATGAAGTGCATTTGTGGCTAGCTGGGGAGGAATAATACCATCCTGCAACTAATCACTGGTAAGTTTTGTAGATCAGGGTTCAGAAATGAGACAGTCCCGAAAAACACTTACCATTCTACTGAATGAGTGAATACAATTGACACTGAACTGATATAGGACTGCAATAGATTTATGGTATAATTTATTTAGGAATTTGGAGATGAGATGTGTATGCATCTGTTGCTAAATCATTGAAGGATAAAGAGGAAATAATGATGTAACATTAATACCAGTAGAAGCAACTAGGGACTGTAGTTGCTACAGTAGGCGCTTCTTAAATCATCAGTTCCATCCTAATGCTACACATTAACTCATATGCATGCCTTGCACTGAGTGTATAGTTCTTCATTATACTAAATCCAGCTTTTCCAAGACAGGACCTATTTAAAGAAAGAGTTTATACAATGTTGACACCAGTTTACAGCAAATACCTTAATTTATGATATACATCATAGTCTGTAAATAAATGTAGTTAAACAAAGATCAAAAGCACTAAGTTTCTTTAGTAGCATCAAGGATAGAGATGACCTGAGACTTCAGTTTGAGAAGCAAATTGTCAACAGCTGAATTTGTATAAGAGGTAAGCAAAATGGATGAACCTCTCATCAACAGTGCCTTCACAGCATAGACCATAGTGGATGTTTTGCCTGTCCCTGGCATTCCTAGTATCAGCGCGTAATCCTTCGCTGTGAGTATCTGCAGTAACGACAACTCAATATGTTGTGGGTACCCAATACAGCTTTGTATCTAGTTTATTCCAAGTATGATTCTGATAATTTACCGTATTTGTGTTTTTCAGGTGCAACAATAAATCAAATTATAGATAGTTTCAATAATTCTTCACCTTAAGAATGGCTCTGCGCTGATCATCATTCAAGTTTTTTTCTGACCAAATGTATGAAATGGCAGGATCTTGACTAAATTGACATCCACTATCAAACCTAGGCACCTGCAGAATTTCATAGGTAAGGTTCTTTTTATCATTCTTTAATGAGGGTGGCTGTGGCTGACAAGCTGCAAATAAATTTCATAATTAAGTAGAGCATTCACCTCCAGATCAACTATCATCTTCCTCAGATGAGAACTCTGCTCATTTTGCAGAAACAGTTGTATGAGGTTGAATCTTCAAAACCAAAAGCAGGAGTAAGTTACACTTGGAAAAAAAAGGTGTGCTTCAGATGGAATAATAAAACATAACAACAAATTAGAATACCTCATAATTGCAAATGAACCCATGAATTCATCTTTATGAATTCGCCACAACTGCTGATGAAGATCTTGTGACTGTGAAGTCCGGCTGCTTCCTGGTAGCCTTAAGCGTTTGGAAAGAGATACCTACATAATGAAAGTAAACTATTAGACAGTTAAAAGCTGGGCATGCTTCTCCATGGTTTAGCTTACATTCCAAACTTGTCCAGAATTATCATAAAGGATTATAAATCCACAATATTATATTTTTTTAATCAAAGAAAAGCATGGGAATGTAGCCTGGTTCACTTCAGAATGAGTGACAATGGACCTTTACTACTTGAAAACAATACTATGATAAGATAGATATGTTAGGTTGTGGGCAATCTTGTATAAATATAGATATATACAGCAAAAGCTTTGGCTTCTAAGTAAATATAGGAAGCTGCAAAGTAGTGTGCTTCAGTTGTAATTATTTCTTAAGAAGAATGCTTAGACAACTTCCGTGCATACACTTTTTAAGCTTTTCATTCTGGACAATGCTTCCAGGTCCTGAAGTACTTTCCCTTTTTAAAGTGGAAGAAAAATGAAGATTCATGTGAAGCTTTACTTCTGTTAATCAATTGATCAAAATATTTCATTCTTATGATCCCTTGTATAGGCTGGAGCTACCTTTATATTAAAGAAAAACAAAAGCTTTTCAGCTGTTGAAAGGGACCAAACTGAGAGCTAAAGCATTAACAAAGATACTGGTGGATGAGATATATAAGTAGGGGTTTGGCCATAGAAACCAAAATTTTGGAAATTTCTAAGTTGGAATTGAAGATAGAGTTGTGTTTGGTTATGTTTTTTGCAAATGAGAGAAGAGAGCATTTGATTTGGAATGATGAACATGGAGTTAGATAACAAGTTATAAGCTGATAAGTAGGCTTTTGGCCATAGAAACCAAATATTTATCACTTCTTTTTGGAATTTTCTAAGTTGGAGTTGAAGATAGATTGTGTTTGGTTATGTTTTTATGCAAATGAGAGGAGAGCATTTAATTTGGAATTATGAATTTGGATTTTTCATGGCGAAACACTTATTTTCAAATACAGTGAAAATTATTGTGGAAAAAAGTGAATATTTTTTATGGCTAAACGGGCCCTAAATTTCCTATATCTGCTGGAACCAATGAGATTATTTCAAATTTTGGAGTGCTCTACCTAAGGAGGATAAAAAGAAGGAACTGAAAACAAGGTATATCCATGCATCCTAGGCTTTTTGTAGCCTTTGGTTAAAAATAGAGAGTCACTTAAGTAATAACAACCCCTTCTTTATAGAATGAATTGGTAAAGATACAATACTTACCGAGATGCTAGAGCAACTCATATCTACAACAACTCCAGTAGCTATTAGTATCCCACTAGGTTCAGTGCTCAATACCTGAATAATATAAAATATATAATGTCAGACCATTGATCACTCATGACTACAAATACGAAC
Source organism: Solanum lycopersicoides (assembly GCA_022817965.1). Lineage (NCBI taxonomy): Eukaryota > Viridiplantae > Streptophyta > Magnoliopsida > Solanales > Solanaceae > Solanum > Solanum lycopersicoides. Next base: position 114,887,915 of record CM040618.1, read on the forward strand.
AAACACTTAAAAGTCTGCACCTTCAGTTCAGACAATCACAACTCGTACATAGGAGAAAGTAGAGGATGAGACAAAGAAATCAGCTAATAAGAAGTCCAACAAAATTAGAAATTAATCTGTTTGCTGTCAATTTTTACAAACGTAAGCCATGACCCCGACTAAATCAGGAAGTCCCACATCTTTTCAGAAAATAATTGACTAATATTCTGTTTTTGTCATTGAATAGTAAAATAATTCCCTTTTCCTATACGAGCTTCATGAAGCATAGCCAGTCTCAAATTCCATGTAAAGCTGAAGGGTTTTGATAAGTTGATGGTCAGTGTGAAAGTAGAGAACTGACAACGATAAATCCTCTAAGTTAACAAATTTGTGGGATGAGCACAGAGCCCACCAAGGAATGTGCTTTAGAATCGAGCAGAATGAATTCAGAGGATTCCTGCAGCTCACAACTAATTTGGGATTAAGACATAGTTGTTGATTAAATTCTGAAAGGCTTCATAACTTTAAAAATCAACTAAATGAATCATTAGTTCAAGCCATGAGATTAATATAATCCACAGGGAGAGGATCATGTAATTCACTAGAGATGCATAATATAACAGCTCTGTCTCACCACTGGTCTACTGGAGACAAAGTGATGATGTTATACCACTGGACCAGTAATTCTTACTTCAGCTGAATGCTATGAAAAATTGAAAATAGAACATTGAGGGCATAAAACAAAAAGAATACAGGAAAGAAGAATACCACATAGTCCCCGTTCCTAAGCGAGGATTCAAATTTTTTGACAGGAAAAATGGAACTGTTCAGAGCAGCTCCATCCTGTTGATGAGTGCCCAAGGAAGTCCAATCTTGATGTACAAAGTGATACGTAAATTGATTTCCTTTGCTAAAGTTTGTTGGAGTGGCTCTTTCGGATGTATCAAGGACAAGAGAAGATAAACAAGGAGCATAAAGGTCATTCTTTAAACTTTGTGAAGACCAAATTTGTTTCTTTACAACCTGAAAAAATAAAGTTAACAAGAAAAGAGATATTCAATAATCAGGAGGTGATTTCTTAATTCACAGTCGACCTTGTATTGTACCTCAACTTCTTTAGCCTCCAAGTCAACTAACTGATCCCATTTTTGAAGAAAATTAGTATGTGCATTTGTTAGATGGCTAACAAGTGAATCAAACACACTGCCCAAGCCGCTGCCTTCTGTGGTGCCACCGTATGCCTACAAAAATTATTCCGGATACAGTAGTATAAGTTTTAATTTCGACGAAATTCCATTACTATTGGAACGTTAATGTTCCCCATAATGAGATATATAACTAAGATAAGAATTGTGCAGAAGTATTTAGATCAAGATAAAAGGGCTGATTTTCATGTCAACATTGATTAGGCTCATTTAGGAAATATAAATGTTAATTTATCCTCCTTTATTTTACCCAATGGGAAAATTAAAAAAGGAAGCAATTGCCACTCAATTATCAAATATGTTCCTAAGTCCTTCCACTGCAAGATGCTGACTCCTAATCATTAGGCAAATAGATTCATATTCAGAAAAGCTGTGAGCCCTTGATTACATGTTTAGCTTCTTAAACCTGAAGAAGTTTTGGCAATTCTGTCAAGAAAATTAAGACCTAAGAAAACTAGTATATGTTGTAATACAGATGTTATAAATGCAATCTTTTGCCACAGCTCAGGTCCAATATAAGTACTAGTTGTAGCATAAATGTCAAAAGTTAGTCTTGTGATGCATTTCAGGTCTAATGCTAGTAGCCTAAATATGGATGTGTAATGTTAATGCTGTTTATTGTTAAGTACCAATATGTCTATCAGAAAGCTAAGTTGCTCAGACTCTCCAAAAATGTTGCGGAACCCGTGTCGGATCCTTCAAAATACACTATTTTTGGTAGCTCCGCTACGCACCCGTCGACATTTTGAAGGGTCCGAGCAACATAGTCAGGAAGTACCTATTTTCACCATAACCACATGAACTGGTAAAAACCCAGAGAAGAGAACTACATTGTTCTATGTGAGTGTACGTTGTTACATTTGCATATTATTACAAGCATATTAGCCAACCAAAGGATGTAGTTACTGATTTCCGCAACTAAGCTCCCCTGTTTTTTTCTGTAGATGATTTAGCATTTGAGTTTCTCAGAATCTTCACTATTCTGAAAAATTTATTAATAGGCAAGCAGAGGTAAAGATGCTATAATGTTTTAGGATTGATAGCTGAGTTATCATGGAGGCCCCTTTACCAATTATTTTCAAAGTCTATATAAGTAAAAGGGGGAAAAAGGAAATTTATCGCAATGAAGACCCTGAGAACTCAAAGTGCCTCCATTTCAAAAAAAAAAATTAATCAAAGTACCTTATGATAAATGGTACAGACATTGAGGTGGCGACAGCCTCTGCACATATTTGGACTCTGCATCAGAAGAATGAGAATCAACAGAGTTAGTTACTAATGTCTAGAAGATTTTGTTAAGCAAATTCTTTTTGCTCAGGTAATAAGCTAATTCATTTCTGATCGCATTTGTGGTGTTTACTTATAATTTAAGGCAATAAATGATGGTGCCCTAGGATAGCAGTGGAAGATGACAACCATGCTTAGGTCTCTATAGAGAGAAGTAGTACCTTATACAAATTATGAAGTGTACTCAAAATGAATTACACTATTAAGGGGGTGAAAAAACACTGACCTCCTTGAAGACAACCAAACCAAGGAGGGGGGGGGGGGGGGGGTTATATTTCAGTGAAGTTTTTTATATGTTAACAGGAATAATTAGGACACGAGAATGTGGGATAACCCTGAATAATTAAGCGGACAACACACCGCTATGTGCAAACCGATCAGCAATATATTCAATGACTAGTAAGTACTAATGGAAAATATCAGCACTAGCAAACACTTCTGTATTTGATCCAAGTGTAACAGGATGAGATGTAGATACCTTACCTGCAACATTGGTGGCAATTGTTGAGTTATAGAAGCCTTGAGAAGATCATTTGCAAGTTCATTACGGCGCATTATTAGGCCAACCAAGTCAGATCTGCTAACAGTTATTCCCTTGAAAAAAATGAACTGTAGTGTTAGAAGGTTGGAAAGGAAAAGAAAGGCAATTTATATAATGCTTAGAGATGCTTGTTTTTAACTATTTATCAAAAAGAAAAGAGAAGAAAAAAAGATGCTAGAGTTTACCTGTGTCTGATCTGTGTGCAGATAATACAGAAGACCATGGCCAATATGCTGCGAGTATCTAGTAAAGAAAAAAAATAGATAACGACGAGATGAATCTATAAACAAGAACTAAAGGAAAATATACAACTTACAAGGAAGTAACAAAATATGTCAACAGTAGGTGAATAATTATGCAAGTAGGCAGGGTTCTGTGCACCTTTCCGACATTAGAAGGGTATACAACATGACTTGAGCATTATGTTCCATAGCTGCCTGCAGAATGTAATGTCAGCAGTAACCTAGAGGTTAGGTGCCTAGCAAGAACATGTAAAGTGGAGAATTATCGTCACTTCACCACTAAGTGGTACTATTTTCACAAATGCTCAAAAAAACTTGCCTGCCCATTTGTTGCCTTCCCAGTTTTAAATTCAAGAGGCATAATCATCTCATTAGGTACATTGGTGTTGGATTTTACATTTACTTGCAAGGATGCATCGATCATGCCTTTCAACCCATATTTTGGAGCCCATGCCATTTCTTCAATGTCAAGTACCTATATTAAAGGTCATCCAAAAAGAAAAGAATATAAACTTAGGGGAGGATAGACAGACTGGATGGTGACCCATGTTATATATATTTCAAAGAAAAACAATTAGAAGCAAACATAAATTTTTTCATGTTGTAGGTAATGTTATGCTATTCTTTTTTCGAGGAAAAAAGAGGTCTGGCATGTTGGTAATGCGAAAAAGCACCATTAGTTGCATCATAATGCAGTTTAATGTCCTTTAAAACAAATTAAGTCCTTCAGAAAACTGCTAAAGACCCAATCAAACCTAATAAATTAGGCATAATCTTGGATAAATAAAGCAGTCCCAAGTGCATGTACCTAACATAATTGAAGGATGAATCCTGTAAATGCTTGGGGAATGTAAGTAGTAACTTTTGTCTAGGTTACGAGAAAAAATGTCAGATCATCACGTACCATTGGTTGCTCGATACTAAACATCCTTCAATAATCTCCCTACCTCATAAATTTTACAAACAAAACTTACATCTAATGTCCTGTGAGAAATATAGGAAAAGAATAGTATTGAATTGTTGTTGTATCTACATTATTACATGAGACCCTATTTATAGACCATAGAATACAATCCTTTACCAAATAGGATACTATTTAGTAGTCCTATTCCTATTCTAATAGGATTATATAAACCTATTCCTATTTTAATAGTATTGTATAAACTATTCCTGTTCTAATAGAATTGTATAAACCTATTCATATTCTAACACTCCCCCTCAAGCTAGTGCGTACAATTCATGCACCTAGCTTGTTACAAATGTAATTAACACGGGACTGATGAGGGGCTTGGTGAGATATTTGCAGACTTCACAAAATTGACGGTCAATCTTAATATGCTTGTCTTCTCATTAAATACTGGATTTGATGGATTTGATGCATAATGCCAGTAAATCTCAATGTGCTTAATCTTCGCATGAAATACTGAATTTGATTCATAATGTTGGTGTTGAACTTCCCAACCCAAGCTTGAGAAAAAATTGTTCTAGACCATAGAGTGATTTGCACAATCGATGACACAACACAATCGACATACAAGGCTACTAAACTCCCCCTGAGCAACGAAGTGCTCAAATCTAATATAAAGTATATGGATCATGTTGGCATCAATAGATGAGTTAATATTAAATAAGAAAGTCACCAAAATAATTATTGGAACATGCTCATATGCCGTAGTATTAGATTTGATGGCTAAAAATGGTCACAATCTAAGAAATAAAATTATATAGATAGGGTCGGAATGATGTCACGACCCAACTAGAAAATAGAAATTATATAGGATAGTTGGAACGACCCCATTGACAAAAAAAGAGAAATAATAGGGGTAGGGTCGGAATGATGGCACGGCCCTAATGAAAAAGAGAAATTATATAGGTAGGATTGGAATGATGGCACAACCCTACGCAAATCAGATTTGAGGAGTCACCGGAAAAGACAAATGGAACTATGCAAATCAAATCTAAGTTACTAAAAAGACACATGATGTTATGCAACTCAGATATGAGAAAATAGTTCGGAACAAAAATCCACAGTACTACACAAATTCAATATGAAAAGTAGTCCGGGAGATGCACGATATATGAGTAATAGCCGCCCGCCGACAGCTGAAGCTCTTTGATTGTTTATCAAGATCGTAGAGGCTCTGATACCATGTGAGAAATATAGGAAAAGAATAGTATTGAATTGTTGTTGTATCTACATTATTACATGAGACCCTATTTATAGACCATAGAATACAATCCTTTACCAAATAGGATACTATTTAGTAGTCCTATTCCTATTCTAATAGGATTATATAAACCTATTCCTATTTTAATAGTATTGTATAAACTATTCCTGTTCTAATAGAATTGTATAAACCTATTCATATTCTAACATGTCCCATAACTCATCTACTAATAATGAACCTTTTCTTTTAAAAACATCTAAACATTATAAAGTAGGAGAACAATTTACATGAATTTACTTATTCCAGTTGCCACACTATAGTTTAATAGATAGAGTGAGTGAATTAAGTTTCAATTTGAGGTTGCCGTGTACAGCTTGCTGATTTTTTTATTTTGTTCATCACAAATCACAAATATGAAAAAACACTAATGTTAGAGATAAATATGTTAAAATGGAACAGTTTCTGATGATCATCCTGATGTGGTTAATGCTTTATATATCAGATATGTTTGCAAATTATGCTTCTCAGGATAAACTAAGCTCATACCTCAAGATAATAAGCTATTAAATGCATTGCCTTAAAAGGTATAGTTTGGAAGTATTAATTCAAGCCTGCATTACCAAGAAAGGAAAAGGAGATTTCTTACTTCAGATACTTTAATCTTCTTAGCTCCATCTTCACTTCCAAAATCAATGCTTGGGCTTTCTGAAACCTAAGAGTTACATTAAGTTAAGCTCATAAATATATTAGGTAAAAATGGAGAGAAATAATATCAATGTGGAACAGATGTAAGATTCCGCACAAACTATAATCAAGATGTACTGAGAATCAAACACAAAAGGTCTAGCCACCAATGAAGCAGAAACTAATGGAGAATAGAGCAAAAGGAAAATTGTTGCATGTGTTACATGGATCCTTAAAAAACTCGGCTGCACCTCGGTCGACCTAACTTGATAAGGGGTTACGACTAACAACATGGCCGAGAAGCATAGTTTAGCTGTGTTTTGGGTTTAACTCATAGTAAAGCGGCTCATCTGATATAAAATCAATAAGTAGATCTCACCTCCCCTTCCCTATACCATAGCTAGAAGGGATAGCGCATCCACAGAAGAAAGAGTATGGGCCTTGCCCAACATTTATTTAAGATTTAGGTGATGACAAATCATACCTCTAGATTCACCCCCATACTAGATACCCACGCCTTTATCCATGTATTACACATTTTGGTTGATGTGACAAAGAAGACTAGTTTATGTACAAAGAATTTGGAACTTAGTACTTTGAAGGGTGGCTTTAACTACGCTTTCTTTAGGTACCATAGACAGCTTTGTATTTCTCAATTGTTTCATTTGGATTTTACAAGTGATCTGTACAAAATCGTAAATAATCCATAAAATGTTACACTTCTGTATTAAAAAAAACTTGATAGGGATGCATGCATTGCTGAACAAAGAAACCTGATTTAATCTTAGTCTAACAAGGAGTCCACACCATTAACACTGCCTTTCCAGCTTAGATACTATGGCCTCAAGATAGTGTTTAACAACAATCAGGCTTGTTAAATTATAGAGCCATTTACCTCTGAATATTGGAAGGAACGTATCCAATTCAGCAGTTTTGGAATTGCATCAATCAATGTCTTGTGAGTATCATTTTCATTAACTGCAATTATCATAAGTTTGAGTTAGTTTTGAAAGGAATGGATCATGTAAGTGCTTTACAGGAGACAGTTCAGTGAAAATTATCCTTCAAGGAAAGCATGTTTTCAGATGGCCACGTAAATAATAACAACTTCACAAAGGAGCAATCCATAGAAACTTATGTTCCCCACCTCCACATGCATATAGGCTCTCCAGACTCTTCTGGAGCACTACCCTTGCATAATCCTCCAAGAATTCTTTTGTAGGAGACTCTCTGATCAGCCCAGCCTGAAAACAGTAGTCAGTCACTTTCATATGATATAGTTTCTGGTTCATGCATAACAATGAAAATATAAACAAGGTCAGGAAAATGAGCCTATGGGCATCGAAAGACAAGGAACTTTTAGTTCATAAAACCTGAAACATCTGATGTAATAATGTGCCAATCAATGCTGCGGCTGAATACTCGCCAGATTTTAACCTCTCATCCAGCACAGTTCGCCTTGAGCAACTGAAGCTGCCAGCAACCTAACAGAATACTCAACGTTCAAGAACAATGGAGAAAGAAGAAGAATCAATTGATGGAAGCAAGGCTTTCCAAAAGCTAGAACAGTGAAAGACAACACTTTGAGGATTTGAAACGAACAAAAGAAAAGTAATTGCTCGGACATACCCTGGTTCCAGAAACTAAAATATCTGGATGAACAATGAGAAAATTCTTCCCGCGGTTTATTTCACATTTTCCTTCACTGTCAAACTCACCAATGACATGAATAGTGTCCCCTGGTGCAACAACACTATAGCACCTGAAAGGAGATTTATGTTTTTCATCAATACCATGTCTGTCAATAATTAGAATTGCAAAGCTTAAGAAGAGACGATTTCAATCCTCTTCCACAAATGGTTCATACTGATAATAAATAACAGTTTCTCATAACTTGAAGGTACTAAGATTAAAACGAAACAATGCAGAAAAGTGGATGGGACTTAAATATTGTCTTCTGTCTTTGAGTTTAGGATAAAATGCCTTTGTATACTCAAATGCACGATAAACAAACATAATCTGCTACCTCAAAATCAAAAGACATATGATGTCAGAGGCCCAGAAGAACAGGGACAAAACTAGTCATTAGAAAGTCATTCCAGTAGTAATCTCTGTTTGACATGATGATCTCATTAGGTCTGACAGTTCTAAAGAAGCAAATAATATATAGGCAACACAATGCACATTGAGATTATTATTCTGCACGACTAAAAAGCATCACAACTATACTTGTTGGTTGGGAAGATGATGTAAGAATAGCAATAGAATTTGTGTTTGAGTAGCAAGTCATTGTGAACAGGAAAGTTCATCTTCCATCTTGTGCTTGTCTACGCTCTACTATAACAGAGATCGAGAAGAAACTATTTAAGAGTATTGTTTGTATATTATAGAAGAGACTGTCAATGAAATAGCTTGTTTGTGAATTTATGTCTCAAGTATATTCAGCAACTTGATGAGAGAAGAAATAACAGAGATTCAACTCATTACCACTCATCCCTCAATTGTAAAACCCTTTCTTCTCCACCTTGTTCATTCAGCAAGCGCAAAACCTGAAAGTCATCAACAGGTGTCGACACATCACTAGTTTTATTGAGATCTCAGAAAGGTTTTAGCAAGGCGCTTGGCACAAACCTTGAAGGAGCACGGTGGCCCAGATGTTTCAACTTGTTCATGCTTCTCAGAAACCTGTAGTTTCATATGGATCAAAGTAAATTGATCATAATTCTCATGAAGGGTCTATTTACATAAGAGAAGAGCTGACATACCTCCAATACAAGAAAATAGATAGTTGACTCTTTCTTTGGTCACTTGAACAAAAGTTCTCCGCCAATTTTTGTAAAACAGCAGTTGGCTTAGCTGGTCCATCATGACCATGGGATGCAATTTTCTTTTCACATTGTGGTTCAACAGAAATTACATCTTCTACTTGGTCTAAAAGCTCAATCAATGCCTGAAACAGGATATATAGACCTATAAAACACTGGGACTGTCGAAGTATGACTTTACACCTTCTGCACAACATGGGTTTAGAAATGAGTAACAAATGTTAATGATTACATTAACTGAAAGTACCAGAGCAGTCAAAGACCTTTTTGTGTTGCCTGGAACTAAACTGATCAGTGGCTTCATTAGAATCAACCATGTTGGCAGGCTGCATTAATTGCCAGAAATTATCAGGAACATATCTTCTACAAGAAACCTAACAGATTTTACTTGTTTGATGATGGAGATACTACCTTATCACTGCCGTATGTCAGAGATGGTGGAGTCTGAAAAGGACTCTGACTGTTAATTACTTCAGTTTTGCTCTGGCAGTCAGAGTTTCCATTGTTTTCCCACAAATCCATTGTGTGATCTGTGTTTTTGTTTCTCAAGCTAGACGTTTTTGAGCATACTAATGATTTATCAAGTGCCTTCAGTGGAGGTGAACAAAGCCATTTCTCAAACTTTCTTTCTGTCTCAGGAGGCGTCTGCAGTAATCATTAGTGTTAGTATTATAATGATCATTTACAAAGCATGTCCCACAACATACTGTACATTATATTAGTGTACCTTTTTCAGTGAACATTCTTGAATATTTAAGGAGTTGAACCGTGATGAGTCCGCCAACACCTTTATCATCTTTGGTAATTGTTTGGACATGGCATGAAGTCGTTCATTCACTGGAGATATTCTCCATGTTACTTCATCACCTCCATCATCCTGGCTTTGCTTGATCAGCTAACAAACAACAGCATATTAATTCATTAACTGACAAGCAAACTTGGAAAACTTTTGAATCATTTAGATTTTGTTCTTTCTTAACCATGGATGCAATAGTCTAAGGATCCGAAAATATAGGCTAAAAGGTCATTAAGTTTATCAAACAACTGGTGGATTCAAAGTCCTCCTTGTAAGATAAAAGAGGTTGCTGGGGGCGAAGAAGACCATCAACAAGTCTTCAAAATTCCACAAGCTGGAAATCCATGTTATGTCTAACAATGTTTGTGATAGTTAGGAACCCTAAACTCCCCAGTTTTGCAGTGACAACCTCAACCAAAAGAACTCTTATAAAGCAAACTGGCCCTACACAAGCTAAGTCCTTAGCATGGAGCATGCAGAGAATACGTCTTAGTTTATCTCCTACTTACATTGTCACGTTTGCAACATATTGATGAACCAGGGAAATACATTTTTAGTGGTTAGAATTATTACTCTCCTACGTCATTTTTATAGTAGTTAGAGTTATACTCTCCTATATAATATGTTATTACTCTTCCCTTTAACTTCCCTGGTTTGCAAGTTCCCAAATTCCACCTAGATGGCATATCATCTGCTCAGAATTTATTCATGTTACTTTCTTCCTCTCATAATGGATTCAAATTAGACTTGCTACTGCTTTGGCTTGACTAAGCTTCCTGTTCCAGGAATAACCAAGTGGACAGAGTGTTCTGTTTCTAACTTCAAATATAAAGTAGAAGAAGAATTTGACCTTCTACAAATAGCAGATACTGCTGAAAATGAGTACTTTAGCTTTAGTTTCACTGACACAGATAACTGCATTGCCTAAAAAGTCTTTTTTCATGATATTACATCAAAGAGCTTATTGGCTAATTTCCTCCCACCCTTTACCTTGACCCCATCCCTCATCGCGCAACTTCTTGTAGAATGAGTCCAAAAGGTTGCAATCTTGTAATTATTGAGTAAACAAGGAGATTCTTCACTCATCTACACGCATTGAGAAAATAATTCTGAGTAACAGTCATCAGAAAATAAAGACAATTACCATTCCTGGAGAAAACTTGAATCGCTTGTTCAAAGATACAGACTTGCAAAACTCAGGCGTTACTTCTGCATCATTTCTCTCCTCCCCTGAACCTGCAGCCACCACAATCTCAGTAGGTGTACTCTGAGATGGACTACCCGATTCATTGTTTTTCAAACTAACACTGCTTTCTTTATCCTTAAATCTCTCAGCTACATCAACTTTATCTGATTCGACCATATTTCCATTGCTTTTAACTTGTGACACTGACTTAACCTCGTCAAACTTATTGAAATTCAATCCATTTTCACCTCTTTGTGCAACGGATTTTGTTTCATTAGAATCTAAACACCTTAAATCTAAATCATTTCTAGGAGTTTTGGATACTGATACACTAGAACTTTCTTTAGGGTTTTGCAATGAATTGGGATTGGAATTAGACTTGTGGGGAACAAGAAGGGACTTGGATTTCTGTGAGAGTGCATTTTGGGTGTGGCGTTCAAAGAAATGCTGGATTCCGAATTTGGACGGCTGAGATTGCTGCTGCTGCTGCTGCTGAAGATTCTGGTTTTGAATACTTGATTTCTTTGTTGATCCTGAACTTGTTCTCTTCTTTGGAGGCATTGTACGTTCCGATCGAACTGAGCTTCTGTTATTCACCAGAGAACAACTAGGGCTTTAAGTCAATCAGAGAAGAAAGAAGTTGAAATTGTGTAAGAACTCAGAGATGGATTTTCCCGCCAAAAGAGAAATGGGGGAATATTAGGAGGGAGTGAAGCTGGACCGTCGGATTTGATTACCAACGATAGCGATAAAAAGTTGGATTTATTTACAGTAAAAACAGCAAAAGTTTTCAGTTTTTTTAATATTTTAATTTAATTGATTTACAGGTAATACGTCTTTTTTTTTTTCCAAAAAATAAATGCTATAATTCACAATTTTTAGTTTAAATTTTAATTTTTAGACAAGAAAAAATGTATTTTTTTTAAGAGTGTTATCATATTTTCTTGGCCAAACACGAAGAGAAAAATGATTTTTTTTTCTCTCAAATATCTTTCTAAATAAAGCATTACACGTTTTATATATATATATATATATATATATATATATTTGTTTAAGTTTTTCTGTGTGTAAAGTTAATATAATCGCTGAGTAGTATGTATGGAAAAATCTTCTGGGGGAGGGGAGGATCATTTCCCCGAATGAGATTTTACATGTTATGAATTCATATTTATCCGAGCTCTAATGAGGATATCGAAGGGAAAAAAACAAAAAAAAAAGGTTGAGTTTTAGAAAAGGTTGAAAAGAAAATCCAAACTAATTTCTTAAACTTTATCAGTTTTCCTCGACAATACAATTTATTCATTGATCAGAATCAAAATATAAATCCTTTCAAATTTAATTAGAGCATTTTATACTTTTAAATAGAAGTTCAGTGGAGAAGACGAGGAAATAATATTGTTTTTGTTACTAGACAATAATAATCACAGGCAGAAAAATAAAACTAAATATAAATGTCAACTTTGGCATATGATACAAATTAGTACTGATAAATAAATGAGCTCCAAAACACAAGATGCAACTCAATAGTTTTCTTCTCCCTGGTATAGTTCTTACTACAACAACATACCCATGTAATCCCAAAAAGTAAATAGACTAAGGAGCTGTTACATGCATAGCAAGACGAGTATTATCCCAAAATGATTGCAAAGGCAAAGCAACTACACAGAAAACTTGCTAACAGATTCCAAAATCAAGTCTACATTACATGATCTCCTTCCTCTTTACAAGTCTAGTAAGACATCCAAATTGTGGAACATGTACGAGAAATATTATCTTGCACTGAAAATTGGTTGAGCATCAGCACTTGGTTGACTTCTTCTAGTGTACTTGAGTAGTAAACCTTCTGAAGAAAGTCCTGGTACCTTCAGATCCCTATACATTCATAACAAAAGTAGAAATGTAGCATATCATATTCAACCATCAAGTACGACGAAAGAAACAGGATTGAAATCATAGGCAATGTAAAACCCAACCTGATAAATGGCTGCAGTTCTTTCCATTCCCACTTTGGCTTCTCCTGGAATAGTTTGGAAAACCGTTCAGCAGGCACTGATGGCAGTGAAGAAACACTAAAAGCATAAATCCGAGTCTCTAGCCCGATCTTTTCGGTTAAGACTTCTCCTTCTAGCACATCAAAACTTCCATTCATCCCTTCTGGAACTTTCTTTCTCCACTCCTCCATAAATCTTTCAAGTTTCATTTTTTCCTCTCTTAGGATTACTCTAGCAAAATGCACGCAAACTGGCCTTTCTTCCAACCTCCATGTGCAGCCTCCTCTAGTCTCATCATCCACCTTACTTCCATACACTCCCAAACAGTGCTTTACTATTTCACGAGGAAATCCATCTGCCTCTAGCACAGGCAAAACTTCATCTTCGTTTAGAGCACTTAAAAGCCAGTCATTCAGCACTGCATTATGCAAAAGCATGTTCAGAATCGCATCCACAAAGTTCTCATCTAACCTTCGCCAAAATCCATCTATCTCTACTGCTGCAAGAGCTCGCAACCCTGTGCACAGTTCCTCGTCACTGGCTTGCACCTTCTCAACAAGGTCACTCCTTGAATACAAGCCCTTGTTTTTGTGTGTCAATTCAGTATTCATTTGTGACACTTCATCAAAACTATAAGGGTTTTCTGAGAGAAGCAATTTGAGTTTGTCCAATCTAGGAGCAACCTCGACAAGTTCCATGCTGCCAGGTACTACTTTGATGACAGAAGCAACCACCGCATTGTCATGATCCTTTTCACTTGAGTTTGGTGAAGCTCCAAGTGTGATCGATAGGTTGGAAGGGGGTATAAGGAATAGAGAATTAGAAGTTCCAACAAATTTAATGGCATAAGTTTTTGTCTGACTACAAAGAACTGAATCCTCATCTGGCTGCCCTCTTATTGTTACTCTACAGAATAAGAAGAAATTCCAACATAAAACCAGATAAACAAACCGCAAATTGAAGAACTTCACTGAACAATACCACCACGTACCTTTGATTGAGGATATCAGGTAGGAGCTTCTCATCAAGCTCAAGAAGCATTAAATCATCATGAGGACCAAAGAGCTGGTGATAAGCAATAGAGATTGATGTATTAGGTTGAACATTTAATATTGCCTCCGCTCCTCCTTCACCATAAGGTAGTGATTTTTCTATTTCCATCTTCAGGCCTAGGCTTCAAGAGAAACCTTTCCAATACCACCACAACCACAGAAAAGGTTTAAAAGAAAAAGGAAAAGAAAAAGAGGGGAACTTTCCTTGTCTATAAAGTCCTCATAAGATAAATTTCTAGAGCAACAATACAAAGAAAAACTCTGGTAAAAACAAATACGAGCACAAACATTCCTGTGCAGAATAGTTATCAGTATCAAAAACCCAGATGACGATAGAACTCAAATGACAGTTCCACTTTCATGCCACAACATGTATCTACACTTGACCTGCAACACCAAACATCTCCAACCTAAGTTGAAGTACAAAATTACTAACAAATATTTGTTCTGAAAAATATGAGAACAGCATGAGCTGAATTTATTATTTTTTATTTGACAACCTTTAATTTTGTTTCAGTCGAGGGTCTACCGGAAACCACTTCTCTACCCTCATAAAGGTAGGGATAAGACCTTTGTACATCCTACCATTTCTAGACCCTGCTTATGGGATTTCACTAGGTATGTTGTTCTTGTCGTCATGACTTGTTTAGTTTCTGGATTAAGGCAATGGCGAAATATATCATCAAGGATTATATACTCATAAATTGTGCAGTTCTTACTGAACACAATGAATGAAAAAAATCATTTGATGGTCTTTAAGAGTTATAGTCTTATAGATTAGGAATTTCTGAAAGAATCAACTAAGAAAAAGTAACTCCTATCTGTAGAAGACCCAGAAGATAAAATATATTTTGAAGGTTGAACTTGTACAGAAAGTGATCAAATACAAAACAAATTCTATGAGATCATTTTAAACTCCAATTAAAAGCTTGGCAGAACTTAATCAGCTGAACACCATAAAGATAGGGAAACTCAGCTAACATTCCAAACATTTATGTATGTAGCATTGGAAAGAAGAAAAAACAAGACAGCATATGCATTCAAGTCAACTTCGAAATGAATACAGTTTTGGAGAAAATAATCTTATAAGTTTGAGAAAAATAATCTCGGAAAGCATAGATTTCCAACCAAAAATTTGATGGCTTCTTCAGATGACCCTGTAAAGTTTCCAAGGATATGAGCCGTAAGCTTGACATGTAAAATTGCAGCAGCAATTCGCAACAGTACAAGTTGATGAACGTAGTCTTCGTATCCCTAACCACAATTTCCTGAAACTTTGATTTCTTAAATAGTAAGTCAACTAGTAGTTATTATTTCAGAAGTCACATTTCTTCTTGATCCTAAATTTCTTCAAGAAAGAAGTGGCTTTCTGATATAATATCTATTAGTTGACTGACTATGAGAAATCAACTAGGAGTTCTCTATTTCATACAAAAGCATATTATCTAATCTGCCACAAGTTACTTGATACTTTCTATCTTCCGAAATCCCAAAATGAATCATATGATTTTCAGATAATAACATTTTATAGTACTTTGAATTCTTTCAAAAATTCATATTTTTTCCAACCATAATGTGATGATTCCTCCATTCTAATAACTTATCAACTTTATAGCCAAAAAACAAACAACTTTAATATTATTTCCTGCTCTTACAAATACAATAAGTCAAATTAACTTCCTAAAACCTTGTGATTATTCGGATTTTGTGCATCGGATCAGCAAAAAGTTAATCAAATAGGGAGATAGCAAAAAATGACCCAACTCTTCAAAGAGAATACAAGAGACCAAAATGCAATATAACTAACAGTTTCTACAAAATAAAGCCTGAATTCTTTGAATAGACATTTGCAACCTTTTGTTGTCCATGGATAACAACGAAATATTGGCCAATAGCAAAAAGAACTCGTATCTAAATTCTTGTCAAACCCGTTCATTTCTCATAGAACCGAATCTCCTAAAACACAAAATCGTCTACTATTTGTTGTTCCAGATGAACTTAACAAGATCTCAAGCAATAGCAGCAATAAGAAAAGAAAAAAAAAACAAAACCATCAAAATGAACACGGCAAAACACAACTCCGAGTTGAAAATTTCAAAAAAGTATTAGCAGAAAAATTTACCCTTTTTTCCAAGGAAGCGATAATCGTGCGTTGATCTCCAATGGAGTTCGGGTAGGGTTGAAGAGATTAGTAGAGAGAGAAGTAGGGGAAGTGTGGCTTTGGATTTTGGAGGGAAAATTGAAGAGATGAAAGAAAATTTCGCAATTTTTTGTTAAGCCCACTGTTATAGGCTTTGGCCCTTTTTGGAATATATTAGAAATTTTTGTGTTTGGACTATTATTAAAGCCCAAGCATGTGTATCATAACTGTCATGGGAATACTTACATAATATACTTTATTAAAGAAATATATTTATCATTTACAGAAATATAATTAATTAATTAATTACCTCATGAAAGAAAAATAATTGCAAATACAATATACCTTTATATTCATACTCTACTAAATAATTACACTATACATAATCAACTAAGTTTGCTCAGTTGATGCTAAATCAATATTAATATATTATATATTATATTGGTATCATTAGATTGATAACTTCACTGGATTGATACTAAATCAGTATCATATACTAAATTGGTATTATCAAAATTGATAATTTCTCTTAACTAATATAAAATACACTGTTTTGGCGTATGATAGTTATAAAATACAAATACTTTTAAATTAAATATTTTTGCTTATGTATTAAACACAAAAATTCACTTCTTTTAGAGAGAAAAAAAAGTTTGTGAACATTTTCTTTTCATATCCGCCACACCCTAATAAGGCAGGAGAGAGAAGAACAACAAATTCTATAAAACAATATATTATTTACTAGAATCGATTGCAAATATTTTTTAAGTGATGAGAAAAGATAATAGTTAAAAAACTTATTCCATGATAAGACAGCCATAGCTACAAAATAATAATTTGGCCCGTAATTATACAATTTTATTCCAATGAACAAGGCTATTGGCTATTGTTGCATATAAATCATCTCTTTTTCATACGTTATTTGAGTTGAAGATCTTTTAAAAATTATTTTTTTGCCTTGGCAAAATATATAAAGATAAATTTTGTGTATATTTTACTTTTTCGACTTATAAATTTATTGGATATGTGGTTGATTTTTGTGCCTTTCTAGCACACCGTCAAGGACCAATTGTCCCATCACCATGATGTTTCAACACCAAGTGAATCTTTAGAACACTAAATAGCCCAAAAAAGCAAAAGATTTGGCCATTAATTTCTAAAATGATTACATCGGTCATGAAGGTGCCAATTATTTAGGACAAGCAAATTTAATATAAGATCACTTTCATTAGTTCTAACGGAAATTATATTTCTCTTATTTACTATACTCGCAATATATTGTGTGTATTTGGAAGGAGGAATACATTTTCATAAATTATCGGTTAAAAAATAAAATAAATTTCTTAAAAGTAAGAAAATATTTTTTGTATATCAGAAATCTAGAAAAAAATCATTTTCTTCTAGTAGTTGACTCCCTCCAAATATGTAGTAGTATACACTGCTTTGGTTGTAATAATTATAATTATAATAATAATAATAAATGGATGGATTTTTTGTTGGATACTCCATCTCTAGCACATATATATATAGTTGTCATCCAAATTGATGACATTAATTTATGAATATGGCTTCAAAGAATTAGGCTAGACATCCTTTCAGATGAAAATTGATCCTGCAAGTGTATTAAGACGATAGTTTTGTAATATAAATTATTTCAGTATTACTACCGCTAATATAGATGTTGTATCGTTGTTTCTCTCTTAATTAGAGATTCGATTTCGAGTTTCGAATATCAAAAAATTTTGATAGAGTATTTCCTCCGAATGAATCTTACGCGACACAAATCTAAATTAATTAGATTCAATGAGAAAAAGCTTTTTTTTTAAAAACTATTTTATGGATGTCCAATATCTTATATCTCCCATGTTCTCTTGTTATCCTTCCAATTAATGATATATTTCTTTATATTGCAAGTAATATATATATATATATATATATAATTGCTCATATATATATATAATTGCTCAGCATGTTTCGTAACCCCCATGTTCTCTTGTTGAAGCTATTTTGAAAAGTAGAATTACTTATAATAACAGACAAATATAAAATAAAATTGAATACTTTGCAGTGAAATTAACAAAAACAATAGACTTAGTTTTAGCAATATATATATCATGAGTATTAAGACGGATCCTATTAAGTTACATAAATTCTTTAACATAACTCATAAAATTTATAATATCTTACTAACAAAATATTTATCGTGAGACACAAAATTTATGGCTACATACTCTCTCCGTTCATAATTATTTGTCAATGAAGGTCATGTACTTCTTTAAAAAAAAATACAAGGTGTAAATTGATTAATTAATTTTATAATATCAAAAATATCAAAAGTCTACGTAATTTTTCAATGGAACAAAATAGAGTAATTATTAAGGACAGAATTGAAAAAAAAGGACTAATTATTTTTTAATGTTTAAATTGACAATTAATCTAGGATATCAATTTTTAATATATCTGTCAATTAATTATGAACGGAGGAGTATATATTACAACATTCATTTGCCCATTCATCTGGATATTTGTTATCTTAGATAATCTCTCTACTACACACTTTTTTTAAAGCAATTATTGTTGGTTCATTTTTATTTTCAGTATTAATTTGATGTAATCTTTTAATAAGAAAATTAAAAAACAGGAAATGTATTATTCTTTGGATATAATAAAGCCAATATAAAAAAAGTGCATTGGAATTTGAAAATGACTAAAATTAATGATAAAGGTAATATATTTAGAGCAATTACCGTTTCTTATGCAATTGATATATTCATTTGGTTTCTTTTTATTTGTCCATTTTTATGTACTCCTTTTTATTTATCATTTTTTGATAAATCAATAAATAATAATTTTTTAAATTTATTATATTCTCGATTTATTAATATTAATAATGTCTCTGTAAAATATAGTGAGTAAAAATATTTGGGATCTTATCAATTAGATAAAACGATAAATTTACTATAGCAATCATTTTTTTTTTAAATATGTTTGTCAAGTTAACATTTGACAAGTAGAAAAGAACACAGAGAATAGCTTTATCTTTTTGTTATTCTTAATTAAAGTGAAATTTGAAATTCATTACATGTAATCGTTGTTCATATTAATCTACAATTGACAATTTGCCAAAAGTAAAAAGTAAAAATTCAGAAAATATTTCAATAAAATCCAAACTTAGATTAGATTTGAATTCTATTTCATTATTTCAAAAATCGAGTATCCAAATTAAAATTGTCATATCTAATTCGATAAACCGAACACATAGCCAAGTACAATGTCTCAAAACCTTATTCCTATATTTGAAAAGTGTTTCAACAGTCAACACTATATATACAATTGATGAATGTGGGATCATTTATGAATATTTGAAAATTTAACTTGCGTCTAACCTTATCTTAGCTGTTAGGTTATATATACATGAAGATACACCTAATTTAATTGAAAAATTGCCAAGTTTGACACGAATCTAATTGAAGGCAACAACATCCATTTATATCTATAGACATATATTTGCTGGCTTCATAATAATATTATCTAGTATCTAACTACCTCCTCCACTGCCCCTAATGGCACAACGACCTCACATATATCATGGACCACGTAATAGGGAGCACGAATCAGAATTTTCATTAAGAAAAAAATGAAATGATTAGTCATACAAAAGAAAGTATCTAGATATTTGTTTTATTCATTTATATCGATATAAATTTTTAGTGAAAAAATGTCAATGAACACGTGTCGAAACATAGTGGGCCCCACCATGAGGGTATTTATATTTATACATCATGTATAAGACTTCTTGTCATGAATAATTGTCTGGTTGTAATTAAATATTCATACCTGTTAGTTTGCTACCTGTCACTTTATTATAGGATGGAGTTAATGTTGTGACCCTTTTTCCTCGATAATTCAACAAGGAGAAGTTATGAACGAATTAATTTTCCTACGTAGAAAATAATGAATGATATTGATTTTGACTTGCGTTTAAGTATGCACCCTAAGGTTTGGTGTGTAGAATAAATTTTTAATTATATGAAGTTATATTCTTAACGTTGGAAGAAGAAGTTTTTTTCTTTTTATCTTTTCACGAGTTTCATTTAGTTTGTGAAAAGGAGTATATAAACATCAAATTCAATATTTAAATATTTTTTTGTATCAATGATTTGACAAATTTATCAATGATTCATTTTTAAATTTTTTAAATGCCGAATAAATAATGATGAAGAGATAAAGAAAATTTCACTATTCTGAAATGTTGATTATAATACTAATAAGGGTAAAAAACTGAGTATTCAATTTTTTTATGTTTTTCTATTTTTTATAAGAAAAGAAATTGATGTATACATAGAAAAAGTCGTGTGCAATGAAAGTGCAAACACATGATATGATAGGTAGGACATCAACTTTGTTCATGTATAGTGATATGATTTTTATTTAAGGTGCATAAAATGAATGAGACTTATTTGAAGTTTCTATATAAAAATTGATGTCAACTTTAAGAGATTGTCGATGAATTCAGACTTTCTGAATTATTACACTTTGGTCTTGTTCCTCACTCTTTCTGTCTAGTGATGTCCCATGGGTCTCCATATATATAATTTGGTACTTAGAAGCAGGGCCGGACCCACCCTATATCTTGTGGGTGTACGTGCACCCGGTAATTTCCGAAAAAGTTATATGTATATAGGTATATATAATTTGAAAAACTTGTAGAAAGTAAGATATAGTCAATAGTGCATCCATAAAAAACATAGAAGTGCTCTTGAGCGATGGTACAAGGTAGAGATACCACCCTTTAGATCAGGGTCCGAATCCCACTTAAGCTTATTTTTATTTTAAGTTTAGCTAGATCTTATATTTGAGCTATGTTTATATTAGTGCACCCAAAACCTTTAAATTCTGGGTTCGCCTCTGCTTAGAAGGTTTGCATATATCAGTGCATTAATCACAACATCGCATGCTTAATGTACTTCTATAACTGGGGTTCGAGTAGACTAAAATATTTATTAGTTCTATTCGGTCTATTATAAAATAGATGAGTTATTTGTAATAAATTATCAACTCAAAATAATATAGTAGCATTCTTCATACGAGTATTAACTTTTGGAAAATATATAAAAAAAACACTTGTGAGTTATAGTAATAAAAAGGTGGTCAATAATCATATATTCATGATTCAACAATGATATTTCAGTGATTAAGGGTGTTCAAAATGGTTCAAATATTACGTGTTCAAAACAAAATATAGGATCAATTACCGCAAGCTGCGCTGCATCGACTTTATACTAAAGCCAATATATTTCAAATTAATAAATTTAATTTTAAATAAAATAATTTTATTTTTATTTATTAATTTTATCATGAGAATAAGATGAATATATCTCTAAATTTAATTTTAAATAAAATAATTTTATTTTTATTTATTATTTTTATCATGAGAATAAGATGAATATATCTCCAAACTATCGTAAATAGTATGTAGATACCCTTCGTCATATTGATGGGACATTATTGCTCTTGTCGTCCAAAAACTAGAGCACATATGCCATTTACTCTAACGGAAGACTAAATAGGGACACGTGATACAATTTTATTCGTCAATTCGATATTAAATAAATATCGAATCGGTGGATAAGATTATGATACGTGTACGTCCGTTAGCTTAAAGAGTATATACACTCTAATTTTTTAACGATAAGAATATCAATATCCCAAAAAATATGACAAAAAGATATCAACATACTATTAATAATAATTCGAAGGTATATTTATCCTTTTACTGTTTGATCATTTTGAAACGTTTTCTAACCCTTTATATCTTCTATTTTTGTAAGAAAGAAAATAGTTTCCCATATAATATTGTTCTTGTTAGGGGTTCTTCGTATTATTATTGGTGCAAAAACATTGAAATTTAGATAAGAATAATATACTAAGTATAATTTCTGCTATTTGAAGAAGAATATTTGCATTGAAGCTGGAACCGACTAGGCAGTGAGAGAATGTGGTTATTTATTTTTTCCTTATATTGCACTTTTTGTGTATATTTTTAGTTTTATTTTTTTAAAAATAATAATAATAATTTTGCTATATTTATCAAATCTTTTTTAAATTATCCGTGTCCTTTAATACTTCATTTAACACATAAAAAATAAGTATATTTCACGCACTTAATTTATGAGTCCGGAGTCTAAAGAGCAAAAAAAAATTGAGAAAAGTTTCAAAAGGGCATATCAATTTTTTTTCTAACCAAAAGAATAAATTGCTCACTTCAGTAGCGATTTTGGTTGACGGCGTTGATAGTGTAATGTTTTTTCAAAAATCGCTGCTTTAACAACGTTTTTGCTGGATACCAAATTCTTTTTACATATAAAATCGCTGTCACTGAGACCGATTTTCGTTAAAAAAAATTATTTTCAAAATCGCTGTTGTTGCAGCGTTTTTATTATTTTATTGAAATTTTTGACTTTTTTTTGGAAAACGCTGTCTTGGCAACGATTTTATTGGATAAACTTTTTTAAAAGAACAAAATCCCTGCCAAGGCAGCGATTTTTGATGGATTTTTTTTTTCCTGAAATTTCTACGGACTACTCACCATCCAAATGCTATTTTTTTTTAAAAAGAAAATTGTCAGCAATACAATTGACAAGCAAAATTAGCAAATTTTTTTTCCACCAAGGCAGCGATTTTGTTCTTTTAAAAAATGTTTTCCCAATAAAATCGCTGCCGCTTTCCCAAAAGAAAGTCAAAATTTTCAATAAAATAATAAAAACGTTGCTATTGCAGTGATTTTAAAAATAATATAGAAAAAAAATTGTATCCCGCAAAAACGCTGCTAAGACAACGAGTTTTTAGAAAAAAATTAGAGAAAAAAAATTAATATGTCCTTTTGAAATTTTTATCAATTTTTTTTTGCTCTTTAAGCTTCGAACACCTTAATTTATCTACACATAACACGTGTATCTACAGAAAAAAACGCACTCTTACTAAGTTTTAAGTAGTTAGTTATTTGGACTAAATTTGAGTATTTATTTTTTTTGAATTTATTAAATTCAAGGAGCTAGTTAGATATAGTCTTCATCTTTCCTATGCCCATTAGTATTTATTAAAGGGGAACTTTCACATATAGCTATTTAAAAATAAATAATTACTCTCCATAGCTATAGTTTGATAATTAAATTTGTAGCTACATGTTATTTAGAGGAAAGAGGCGAGCGAGATTGGGAGAGAGAGAAGAGAGGCGAGAGAGAGGGGGAAAAGAGTGGGAGAAAGGTGAATTGTATATGTATATTGGTTAGATAGTTATATATTATACATATGTAATTGTATATATGACAAAAGAGATTGGGAGAGGGAAGAGAGAGGCGAGCGAGACTGGGAGAGAGAGGAGAGAGGCAAGCGAGATCGAGAGAGGGAGGAGAGAGGAGAGAGAGAGAGGACAGAGAGTGGGAGAGAGGTGAATTGTGTATGTATATAATTGTATATAACTGTATATTATACATATAAATTTGTATAAATGACAAGCGAGATTGGAAGAGGGAGGAGAGTGGCGAGCGAGATTGAGAGAGGGAGGAGAGAGGCGAGCGGGAGAGAGGTGAATTATATATGTATATAGGCTAATAAATTGTATATTATACATATTATTTGTATATCCTGACGAATTATACATATACAATCATGACTAATTATACAAATTCGAAGTCAGCCCACGTAATTAATGTATAATGTTAGTCGCGAGTGATAATTATAGCAAACTATAGCTATGATGAGTAATTAAATAGTATAAATTTGCTTATCCGCGTAATTTTTCCCTTTATTAAATTCAAGGAGCTATTTAGTATTTATGTCATTTTATTTTGACAAATGACATAAATCACATCTTTAAGTTTTGTTATTATTATTATTTCCTGTTAGTTTTATAAATTTTTTAAATTTCTCATTTTTACGCATTAGATTAATGTATAAGAGCATCAAATTAATGTATCTCGCGCGT
The DNA here is from genome assembly GCA_022817965.1 of Solanum lycopersicoides. Lineage (NCBI taxonomy): Eukaryota > Viridiplantae > Streptophyta > Magnoliopsida > Solanales > Solanaceae > Solanum > Solanum lycopersicoides. The sequence goes on from CM040618.1 coordinate 114,911,998, forward strand.
CGAATTAATGTATTTGGGTCATCAGATTAGTGTATCATATGTAATGTATCTTAGTTAACGATTAATGTATCTCGCGCATCAGATTATTGTATCAGCGCTTATATTATTGTATCAGTTTGAAGGATTTTTATAACGGAAAAGGGCCTAAAATACCCCAAAGTATTAGAAATGGTACAAAATTACCCTCCATCCACCTATTGGCTCCAAAATACCCTTCCCACCCACCTATTGGGTCCAAAATACCCTTGTCATCCACCTTTTGGTTCAAAATTGACCACTTATTTAACGGTTTTATATTTAAACTATTTAACTATTTTTTTAAATACGTGGCACGCAACTATATGTTATAATTTAACTTATTAGTATAATTTATAAATCAATCCACGACCCACCCATTACTAATTAAACCCCTCCAAACTAATACACCCGTCTTATTATTAATGCAACAACAAAAAAGCTACTGCCAATTGAGTGTTTTTAAAAATTTGAGGCAAAAATATCTATAGAAGTAAATTATCATACGTTAAGTGTCTAAATAAAAATTACCGATAAACTTAAAAGTCTGACTATGTTCATCTTAATTATTACGTCTCAATTATGTGATGTTACTTCATAGTTAACTTTTTTCCAAAATAATATATTAAAGGTTTTAAAACAAATCATAAATATTTATAAAATTATATTTTAAAAAAGTGCATGAATTAATTCGGGATTTATTACTTCTTTACCTTTAATCATAAATTTTTAATTCAATCTTGAAAGAGAATCCTATTGAAAGTGTCCTCCTAAATAAGCGGCTCAACCTATATTTAATTGGGGCTTCGATTCGGACTCAAATAATTTTGAATGTCATTTTCAGGAATCTATAATTTCATCGTGTTTTAGTAGTGTTTATGACAATTTTGATATTATAATTGGATTATTAATTGGGTGGAGTTTAGTTAGTAATGAGTGGGTAGTGGGTTGATTTATAAATTATATTAATAAATTAAATTATAACCAATAGTTGAACGCCAAGTATTTTAAAAAATATTTAAAGAGTTTAATTTTAAAACAATTAAAGAAGTGGTCAATTTTGAACCCAAAGGTGGATGACAAGGGTATTTTGGAGCCAATAGGTGGATGAAAAGGGCATTTTGGAGCCAATAGATGGATGGAGGGTAATTTTGTACCATTTTCAATACTTCAAGGGTATTTTAGGCCCTTTTCCGTTTTTATAATTATTAACTTATAAGGGACAAATTGTAATTTTACCTTAAAAGTATGAGATTTTTGTCATTTGTCTTTTTTTTTACGAACCTCGATTGCAAGAATTCTTTTGAATTGCAAGAATTTCTTACTTTCTGTCTAATACTCTAATTACTTGTCTATTCTGAATCAATATTCTGTTAATAAAATAATAATTGATATAGTGAGTTTATTATTCAATTCTATTAATTATGAAGGAGATGAATTAAATACTTAAGATTTTCAATTGTTTTATATATTTTTCAAAATAATTGACAATATAATATATAAAAAAATTGACCTTTCGTGATTTATCAAAATAGCAATTAAAATGAGACTAATAAAAAAAGGAAATTAGACAAGTAATTATGACAGAATATAGAAAAAATGTGGTTGGATAATGTTGGATTTAATAGTTGCATTAAATAAAAATTAAAGCAAAACTGGTACTTAGTACTTACATCTTCTCCTAATTTCTTCTTTTAAGTGATGAAACACATAACAACGTAGCAGAAGCTTTGTCCACTAATTTTTTTTACCAAAAATTAATTTGGCATCATTTATTAAATAATTGTTAGTGAAGAATTTTAATTCATCAGTAATATATTATTTTATTATTAACAATGTATTCGATTGATGACAAACTATTATTTGTCACAAAAGATAAATTGTTGTGATAATGATAAATTAAACTTCAGGTTTATTCAAAAAAAATTTAAAAAAATAAAGAAAGATAAAATTGAACTTCGTAATTAAATATCGTAAGTTTTAGCCATAAATTTTATACTGAATTATGATCTTAAATTTTTATCATTGATAATATAAGTAACTTATAATGATGATTATTTAATTGGTCTAATCGTTTTGCTATATTAATTTGACGTAACTATATACTTTAACTTTGATCTTTATTTGTCTTTCTTGTTTACCAAGTGAAAGGAGAAACAAAAGAGGCTAACAATTTACATCTAATAGATGGAGGTATACCATATGTTTGAAATTTGAACATACATAATACTCGTTCACAATTATTTGTCATGTTAAGACCATGCACACCCGTCAAGAAAATTTTAATACAAAATGTAATTTGACTAATATAACCATACTATATCAAGAATATAAAATTTTTACCTAACTTTACAATTGAACTACACTACCATTAAGGCCAAATTTGGAAAAAGGTGACTAATTGTTTCTTGATTATTTAAATTTACAATTAATCTTGGACATTTATTTTTAGTATATCTGTCAAACAATTGTGTAAGGAGGAAGTAATTATTATAGTATTTAATTATGATTAGTCAATGAAAATTTTTACTTTATTAAATTACTTAGTAATTACCTGGATAAATAAGTATATTTATTGAAAAAGAGGGTAAAAAATTAGTGGAAGTTTGACCATGAAGAAAATAAAATAATTCACTTTATTTAAAAAATTTAAAAACTTGAACTTAGTGTTTTGTTTGGACCAAAAATATTTAAAATGGGAATGTGCTTTTCTAAAAAACATAACATGTGATATAAATATGAATAAAAATTAAATATTGAGATTATTATTTTATATAACTAAAACTTTTTGGATAGATCTGAAAAAGAAAAATGTGAAAACAAAGTTTTGGTGTTTTTCAAATATAATTTCAAAGTTGTAGTTGGATATTTTATGATCTGGAAAAAAAATTAAATAATCTTGACCAGATGAGTCCAATTGAGACAAAAATAGGAATTACTACCGTATAAAATTGTATCAGATGGATAGAGACATGGAATATGTTAGGTCAATTTGAAGCATTGACGTATTCACAATAAAGTCCATCCAACAACAACATGCATTTACAATAGTATAGTAATTGCAACTATATGGTAAATTTATTTTCTTCACTTTTATCAACCAAAACTTTATAACAATGCATGTGACTGCCTTAATTAATAGCTACTCCCTCTCGTTCATAATAACTATGTCTATGTGGGTAAACAAAGGAAAATATTTTCTCAATTTTTTTATATTTTATTGGACAACTTTTTGAAAAACAAGGAGAATAAATTCATTAATAAAAATAGGGAAAATGAAAAAGTATATTCTATATTTATTGTATCCTCTTGACCATCTCACTCTATACAATTTTGCTAGTTCATAGATACAAAATTTTAAACGAACAATTTATGATTTGATCAGACAAAGAATATGAAAGATTGCGAAGTGATGATGAGGCTTGGTTTACTTCCTTTGTGAAATTTGGTTACTCAGACGCAAGGAGAAGTTAGCTTGTGCGATCCAATGATCATAAATACTTGGATGACATAAGTGACAAATGACATACAATGGATCTTTGTACATGTCCATAAATTAATAGGCAATGAATATTACTGAAAAACTTATTATATTTAAGTTGAGATATTTCATTTGAAAAATATTTGATGGCTATTTTTACAGATATTTTGATTGAATTAGTGAGGAATAGGCTATTCAACTATTTTTATTATTTCATTGAGAATTTATTTTTTATCTTACGTTTTTTGATGAGTTAATTCGATGGAGATAAAATTGGAAAATGATATTTTTATAACATAAAATTTCGATTAATTCATTATGAACTTTTTTTTATCTCTAGCTGGGGGAGAGCTAATAAGGATGCTGTAGACATTAAAATTTTGTACAAAATGTGTTCAACTCAAATTAGGATTCTTGGAGGCTACTCAACCCTAAACCCTAATTTATGTCTATATAAAGGGTACTAAATTCTCTTAAAAAACATCTCGGAAATTTCATGAAAAGATCAAGATCTCGAATACTCTGCAAATTGATGGATTATTCATATAGAGAGGTCAAATCTAAATCATCCTAGTTCGAGAAATACGCCATTAACAGCCTCGAATCATGAATAAATCTCTAAATCTTAGGAGAGTAAAATCAAGGGATCAACAGTACTCGCAATCTATCTTAATTAATAAACTCATGTTTCTTCATATTTTATTTGTATGATTTATTTATACCCATATGTTTGAAAGTTACTGCAAACAGATGTCATATAAAAAGAATTTGTTGAGAATTTTTGTGGAAAATGGACATTATAACACCATGGAGAGAGTTTTTAAGGTAAGGATAAAGCATTTATTAATACACCAAAAATTATAACTAATAATAATGACATAATTGTATTCTTTATTATACCAACTAATAATAAGGACATAATTGTACCTTAGCTCAACAAATATATCAACTCACTCCATTAATTTTTCGGCAGCAAATAACAATAGTTCGGTAAACACTATGTTTCTGCAATTGTCCTTTTAAAATTAATAAATAATTTAAACATATAGTATATACTAATTTTTATATTTACTAATAGTAACAACTTTTTAATTACACATTTTACGTAGCATATTTAAAATCTTGAAATTCAAAAGATTTTTTAATGATTTTTTTTTTTAAAAAATCTTTATTAAACACCGCAAAATGAAAGGAGGGAGTATAAAACTATTTGTCTTTTTCATAATCCAAAAGAAATAAGAAAGTTCATTAAGTAGATTGAAATTATACAAGGAACATTATTATCATTTCTAATTTTCAATAATTTTAACGGGCTTTCATTGATCCTTGTTATAATTATTTTTTAAAATTAAAGTTTGGCATATACTAAATTATATACATCATCATTATTGTTGTACAAAAATTGTAATTAAAGTTTGGCGCACCACACTTTGTACATAATTATTGCAATAAGACTATTCTTCAATCTCTTATTTTCCTTTGCTTTCGGGCTTAGAGGACGTTTGAATCGACTTTTTTTTAGTAGCTTGTAAGTTATAAATTTAAAGTTAAAAAATATTCAATTTTTTCTATTAATATATTTTTAACCTAAAATCTTAATTTTTCTAAATAATATTAAGAAAAAGTGAAATATTAAAAATCAAATATTATTTAAAATAAGTCAATCTAAACGTGTTTTTTAATTTTTTCATTCAAAAACAATAAATAGAACGAAATAGTTGGTGAAACAAATTAGTTGGTTTGTCATTAATGTTTACAGCAACAATGCAGAAACATAATTCCCCAGCAATCAAATCTTTTCCCTCTGGTAGTTGAGAATTATAAATGTTTTTTCTTACAAAAACTTTCCTAAAATAGGTGGTTAAATTCAAATAAAACCTTCTCTCTTTGTTACTACTCCCCATTATAAATGGATAGTCTGAAATAGGTATAGTATTTTAGAAAATTAAGGCATAATTTTGCTATTCATTTCGTTCATTTTTATTAGTTCGTTTTAAAAAAAAATAGAATTCATTCGCGAACATGTACAATTCAGTACAAGCAATTAAAGAAGGCTAAATTAACTTATCAATCTTATTAGTCCATTTTTGACTTTGCATAAGAAAATAATATTTAGTAGTTGAATTCTAAACTTAATATCTGTACCTATTTAAAAAATTTATTAAAACAAACATATTATTTTTAAAAAGCTATTGAATTCAATCAAACACGTATGGGGTGTTGTGGTGTTTGATTACAAATTTTAATCTCCAAGCACTTCAATTTTGGCTTAACAGACGCTTGTCACAGTATAGTGTTATAAACAGAAACTCTTGATATATTCTATGCAGGGGCAGAGCCAAACATGTTTGTAGGCAGGGGCGGCTCAACGCAATCGGAGGCCTAAAGCGAAATTTCAACTAGAGGCCTAAAATTTAAAAAATTTCATATGCATTATTTATTTTTTAAAAAAAATCTTGCATTTTTAAATGCAAGGTATATTTAATAATTTTTTTATAAATCGTTTATTCAATTTTCTTTTCAATTATTAGGTTTAGACAAAATTTTATCAATTTCATGCTGAAAAACATTTGCTTACTCGGGCAATTATAATATAAATTGTTAACATAATTTGATTTAAGAAGTTGATAATTTTGTATACCCCACATTTTACTATGCTTGTTGTAATGCTTGGAAATCTAAGAAGAAATAGAATTTTTTTTTCACAATTGACTTGCTCAACACTTTTTGACTATTGATTCATATTTTTGATAGAATATAACTCTAACTAATTAGAAATTTAAAGAAGAGAGTGTCAAAGAAGTTAAAAGAATAAAATAATGTGAATATTAGCATAGAGACTGTAAGAAAATAAAACAATTTTTCGTGATTTCTTTTATTTAAATTAGATTAAAAGAAATAAAATAATATTTTTTTTAATATATATATTCATAAATAATTAATATTTTCTTTAAAAAATAACACAAAATTTATTATTGATAAAAAATTGAGGCCCCCTTAAATTGGGGGCCTAAGGCCAATGCCTAATTTTAAAAGGCATAGAGCCGACCCTGTTTGTAGGGGTTTATCCGAATCTTCTTCGATAGAAAATATTACTATATATATGATTAAAATTATTTTTAATATTCATAATAGATGTCGAACCTCCTTATATATTTATTTTTTCAGATTTTAAATCACTTATTAAGAAACCTAACCCCGTCCCTAATTCTATGGTATTCAGATTAAAGGACACACTTTTATTTTTAACTAGTTGAAAAAAGAGACATAAATTTGGAAATGATCAACTTATACATTTCCCATTTTATTCTTAATTAATAAAATGATTGGAATCACGAGTTCTAAAGTTCTATAATTATATTTAAATAATTTAAATGTTCCATTTCTTCTCTTAAAAAATCTTTATTAATTCGAGCTATATTATATAAAATGAAAATGCTCAACTTAATTTATAATATACCAAGTACATGGGAGTGGGAGTGTTTATTTTATAACTCTTTGGCCCAGGTGCCGTATAAATTCGTTTGGCTACATGTGCTTATCGATCTAGGGACGCTTTGGGGGGTAAAAGGCATTAATTGGACGGAATATTTTAACTTCTTATATTTGTTTCAAAAGTTTAAAAATCAAACATTTTAATTTAATTGTAAATTTAGATATACAATTTATATATTTTTGGAAACTATGTAAAAATATCATGTTTATTTTTCGAAACTCAAATCATATGAATTTTAATTAATATTTCAAAATGTACTTTCATCATACTAATATGACAAATATTGCAACTGATACTAAGGGGCGGAGCCAGCATATTCTTATACATGGTTCAAAATTATCTTTTAGGTATACAATTAATGTCGAACCCCTTTCGACTTTGTGTTTACTTCTACGAACTGTAAATTCCCTTATTAAAAACTCTGATCCCAATCATTACAAATTTTAATATTTTCCATACAATTTCCGACCATCTAAATTTAGAATATTAAATTAATTATAACATGTAAAAATAATCAAGAAAATACTACAACACATATTAGAAATTATAATTAATAAAAAATTAAATAAATTATTTGACTCTCGATATTTTGTAAATTAAAAAAAAAAAAAAAGATAGCAAAGACAAGTAGAGTATGTCTGCCTCTTTAACAGAGTTCTATATAAGGAGAGGACTTTAGCTTTAAGAGGAGAGTAAGAGAACAAACTAAAAAGCTTAATTTGCTAAAGGATGGCTTCTAAACCTGGCATTCTCACTGAATGGCCATGGACTTGCCTTGGAAACTTTAAGGTACTATACTACTTTTCCCCCCCTTATAATATATATATTTTTGCACTTAATTAAACATCATTAAGTTCTAATTAATTATATTATTATTTCTTGAAATGAATTACTAGTACTTGGTATTGGCACCATTTGTGTGTCATAGCACATACACATATTTTATGAGCAAAGATGAAAGGCAGAGGGACATTGGATACATAATCATTCTCCCACTTTTATTCTCGAGAATCATTCACAACCAGATATGGATATCTCTATCACGATACAGAACTGCAAAGGGTAATAATCGAATCGTTGATAAGAGCATCGAGTTTGATCAAGTTGACAGAGAGAGCAATTGGTACGTACATTCTATGATTTGAATCGAAGAAAATGATTTTTTTATTTATTTTAGTTTCTAGAGAAAGTAAATATCGATGTGATTTGATAAGATCGAAGTCATTTTTTTTATGTTTGTTTTAGAGAAAAGTTTGTTTTTCTAGAAGGGAAATATGATTTCTCTCACTATGGATGGAAATAGTTTTTCATTGCAATATTTTAACTCATAGTTCATAGCTTTATTTACTTTATTTTTAATACAACACATTTTTTTCAAAAGGTATTTCACTCACCAATCAAATATTTTAAAACTACTTTTCAACAAACCATATATGCAGGAGTATTTATTAGGTTCTCTTGGTCAAAATAAAAAAAATAAAAAAAATTCAAATATCTATTTAGCCATGTTATAATTGATAAATTTTTGAAAATTTGATCTTCAAATATTTTTAAGTTCTTGAAAGGAGCATTTGTTCTATTTTTGGGGACTTCTTCTCAATAAAATTTTAAATATATATTTTCTAACTAAAATACATATCGAGACACAACTTACGCTAAGACGGTGACTTATAATTAATGTTAAATTATATTTGTAGGGATGATCAGATCCTATTTAATGGACTGTTATACTATATTGGATACCTGATTCTGGAACAAGCTCATCACATGCCTTTGTGGAGAAGTGATGGGATCATTATAATTGGCTTGCTTCATAGTGGTCCAGTGGAGTTCCTTTATTATTGGCTTCATAGAGCTCTGCATCATCATTTTCTCTACTCTCGTTATCATTCTCATCATCACTCCTCTATTGCTACTGAGCCCATCACTTGTAAGTTCATTATCTTAAAATATGCTAATTGGGAAAACGACATTTTTAGTCCCTGTGTTAAGACTATATTCTTATTTTAGTCCTCGTGTTATCTAACTAAGTATTATTAACCTTCAATTATATCAAGTAAGTGATTTTAGTCCTTCAACTTACGGATTCAAAAAAAAAATAACAGAGAGTTCAGTGCTAAAAGGGATAGTTCGGGTATTTCCTTTTTAATTCTCTCTCTTTGAAGAACAAGCTAAGTCTTCCCTATCTCTATCTAGAATAACAAGTTATCTATCTAGAAGAACAAGCCCGTCGATTTGAGCTACAATTTCAAAAACCAACTTAATAGGCATTAACCCTCCCTCTCACACCGACGAACGATAAATTATGCAACGAATGATTTTTTTAAAAAAAGGTTTCTGTTTTCTCAAGCAATTACTTTAAAATATTCGAATTATTCCTTTTACCAGTGAACTCTCTGTTAATTTTTTTGGGTCTGTTAGTTGAAGGCTTGATATAATTAAAGGTTAATAGTGCTAAGTTAAATAACACAAGGACTAAAATAAGAAATTAGCCTTAACATAGAGACTAAAAATATCGTTTCCCCTATACTAATTCTATTAAGAAATAGTGATAAAAACACATCTAAACAGTTACTTTTTCGCGAGCAATTTGACATTTCAAAACTATTGATTGTATTCTTTTCGGCGAATCCATGTTTACTAGAAGATGCACCACTTAAAAAATCTATTTATTTTTAGTGGGAGTTGCTCCCTATTCATTTAGGTGTGCTCCGTCTAATCTTGTAGGGTAGGTGCCATAAGATAATATTATACTAATTTTAGAAAATATACACATAAAATTTAGTTTTACTAAGAGATAACGGATTCGTCCTAATTTTTGGCAATAAATTCGCCCATGATTTGTTCCTTTTTCCTATATGAAGTTTGAACAATGATGTCAGTTTAGGTAGAAAAAGAGAACAACTGATAGTTGAGATATGAAACTCGCAAAAAATGATAGTTCAGATAGATTTTTAACTATCGACTATTTTATTAGTGAGGATTCATGTACATTTTTTTTTTGTTGGTTGTATTTTTGCAGCTGTGATTCATCCATTTGCTGAGCATATATCATATTTCACACTCTTTTCCATACCCTTGTTCACAACTGTATTCACTGGGACTGCTTCTATAGCTTCATTTGGTGCTTATGTTACCTATATTGATTTCATGAACAACATGGGACATTGCAATTTTGAGCTCATTCCTAAGTGGATCTTCTCTGTATTTCCCCCTCTCAAGTACTTCATGTATACGCCCTCGTAAGTCTTCTCTATTCGCCCTGTATTTCAATAAGCTTAATTTTACATAATTTACGCCTGGTAAAAATGGTAACTAACCGGAAAAAAAGCGATCTTAAAAGCCAAAAGCTTCAAATGCAGAGTCCCTACTTCTGAATCACAATATTTACATGCCTAACTACCTCATTAACTAGAGGGACCGGACCATATAGTACATTTTATATCTTAGAAAGTTTTTAACCACACAAAGATACTCCTCACAGAGTTTTTAACCGCTTTCAAAACTTTACCCTCTTGTCTCAATTAACGTGATAATATTTGACTTGACACAGAGTTTAAGAAAGAAAAACAGTATTAAATAAACATTTTGATGGTACAGGTACCACTCACTACATCACACTCAATTCAGGACAAATTATTCTCTTTTCATGCCAATGTATGACTATATCTACGATACATTGGACAAGTCCTCAGACACATTGTATGAGAAGTCACTTAAAAGAGAAGCTGAAGTGCCTGATGTGGTGCACCTAACACATCTAACAACTCCAGAATCCATTTACCATCTTCGGCTAGGATTTGCATCGTTAGCCTCGAACCCTCACACCTCTAGGTGGTATGTTTGGTTAATGTGGCCCGTCACACTATGGTCAATAATGATTACTTGGATTTATGGTCGTACATTTGTTGTTGAGAGAAATATCTTCAAGAATATCAAATTACAAACTTGGGCTATCCCAAAATATCGCGTACAAGTAAGTAATCTATATTATTCAAGATTGTTAAAGCGATTATCTGATATGATTCTTGATTTTGTTGTAGTACTTTATGAAATGGCAAAGAGAGACTATCAACAACTTGATTGAGGAATCCATTATGGAAGCAGATAACAAAGGCATAAAAGTTTTGAGCCTTGGACTTTTAAATCAGGCAAGTCCGGAGTATATATATGTGCTACTTTTTTATTTTTTTCAAATTGCTTTGAAATGTTTGCCAGGGTCTATTAGAAACAACCTCTCTATCTATCTCCTCTGCACCCTATTGATATATATCTCCTCTGCACCCTATTGATATATACTTATACCAAAATGTAACCTTATAGGATGAGAAGTTGAATAGTAATGGTGAACTTTACCTAAAAAGGCATCCTCAGTTGAAAGTGAAGGTGGTTGATGGAAGTAGCCTAGCTGTAGCTGTGATTCTCAACTCCATTCCTAAAGGAACTTCTCAAGTTGTCCTTCGAGGTCGTTTGTCCAAAGTTGCTTACTCCATTGCCCTTGCCTTGTGCCAAAGAGGAATTCAGGTTGCCACGTTAGACGAAGAAGAGTACAAGAGACTTAATGCAAAGCTTACTCGTGAGGCTGCAACTAACTTGGTCCTGTCGAAATCTTATGTTTCAAAGGTACGTAAAGCAACATAGAAATATATATATTGTCCTGATAAAAGAATCGCGAAATTTAAAAAGTTGTTGATTGAGACATTATACTATAGACATGGCTAGTAGGGGATGGATTGAGTGAAGATGAACAATTGAAAGCGCCAAAAGGAACACTATTCATTCCTTATTCACAATTCCCACCAAGAAAAGCTCGAAAGGATTGTTTCTACTTCAACACACCAGCTATGATTACTCCTAAACATCTTGAAAATGTGGACTCTTGTGAGGTAATTAATTAGAAAATAACACTAATTTGTCGATAGTCATAGTATTATACCATATTGTTTAACTATAGTAACATTATTATACAATAATATTTGTAGAATTGGCTACCAAGAAGAGTGATGAGTGCATGGAGAATAGCTGGGATTTTGCATGCATTGGAAGGTTGGAATGAGAATGAGTGTGGTGACATGATGTTTGATATTGACAAAGTATGGAAAGCTAGTGTTGATCATGGTTTTCGCCCGTTAACATTAGTGGCTACTTCTACGGATCAATCCAAGAACTAGAAGTATAGATTAATGTCTTTGTTATAAGTATTATATATTGAATCAGCTAATTAATTACAAGTTTGCATTACGTGATATAATTTCTAGCATCATATAATTAAGATGTAATATGAACCAAATTGGAGCATATTGAAGGATGACTTCTATATATAATAACCCATAATCACTTTTTTAAAATTATTTAATTTGTACAAGTGTTAATGAGCTTCAAACAAAGTTTATCAAGAGGTTGTCAATGATTTGTAAAGTACTTCTTGATAAATTTGCTCAAGTTTTCTTTGAATATGGAGTAAGCAATTTGCACAATGGAAGCAATTATGACAAATAGTTGAGAGTGTCACTAATTATATAACAATGATAATTAGTTTATCAACCTTCATACATTATATTCGCTATTTTATTCGTGAATGTCTTGCGCCTGAAGTAACGCATAGGTTTTTTTTTTTAATGAAAAGGTGGGAAACAAATTAAATAGGAGGCTTGCATTGATATGCTATATTAAGAAAATATTACTATCTATAGAATTAAGATTTCTTTTTCACTTATCATTTAAGTATAATACAAATTTATCATAATATTACTATAAAAAATATCACTATTTTAATCGTGAAGTATAAACCTTAAATTTAAAAGGCCACACTTCAAATAAAAGTGTCTGAAGTTTGTCAGACTTCATATATAAATTTTCGCTATTTAATTGTGAATGTCTGAAATTGAGCTTGAGCTTGAAGTAAACTCATAAACTTGTAAAAATTTCGGATACAAATTAAATAACGACCCAAAAAAACAAATATTTGTGTACTTCGACCTAAATAAACCGCATTTTAAACAGGAAACCATATAAGGATGACCCACGGACGTGTACTGATGACTGGGCTAATATCCATGAAAAGCCCAATTCTTTTTTTTATGTTAAAGTTAATTTTAGGAAGTGTAAATTTTGAATATAGCATAATATGTAGTATTATTATTATCAAGTTATGGCATTAGAGTTTCAATTTTATTTTGTAACATTTAATATCTCACTCTATAGCATTTAATTAGTAATTATATTGTTAATTATAATTTATTAAAAGGATTTGTTATTAAAAATTAAGTGGATAAAGTGATAATGAGTTATTAATTGTAGTGCCTAATAATTCTGACAACATAAATGAAGTTGCTTTTTAATTAATAATTACTGCGCACTAATTGATTATGCACGCCTGAGACTTTGAAGAGACTAATTTTTTATTGAGTTAAATTAAATGTAGATAAATGATTAGCATTACAATTATTCTTCATTCCAAAATTTGTCTATTATTTTAAAATTTCTTTCAACATATAAGTCATCTTTTCCCCAAGAATTGAAGATTATTTTCATAGCTACATATCTCACTTTTGATGGATAACTTTGTTTCAATTTTAATTAAACATGGTGGAAAGTGAATTATTCGAGTTAGTTTTTAATTTTGATTTGTTTATTTTAATTATGAATTGTACGTTTGTTATTTTTTATATTTAAAACATTGTTAACTTTTTTTGGTAACTTTATTATATGTAATACAGGTTGTATAAATTTTTTTTTGAAAAGAAACAGTATGTTCTGTATAGCAAACATGAAGTATGAAGTTTATTTTATTAGTGAATGAAATGTATATGAAACATGTATAATTTGTGTATTAATTATATAGCAATTAAACATTATATTTTACTAAAATATTATTTTAATGTTGTGAAACAGAAAAATACGTGGATTTTCAGATGGAGGGCATCATATATGATGCGTCTACTCTCTATATTGGTTTAGTTAATGCAATAATAACTCAACTTAATATAGACGAAAATATAAATTCTATTGATATAAAATACATTGTTAACGATATGTGTCCCCCTATTACTATTCATAATGATGTTGAGGTAAAGGTGTTTCTAGATCAGAAAAAGGTTAATTTGGATTTCTTTTCAAAATATCCTCTGTGCATATCTTTGGTAGATGATGAGATGCATAATGAAGGTCGTAGTGTTATTAATACTGATATAATAAATTGTGATGTTAGATTGACAAATAATAACATCGATCTATACTCCAATAATTCTATTCGTTTAATGGGAATGAATTTAGAAGGAGTTATCAATGAGAATAATGAAGGTACGGATGATATAATAAGTGACCATGCAAACCTATTTGTTGCTGAGGATCAAGTTTACAACAATAGGGAAACACTGAAGGAGGTTATGAGACATGTTGGACTTGTTGAAAAGTTCAGTTTTCGTGTTGAGCGTTGTAATGCATCAAAGTAAGTTTACACTACTGTATGGAACATATTTTTTATTTTGAATTTTGTTGTTGTATGAAATTTAATTTTATATTTTCTTGATTTTTAAACAGTTATCACCTGAAGTGTATTTCTGAGACATGTTCTTGGATGATGAGGGCATCTAGTTTGAATAAATCAAATTTATTCAAAGTTAGAAAGTATAATGCTCAGCGCACTTGTTCTGTTAGAGACCGAGTGTATGCAAGACGTCAGGGGATAACTGACGTTGTAGCTGTCTTAATAATGGAGAAATATATTGATCCGTCTACAACATACACTCCAAAGGATATATCTGCTGATATGTTGAAATTGCATAGCGTTTCGTTGACGTACATACAGGCATGGAGGGCAAGAGAGAAATCAATAAAATTGATGCGCGGAGATCCAACAGAGTCATATGCCAGATTACCGGGCAATTTGCATATAAATAATGAATTTAATTGTTTTTTAATTTTTTAAATTAAAAAAGTCACCGTATAATACGTTCTGGTTTGTGTATTATTTTTGTATGAACTTTGTATACTGCAGTAAAAAAAATCAATTGTTTATACTGCAGTAAAAAAACTGATTGAACTTATCCTGACCGAGGAAGGTCAACAAATCAGCGAACACATTCATGTTGATACATGAAGATAAATGTGCTTGAACCTTCTTCTCCTATAAAATTTGTAAAACTGAATTATTACTTTTTATATACTATAAAACTATATATAAAAAATCATACAACTATATACCACAAATCATTTCATACCTAAATCATACAAAAACTTCATACAGTATTCAAACAAAAATAATACAATATTAATACCACAATTTCATCCACAATATATATAACTTTATATCACAGTTGCATACACAATTCATACACCTATACGCTAGATTTCATACACAATTCATACAACTAAATACAATTATTAATAACACAGTTTCATCCACAAAGCATACAACTTTATATCAAAGTTTCATACTCAATTCATACACGCGTATGCTATAGTTCATACACAAATCATACAACTAAATGCCACAGTTCAATTTCAATTTATACAACTATACGTCACAATTCATACACAATTCATATACAATTCATATAATAATAAAATACATTTTCGATTTCAAAAAAATAAAACTGTAACTTTTGAAAAAATAAAATAATACTCAATTGATATATAAATCATACAAAAACAATGTAGTACGCTATTAACAAATAATATAAAAAAATAAAGACACGAAAACAACACATTGTAAATTGAGTTTTGAAATAAACTTTTTACTAACCTTATCAATTTTTTTTTTTTGTTTTTTTTGTTGAATCTCTGCATCTTTTTTGGAAGACTTCGTTGTTGAACGATCAATTTCAACTCCTTTTGATTTTTTCGATTTTGTCTTTTCAACAAAGTCAGAATCAGATTCTGACGAAGTTACAATTTCTTTTCCTTTCCGCTTCTTGCATCTTTCGAACACCTCTTTGGATTTTTTTCCCTTCGATTTCTGAGTTTGAGATTGTGACAATATATCGAATGAAGGAGCATGAAAGTCATCTTCCTCATCGACGATTCTTTTACTTTCCTTAGATTTTGACTACCTTTCTTCGACGTTGTCTATAAAATTAATGGGGAATTGATATGAGATTTTAGTTTGTGTTTTAGGATGAACTGATATGAGAGATTTTGGGGAAAATGTAGATTTGAGGAAGATGGCAAAGTGGCTGCGTTTTTGTTTGATTTGATGATTGAGGCGCGATTTTTGGGGAATATGCAATAAATTCAGGCGTGGGAGAGGTTGAGTGTATTGGGGAAAGATAAAATAGTATTGGTTAATATGGGGGTGGGTAGTTATTGGGTAATTAAATATTAATCAATTATTTAAAATAAAATCCCTAATTTCTAGATTTTGTTTTTTAAAAGGTAACTATATAATACGAAGTTTAATTAATATTTAATAAATAATAATTTATAAATTATATTATAAACATTAAAAGGTAATTGATTAGTATTTAAAAATTATTATTTATATTAAATTTTTTATTAATATTTAATAAATAATAATTTATAAATTATATTATAAACATTAAAAGGTAATTGATTAATATTTAATAATTTATTATTTATATTAAAAAATTCAAAAGGTAATTGATTAATATTTAATAATTTATTATTTATATTAAAAAGTTTAATAGGTAATTGATTAATAAATAATAATTTGTTGATAAAAGGTAAGTGAATAAATAAAATTAATTATTTAAACATAATAATTATTAGTTAAATAATAAAATAATTTTTTTAATTAATATATTATTAGTTAATATGCTATAACTTGATAATAATATGCTATAACTAGTTTACATTTAATAATATATTTTTTAATTAATATATTATTAATTGATGTGCTATAAGATGATAATATTATGCTATAAGTAGTTTATTTTTAAAAAGTATGATTACAACTTGATATTTATCCTCTTAAATGTGTGTGGGATGTTAATTTTTCTTTTTAGGGAATAAGAAATATAATAATCATATTAGCATTCTATGAGTGTATTTGATCGAAATTCTATTTGTATATGTATATGTTCTCTGTGTTATGCTTGTTAATTGTATCTGTAAATATAAATATATGTGGAATCTTTATATAGATACAAATTTATATAAAGAGTGGCGAGCGAGATTGAAAAAGAGAGGAGTGAGGCGAGCGAGAAGAGGGCATAGATTGAAAATAAGTGAGTTGTATATGTATATTGGTTAGATAATTGTATATATGTAACTACTATGCATATGCATCAATGATTGTGTTTATATATATGTGTAAAATTTAAATTCGTATACAATTGAGTTTAAACATTTGTATTTGTATATCAAATGTCTCTCTCGCTTTATACAAATACAAATTATATATTGTATTTGTATAATTTGTGTTTATATAAAGAGAGAGACAAAAGAACACTAGATAGGGAAATATTTGTATTTGTGTAATCATAAGTTTATAAGATAATGATATATGCAAATATATTTTATATTTGTATATGCAGTCTTTCTTACTTTATACAAACACAAATATGAGAGAAATTGCCAATAAAGAATAGAGAGGAGAGAGGAGAGAGGAGAAAGGAGAGAGGAGAGAGGAGAGAGAAATGGTGGAAAAAGAGGAGAGTGAAAAGCGTGATTTCTAAAGATAGGGGAGAGGGGCAAATGGCAAGAACAACCAAATGACAAGAAAAGTGAAATGTTTGTAGTGATTTGGAATTAAATGAAATTGTAGCTATACATTTAATTAGAATTAATAGTTTGTTATAATGCATAATTTTCTCTAATATTACTTGATCTTTATTGGAGCGACACATCTTTAAGAAAGCATTAATTAAATATATACTTTACTAAATTAATTTTATTATTAATATTTTAAAATTTTAAATTTGATTATTACTATTTTATGTAGTTATTAATACTACTATTATTAATAATAACAAAATCCTCTTGATTTGCTAATATAGGGGAAAAAAACGAAACATCTAAAGTGAAATGAAACAAAGGAAATATAATGTAACTAACTCAATGATCAAAATGCTACTTTCTCGAATTATCTTTATTTTTCGTTTTTACTAAAAATAGATAAATCCACGTAATTATTTATTTATTTAACCTTTACTTTAGTCATAAATATGGAGAAATATTAATATGATGGAAAAGAAAAAATTACGAGTATTAAATAGAGAAGAGCAAAAAATAATTCAATATAATTTAGACGCATTATCCTTTATTTAATGTTTTTCCTCAAGAGCTGTGCAAAAAAGAAAAAAGAAAAGGATAAAGTAAAATAACCGGAGGAGTATCTTTTTCAGATAGTACTTTTTCTCTTCCATATTAAGTGCTATTAACTTTTTAAGATATTTTTTTTATAGTTTAAAATAAATGAATTATTTGAATTCAAGAAATTTCTAAAGGCTTTTCTTCATATTTATCCATTATTTAATGAATTTTTTTAACTTTTCCTATTTTCTAGGAAAATAATTAAAAGGATAATAATTTTTAATTTATATCCTTAAATTCTTTAACTTTTCACGTATTAATTTTTATTGTATGTGCTGTCTAGTTACCTTTATTTAGTATATAAAGAAACAACTTTATTTGTGATGTTAAATTGACATTCTTTATTTACCATTGACGGCCTGTGTGAAAACAGTCGGACATTTATGATGCATTAACATTAACATTTTTTATTTACCATTTACCCTCATGCTTACTTATGAACTCATCGCTGAGTCCTTAAAGTTGACATCAATTTTTACTTAGATACTTTAATTAAAATTTGTTCATTTTAAATTTTTCGCATCATACCCCGTTGTGTTATATTAAAACTTTTTACTGAATTCTCAAAGTGCGTGAATTGCACTGATTTTAAGCGCGTGAAAAGTTATGGAAAAAAAAAATTCACTTCATCTTCTTCCCTCTTTCTCCTTCATTTCACCACCATTATGTATTGATTTTAAGTAAAACAAAAAGAATCATATACTCATTTAAAAAGATTAAAAAAGAAACCTAAACTGATTGAAATAACTTACAAAAGCTATTTTAAAAAATCAGATCTAAAAATTAGTATCGCTAGCTAACTCACCGGAAAAGATGGAGATCCACCATTTTTTGTACTATCTTTCTCCCTCTCTTCCACCAAAGCATATTTTATTTAGAATTAGAATTATTAGTGGAAAAAAAATATGAGTCGTCATTGAAAAAAAAAATTGAATCTAAATCTCCCTCAATTTTTTCGATGGAACTCTAATTTCCGGTGAAATTTTTAGATATCATGAATCATTGAAATGAATCATAGAAAATAAAGTCTTTTCTTATTGAAATGCTTTTAAAATATAAGTTTAAATGATTTTTCTTTCTTCTTCTTATAATTAATTTTATTTTTTAAACCAAAATGACATATGTCTTCTCATAATTTGTCGTAATGCCATGTCATCAGTGAGTGGATTATAATTTTTTAATTTTTGCTGATTGTTAAATAAGTGTCAAAATGACACAGTGGGACATATTGTAAAGTGTCTAAAATGATCAAAGCTCAGTTGAAGTATTTAAGTGAAAGTTGATGTCAACTTTAGGGGGTCATCGATGGATTCAGCAGCCCCTTATTTTTGTAACTTTTTTATCATTATATTAGTATTTCAACTTGTTATATTTCTAAGAGAATATTTATTGAAGAGTAATTAATAGTTTAAATAATTAACACACATAATTATTTAAGGAACATATAAATAAAAAACGTGACAAGTAAAATAATCTCTCTTTTTTCCGCATGATATTAACTTCTAAAACCCTAAATTGCCCTTCATTAAGACAAGATAGCTGTCTTCACCTACCAGGCCCCAAATTAAATTTCCCAGTAGGTTCACTTTGCTATTTATTCATTTCATTTCCTTTATTTAACAAAACAAGTTTGCTGGTCAAGTGCCACTCCTATGAATTTGCTTCTACAAAAGATTGTTGTTTGTCATTTAATATCTTCACTAATGACAGACACATATGCCATGCAGGAAGAAATTTTGGTTCCAACAGTAAAATTGAACCCCCAACATTTAATTTGCAACTACTTTTTGGTGCCTCAACTCTACAAGTGACTGAGACTTAATAGTTTAGTGTGAGAGATAAGAATAAATAGCTCAGAGATAAAAGTTTGGTGTCTTGATTGGTTGCCATCTTTGTGATAACTTATTCTACCATTTATACCATAGTGATGAGATAAGTTATTTCATATATATGATGGGATAAGTTATCCATGAATATTTAATCCTGAAATAACTTGTTCCAACCAAATAATCCCTTAGAGGTGTTAAATGTCATATTCACTTGAATTTGAACTTGAGCGGATTAAAATAAATTGAGATGATAAATGATTGTCCAGAAGTTTTCTTAGTTGGAGATGTATTGAGCTAAAACGTGAATCATACCTCAATCCGTCTAATTCTTACTAAGTTTTAATTGATTTAATAATTTTCTACTACATTTTTTTTTTATGGATATATGTACCTATTGAATAAAGAATGTCTTTTTAAAAAATATTTTGACAAAAAAAATCATGGAAAGTTTGGACTACATTCTACCTATCAACCCAATTGATTGACCAAGCTAATAAATGAACGAATTAATAACTAATCCAACTTAAGTGAGTTGAACGGATTATATTTCATGATCTAATTTTACCACCTCTAAATGATACAAACTTGTTCCTTTATTTATTATTTGTTTATTTTTGAGATGGTATAATTTTGCTATTGTAAATTTCATCATTTATGAGGATTTGCTTGCCTAATACTAACACCTAAGTTCTTGGAGAGAGTTTCAAGGAAAAGAATGAGAAAGAGATGGGCTTCTCCATTAGTAATATTTAAGGCTTAATTGATAGAGAAATTTTACATATAACCACTCAAAAATAGCTTAAATATGTTCCATAACTATATATGTTAATTACGATTCATAGCTATATGTTATAGGGAGGAGAGTAACGAGCGAAATTGGGAGAGGGAGGAGAGTAAATTATATCTGTATGTGGATTTTATATATATATGTTTATGTATATCTGCATACGATGAATAGAGTTAAAACATTTTTATTTGTATATCGAATCTCTCTCGCTTTATACAAACACAAATTATACATTATATTTGTATACTTTGTGTCTGTATACAACGAAAGAGAGAAAAAGGCAAAAGAGAACTGGGGTGGGAGATTTGTACTTGTATAATTATAAGTGTATAATGCGGATGTATATGTATCTCGCTTTATACAAATACAAACACATTTGTGTTTGTATAAAGCGAGAGAGAGCAAGTCAAAAGAGAACTAATAGGGGGAGATTTGTATTTTGTATAATTATAAGTCTATAGGGCGGAGAGATGTATTTGTACATCCTGTCTCTCTTGCTTTATACACACAAAAATTATACATTTGCATTTGCATAACGTGAGAGAGAGACTGGCAGAAGAGAAGCGAGGGAGAGATGAACTAGTATATATTTGTTTAACTACGTAATTTTCCCTTTATAGATAACCCTCTAAAATTGTTCATTAATTTCATCTTTGCCACTTTAATTGAGGCTAATTCCAGTTGCATACTCCTATACAGAAAATTCAACGGAAAAAAAAATAATCAAAATGGCCAGCAAACACCAATCCAAGTAACTATTATTAACCTAATGTTAATTGTACTTTCAACACTAGTAGCAACAAAAATAAGAAAAAAAGACTTGTTTTGGGGGGTGGGGAGCAGATGAATGGTGTCCTAAGGATCAAAATAAATTCATTGTTCTTTGTTGGGGGGAAATTCTAAGAACAGACAAATAAGAGGGATGAACATACATAAGTGTACTGTGTACGTAGGGAGATTTTGTGGGTCTATTACAAGGACTTACATTGTACTTCTGTTGTAGGGATGACATCTTGTCTACTTATATGGACTTGGATAAATCTCCTCTCACGAGTTAGCTTTTATGGTTGAGTTAAGCCCATTTTTACATGGTATCAGAGCATGCAGAGGTCTTTAGATCGAATCTCACCGCCACCCAAAATTGAAAGAATTTACATGTGCTTGTCCCATGAAAAAAAGAATCAAGCCCATACGTGAGGAAACGTGTTGAGAATATAATTAAATAATAAAAATGTGTTTTCTCTGATAGCTTAAATTTTAAATGAGATGGTTACACAAAGTAGATAAGTGGAGTGAGGTTGTCAAAGTAATCGATAGTATAACTGTAAACATAGTTATTATTGTATTTAACTTGAGGTGCAGTATAAACTCCAAATCTTGTATCCGTTTCTACAGTAAAAGAAAAACTAGTATAGAAATAGTGAATAGAGTTTAACTTCTATACACGGTAGCACAAAAAAGTTGAAAAAATTCTTACGCTATCAGCGGTCCTTACAAAGTGAAATTAGCAACTTTACTGGACTTTCTTGCTCTAACAGGCAGGTACAACTACACAGATTTTACAGTACTGATAATAATGCAAGTTAAAGGTAAATAGTAGTAAATATGCATGCCCCCCCAATAAATACGTAATAGTAGAATTGTTCTATATAAGGCCGTTGAAGCAGAAGCTTTTTGGAGAACACACACAAAGCTACAAGCCTACAACCACTTGAACAAAAGAAATGGCTACTAAACCTGGCATTCTCACTGACTGGCCATGGGCACGGCTTGGCACCTTAAAGGTATACATAATCTTTCTATCATTTATGGTAAATGTTGCAGCGCCGAAGCTACGGATACCAGTAACTTTGATCCAAACTCTGTATATTTATTAAGAAATACACTGAATATGTACACATTAACAAGTACCAAAATCCATAAACATATCCAATATGAAGTGATTACTAGTTAGCTTCATGCAACCCAACAACATTTTCATTGGAGACTACTGCATTACGCAGTACATGGAATTGGCATTGTCAATCTACTTTATATAATATACTACTTTTTTTTTCCTTTTCAAACACTATTTTGTGCTGAATCATGTGATATTATAGCTTGAATTCTGCTAACTTTTTAAAACTGATATGTTGGGATGATGAAGTACCTGGTGTTGGCACCATTTGCGTGTCACAGCATATACACATTCTTCATGAACAGAGATGAAAGTCAGAGGGACGTGTTCTACATACTTGTACTTCCATTTACTCTCTCCAGAATGATTCATTATCAGCTATGGATATCCATATCCCGCTACAGGACTGCAAAGGGTAATAATCGAATTATTGATAAAAGCATCGAATTTGATCAAGTTGACAGAGAAAGCAACTGGTATGTACCTTCATTCTTCACCCACTACATATTGTTTTGGTGAATATGTATGATTACATCTTAAATTATTTTTAAAAAATTTAGATCTTAAAATTCACTAATTTTGTAAAAAAAACAAAAGATGTTTACATCGTCAGTGTTTATAACTAAAATCCTGGATTTCCTCTATTTAAAAGTCATTTGAGAGTTTATGTTGGTCATTAAGTAAGCTTTACCTTACAGAATGTTACCTGTACTTATTAGGTTTTTGAACTGTATATACAAGGGATGTAATAAAACGAAAAGATTAAATTGTACATGGAATGACTGATTTAAGATGAATTGTTTTGTAGGGATGATCAGATCATACTACTTGCGTTGCTATATTATATCGGATACCTGATACTTGAGCAGTCTCATCATATGCCTGTGTGGAAGACTGATGGAATGATAATAACTGCTTTGATCCATATTGGTCCTGTCGAGTTCCTCTATTACTGGCTTCACAGAGCTCTGCATCATCATTTTCTCTACTCTCGCTACCATTCCCATCATCACTCCTCCATTGCTACTGAGCCCATCACTGGTAATTTGTCTTCAAAAT
The DNA here is from genome assembly GCA_022817965.1 of Solanum lycopersicoides. Taxonomy (NCBI): domain Eukaryota; kingdom Viridiplantae; phylum Streptophyta; class Magnoliopsida; order Solanales; family Solanaceae; genus Solanum; species Solanum lycopersicoides. The sequence goes on from CM040618.1 coordinate 114,935,836, forward strand.
TGTTTCCATTACTGTGATCAAGTTATTAAGAGTTAGAATGATCAATACTGGAGAAGATGCAAAACAATTTTGGGATCACCAAAAAAATATTTTGTTTCGTAGCACACACTCAGAGACAAAACAAAATGTAATAAAGGATATGAGAATGAAGTACTTTGTAGATTGGCTTTCTCCAAGTTTAATGGATGAAAATTGGCTCAAAAGTCTTGAGATTTACTCCCTCTGTCTCATATTAGTTATCATCAAGGTTACAAAACCAAAATTAAATCAATTATTTTTACCCTTAATATCAAGTGTTCTTGAAAATAACCATTAAGTATTAAGTAGAGTACAATTTATTGGATAGAGATAAGGGTTACAATGTATAGATATATACTTTTTATTTATGATTTCCTTAAGGGAAGTGCAAAAGGGAAATCTGAACAACGAATATAGTATAAGTCTTTTAGGGAAGTTTCTTCATGAGGTATTGTGTATAAGTCTCTTCTTATTAAACTAGTTTAGCTTGTTTGAAGATATCTTTTATCTGACTTAACCCTTCATACTGAATCATTTAAGCTCTGATACACAAATAACTGTAAATTAGTCACTTCCCATAGCACTTCAATTCATATCTTGGCAACAGAATATAAATTTAGAGAGATAACATAACGTCATAACCTACAGGGGATAGTGCAATTATACCAACCAATTATCACTTGTATGGTTTAAGTAATTTACATTATTTTGGCAGCTGTTATTCATCCATTTGCTGAGCTACTATCATATTATATGCTCTTTGCCATACCTGTGTTCACAACTGTATTCACTGGGACTGTTTCAATGGCTTCACTTGGTGCTTATGCCATCTATCTTGATTTCATGAACCTCATGGGCCATTGCAACTTTGAGCTAATTCCGAAGTGGATGTTCTCTATCTTTCCCCCGCTCAAGTACTTGATGTATACGCCCTCGTGAGTCTTCTTGCCCTGTAATTTTTATGAGTTCAAGTAACACTATTTTATACAACAATGTCTCTACTTAAGTAATTATAAGTAAAATTAATCTTCTGAAAGATCTCAAACTTGATTTAGTTATTTAGATATAGATTCAAGAACACTTCATGTTCGTGCATATATAAAAGGCAGTACAGTGGACTGATTAAGGTTACCAGAGAGATGCAAAATTGTACTTGGGTATATATTGTCTGATGCAATATCGATATGCAGAACACAAAAGATAAGGGATAGAAGAATGACACAAGATGGATAAGAGTTGAGAACAATAGTTATATGACAACCGATACCCCCTTATACAAGATTCCAAAAGCACCAATTCTCATGACACAAGAATGAGATTAGTAGGCAACAATGACTATTAAAGTCAAAACCTCCTATTAAGAACACCAAACAGGCATCTATACTATAGAGACACCCTCATGCCTCAAGAGGAATGATCCTCAAGCAAGTAATTTCATCAACATTTTAATCAACAATGAACTTAGTCCAAACTCCCTCAAGAGGATCACTATTCAAGTGAATATCAATATACGTCTAAATGAGCTATTTACACCTATTTATAGTCTAGGCTAGCTATTACATTAAAGGTCCAAAAGTGGCACTTCAAAGAGTTGCAAAAACAACCAAAATCAAACTCCATGTAGTGTGCGACGTAGCTTGTGGCGTCGCATCTACCATTTGCGGTCGCATCCATCTCCGCATCTCAAAAACAATGAGTCTTGAAGTTTTAGACTGAATACAGCTCGGGTTGCAGCCACAACCTCTCGCTTGCCGTTTAAGCTTAGCATTTCACATCGCAAGTGAGTCCTTCTCCCTGCTCCAAGTATTCCTCCAAGTTAAGAGACAGGATAGTTTTATCAAATTTGACTTCTGCTTCCAACTTTAGTTACTCAGGAAAATAAAAGAAACAAGGGAAATTATTGTCTCTTGTCAAGAGTACTTCTCCTAGTCTATAGGTTGGGCAGGTTAGTAATAACATGAAGCTCTGTATTTGTGATTGATTATTCTTTTGACACTAATATAAATATTTTGATGGCACAGGTACCACTCACTACATCACACTCAATTTAGAACAAATTATTCACTTTTTATGCCAATGTATGACTATCTGTATGGTACAATGGATAAGTCATCAGACACGTTGTATGAAAAGTCACTTGAGAGAAAAGCTGAAGTGCCTAATGTGGTGCACCTTACACATCTAACAACCCTAGAATCCATCTACCATCTTCGACTAGGGTTTGCATCACTGGCCTCAAAGCCTCACGCCTCTAAGTGGTATTTGTTGCTAATGTGGCCCGTCACACTATGTTCAATAGTGCTTACATGGAGTTACGGTCACACATTTGTTGTTGAGAGAAATTTGTTCCAGAATCTCAAATTACAAACCTGGGCTATCCCGAAGTATCGCATACAAGTAATTAAGTTATTAAGGATTATAGTTACATTTTGCAGGTCTATTGTTAAAGTGATTATTAATTTGTCCTGATTCTTTGTTTTGTTGCAGTACTTTATGCAATGGCAAAGAGAAAGTATTAGCAATTTGATCGAGGAAGCTATCATTGAAGCAGATCAGAAAGGCATAAAAGTGTTGAGCCTTGGACTCTTAAATCAGGCAAGTCAAAATATGTGTGTTAAAAGCCTAATAATAATACCCATCCTTACTTATCTATGAGAAAAATGCATGATCTGTTCTTAACTGGTAATTATCTTGCAACCTTATTGCAAAATGTTTTGTACGCAATCAAAACATATTGTTATTATCGACAAAGAGGTTTTAAAAGAAGTCGCCCCTCGTCCCTCACCCTATATCAATGTTTGTAGGTTGAACCAATTAAAGAAGGTCAACTCATACTTATACTTTATTTCAAATGTACTTTCCAGCAAGAGCAACTGAATAGTCATGGTGAATTTTACGTAAAGAGGTATCGACACCTGAAAGTGAAGGTGGTAGATGGAAGTAGCTTAGCTGTTGCTGTGGTCCTAAACTCCATTCCTGAAGGAACTTCCCAAGTTGTCCTTCGAGGTAGCTTGTCCAAAGTTGCTAACTCCATTGCCCTAGCCTTGTGCCAAGGAGAAATTCAGGTATATTTGACTATTGATCTCCTACATCGTTTTTAGTTTTATCTAATTCAACATAATTTTCAATAGGTTGTCACGTTAAACAAAGACGATTACAAGAGACTTAAAGCAAAGCTTACCCCCGAGGCTGCAACAAATTTAGTCCTCTCGAATTCTTATAATGTTTCAAAGGTATAAACCCAAAATAAATTGAAATATACTGATCTGACCATTTATAACATTTCCTTGCACCTCCCCCTCCCTTCTAGATCTCCTAACCCAAAGTTTTATCATTATGTTGAGGTTTGAACAATTCTAAAGAGGCTCTTGATTGAAATATTATACTGCAGACATGGCTAGTAGGGGATGGATTGAGTGATGATGAGCAATTGAAAGTACCAAAAGGAACGCTATTTATTCCCTTTTCACAATTTCCACTAAGAGAAGTTCGCAAGGACTGCTTCTATTTCAACACACCAGCTATGATTGCTCCAAAGCATCTTGAAAATGTAGACTCTTGTGAGGTTAGAAAAGATTCTTTAGTGTTATTAATTTCTCTATACTAATTTGACGGTTTTTCAAAATTAAAGAAATTCATGAGTGATTTTCTTTTAATTCTAGAATTGGCTACCAAGAAGAGTGATGAGTGCGTGGAGAATAGCTGGAATTGTGCATGCATTGGAAGGTTGGAATGAGCATGATTGTGGTGACATGATGATTGATGCTGAGAAAGTGTGGAAAGCTAGTCTCAGTCATGGCTTTTGCTCATTAACCAAGATTTCTGCTGCTTAATCAAAGGGCTAAAATGATACTACTATTATAGATAAACTGCTGCTTTTATTATTGACTCTTGGATCTACTGTATTTGTTGCTCAACAAAATTTACCATTTCGTTGGGTAAACAAAAGTATGCACAATATTAGCCTCTACTAGAACATGTAATAGGTAGCAAACCCATTAATAAAAAGATTTGAGAATCGTATCTCATTAAGAATAGGGTTTAAGAACACCTACTCCATTGAGCTATCCCGGCCAAACTCTCCTTCTCCGGTCCATGCTCCCAAGCTACCCCTACCGACATTGTGACAATTGGTTACATTAATGAGGTACTAGCATAATCGAAAATCATATATCCCAAAACATCGACTGTGATGAACTTACTGTTCTATTGAATTTCGAATTAAATTCATAACAAAACCAAAGCCAATATTCAAAACGAAATAAAATGAAGAGAACAGAAACAAATAAACCAAATCACACATAATTTCAAAAGGAAATTATTTGCATACAAAATGCAGCGAGGAAAAAAAACGGAGAGGCCAAAAAGAAGCTTAAGTTGGCGAAGCTTACCAGAAATGGGAGAAAACGGGCAAATTTGCACGGAACCAGACGGCCCAACACGGAGAAGAGCGATAAAGGATCAACAAAAATTTGAAACCGGAGAACACGAATGCAATTTTCTATGGTTATGCAGGAAAAAATAGCAATTTGGGTCCTTGATTTATTATCATATTCCAATTTTAGTCTCCGTGTTATTAATCATAATACAAGTTAGCGAGTGATCTATTGACCTGCGAGGTGTTTACACCAAGCTAATACATGCATATGTTTAAATTTATAGTTAATTTTTACTTTATTAATTGTGTGACAATATATTTTGCATTAGCTTAGTATAAACACCGGGTGCGAATAAGTTTTTTTCCATATTTGATCCTTGAACATAACAGAAGGTAACCAAAGTTAGAAATTTAATAAAAATTATTATTTGAAAAAGGAATAATATATAAACTATTCATTTAATTTAATTTCGTATTCATGCCCTCCAACTTAGGGTATACATAAGTAAATACTTAAACTTGTATACATGAGTCATATGTTGCATAATGTTATGTAAGATATCACGTACGATTTGTTCAATTTTACACAAATTTAAGTGTCTATTTGTTCATACTCAAAGTTTGAAGGGTATAAATGTAAAATGGGGTTAAATTAAAAGGTATATTATTATGCATTATGCAGATAGAAAACATATACTGAAATTTTATTTATTTTTAATTTTATACGTAAACAAATAAAAATTAAGTTTTGTAACTGAATTATCGCTCATTAATTTAGGAGGATAAGGTCTCATTTGTTTCCATTAACATTAAGAGGCCTGAATCTGAATATACATCTGACTATTAAGGTTTGCATTAAGATTTTAGTGTTTTGATCTGAATATTAAGATGTGGTCTCTAAATTTAAACACTAAATACTTAATGTTGTTTGTTTTCAATATCTGAATGTAGAAGTGAAATTGAACATTATATTAATAGAATATAATAAAATTTTCATTTCAATAAAATCTATCACTTTTGATAAAAATTTAAAAGTTTTAATAATCATAATTTGGAGTACTATTTTTTCATTAAAAAATCTTGATAAATAACAGTACATCAAAAATATTATTGCAACCAGTGTTCTTGACACACATCAATACAAGAAAAATATTAATATACAATATATTATTGCAAGCAGTGTTCTTGACACACATCAATACAAGAAAATTATTAATATAAAAAAAAAAAGCTTGAAAGGATTTATAAAAACTTACAAGTTGAAAAAAATGGTGTTTGATTAGAAAAGAGAGAAATAAAGTTTTTAGTCATGAAATAAAGAGACAAGCCCAAAGCAGAAAATCGTCGATTTATTATTTGATATCTTATTAAATGAGTGTGAATGTTGTTAAGAGTCTCCTACAGATCTGATTCATTTACAACTCTTCAGACCCATTAAGAGGCTTTTAAAAAATAAAACAAATAAACTTAATGGGCTGAATCTGAATGATCCAGATTCAGACTTATAAATTAAACGTACTTAATGAGCTAAATCTGAATGATTAAGATTTGAACCTCTATTAAATGCAAATAAACGAGGCCTAAATGTCCTACCGCAATGGAGCTATGTATGTGATTTTGCTGAATTTGATGATGGTGTTGCAACAACCAAGCAGTAGCTAATGTTTAAACGCATCCCTTTGTGTCTTAACAAGAATCTCAAATAATATAAGCCAGTCCCTTGTATTAAAGCACATATCCAACTTTCTACGCAAACACAATTAATGTTGCATAATCTATACAGTGTTAGGTGGACTCATATAGTTGCTTATATCTTGGTCCCATCAAGAAAATTGGAGTTAATTTTCGATAGTTATTATTGAAAAAGTCATTTTTCAATGAAGTTAAAGTATTGCTAAAAAAGAAAAGAATTATTTTTTTAAAATAGATTAAAAAGTAATATAAATCATTCTTTTTTAAACGAGCAGAGTATATAATATGCGATATAAAAAAAGTTAGATCTTGACAATGAAATCAGCTTGAAAATAATTACATGTAAGTTGTCCTTACATAGTGAAACTAGTAACTTAATTAACACGAGTTCTTGTTATTAGGAATGAAAATGAAACGAAGCGAATACGGGGCGGAGTGAGTTTAAGGTTATGCGGGGCGGAGTGGAACGGATTTAAAGTTGTGAGGGGCGGGAGGGATGCAGGACTGGTTGAAGTTGATTTTTTTAAAATTAATGCAGGGTCAGTTACATATATATGTGATTTTATGCGGGTTCAAACTTAGTATTAACTTTTAACATATAAGAGTGATAGAACATTATTTATTTCTTTAAAGCTTCTAAATATTCAAGATAGTAAATGGAAATGATTCAATAAAAAATAATACAATTTCTTACATGTTTTCCAATTGATATTTGAAAAATAAATTTAAAGTCATTATCGATTAAATTGATACAACTTAATGAAAAATGAATTTATTTTTATAAGTGTTAGTTTTAGTATCAAAATTAGCTAGAAAAAGAAAATATTATAGAAATTATGCAGGACAGGTTTATGTGGGGCGGGTCGAAAGTTTTTTTGTTTTTTTTTATAATGGACGAATTAAATTTTTTACGAATTTAGATCAGGCCCGCACCCTCCCGCCCTATTGCCATCCTACTTGCTACTATAGAAAGGTACATGTAGATGCATCGACTTTGCAGTACCTTAAATTTTAATAGGGTAAATACGAACTATATATTTATATGCGCATGCCCCTAATATATAGGTTTAGTAGATTCTATATTATGAATTAAGCTCAACCTGTCTTTGCTCCATTGGCATCCTTACTTGCTATATAGGAATGTACATGTAGAGGCATCGACTTAGAAGTAGTTTAATTTTAATAGGGTAAATACAAACTATATTTTTATATGTGCATGCCCCTAATATATAGGTTTAGTAGATTCTATATTACGGATTAAGCTCAACCTGTCTTCGCTCCATTGGCGTCCTTACTTGCTATAACAGGAATGTACATGTGGATGCATCGACTTTGAAGTAGTTTAATTTTAAGGCATAATACATATATATGCCCCTTAACTTGACTTCAAATTATAACTATGACTTTTAACTTTGTCACTGCACAAATAGACACTTTAACTATCCAAAACTTAAACAAAAAAACATTTGAATCCAACATTGAAAAGACTATTAAATCCTTAATCAATCCTCTCTCTCTCTCTCTCTCTCTCTCTCTCTATATATATATATATATATATATACATTAATTTTTTTAATTAAATTTCATTTTTTCTCTTTCTAATTTTTGAAAAGTTCATTTAGACATTTTATTAAACAGTTTAAGTGCACCATTTTACTTAATAATTTTTAGTACTTTATGTTTATTTTCTTAGCCTCTGAAAGTTTGTAATTGTAATTTGCTACTCACTATGACAATCATAATATACAAAACATATTTTTTTTTCCATTAACTATTTGACAACTTAAAGCACAAATATACTTCAAACTAAATAAAGAAGAATAAGTTAATTCATGACTTGCTATATCTATGGGCTGCTCTGAAATTTTTTTGCAACAAAAACGTTAGCTTCCTGTAGTTATTCCCATATTGGCTTGATCATCTGACCAACAATATGCAATTCTTGTTTATAAAGTGTTAACCTTGATACCTTGACTAAATTAAGGAAGAAGAATAGGTAATCGTTCAAATATATGAATTTTCTGCTCATATTTTGAACAATTTTTTCTTTGATTTGAATAAAAAGGCATGAATTTTAGAAATTTAGATTAGGGTTTGTATTTTTTAGAAGAAAGAGAGAAAAGTGGTAAAAATATTTTCAGAAATGAATTTGTTATCTTTTTCACCTTATTCTATATTATAATTTATTTTTATTTTTTTTAACATCTAGGTGTATTTATTTTAGTTAGTTGGCAGCAACTTAGTGGTTTACTTATCCACGTCAGAGCAATTGTATATCACGCATTGTATTTGAAATATTCAAGTGTTTTTTTTTATAAATTTTGGATAGTTAAAGTGTCTTTTTATGCTCTATCAAAGTTAAACGTCAAAGTTATGATTTAAAGTCAATTTATGGAATATATATATATATATATATATTCTGCCTAATTTTAATAGGGTAAATAGGAAATATATATATGTGCATGCCCCTAATATATACGTTTAGTAGAATTCTATACGTATATAAAGGCCGTTGAAGCAAATGCTTTTACACACAAGTTGGGGCAAAACTAGAAGCACTTGAACAAAAGAATGGCTAATAAACCTGGCATTCTCACTAACTGTCCATGGGCACGTCTTGGCAACTTCAAGGTATACTCTTCCTACTATCATTTTATGGTAAAAAGTTGCAGGGCCGAAGCTACGAGAAGTCGAGAACTAGTAACTTTGATCCAAGCTCTCTATATTTATTAAGAAATCCACTAAATATGTACATTAACAAATATCAGAATCCATATATACTCTTTTCTACTATCATTTATGGCAAAAATATATCACTAATTAGCTTCATGCAACTCTATAATAAACGTACCGCGTACATATTGCAATGTCACTTGTGCTAACATTTTTTTATTTCTCAAAAATGATTTGTTGGGATGATGAAGTACTTGGTATTGGCACCATTTGCGTGTCACAGCATATACACATTCTTCATGAGCAAAGATGAAAGTGAGAGGGACATGTTCTACATACTCCTACTCCCATTAACTCTCTTCAGAATGGTTCACTACCAGATATGGATATCTTTATCCCGCTACAGGACTGCAAAGGGGAACAATCGGATTCTTGATAAAAGCATCGAATTTGATCAAGTTGACAGAGAAAGCCACTGGTATGTACCGTCATTTTTCACTTTCTTTTTGTAGATACAAGGGATCTAACAAAATGAAAGGACAATGCAAAATTAAATGATTGTTTTGTAGGGATGATGAAATCATACTTTTTGGGTTGGTATATTATATCGGATACCTGATTCTGGAACAAGCTCATCACATGCCTATGTGGAGGACCGATGGGATCGTTATAACTGCCTTGCTTCATATTGGTCCTGTAGAGTTCCTCTATTATTGGCTACACAGAGCTCTGCATCATCATTTTCTCTACTCTCGTTACCATTCGCATCACCACTCCTCCATTGTTACTGAGCCAATCAGTGGTAATTTGTCTTCAGAATTGTTTTCCATCACTTTGGTTACTTAGATCTGATCAATCCTGTAGAAGATGCAAGTGATCATGTTAGTTCTTCTTTAACTAATTTGAAATTGATCATCGGTAAGTAGTAGTTGTAATTTTGAAGAAGAAGAAATCTAGGAAAATAACTCATATATACACTATTGTCAAGTCATACAGTAAGTCACATGACATAACACTTCAATTCTTGTCATCATTAAAAAAATTCAGAGAGCTATCCTAACATAACTTAACAGGGGGAAATATAGTGCAATCAATCACTTACCAACTTGTATGGTTTACAAAGTTATTTTATTTTATTTTTGGCAGCTGTAGTTCATCCATTTGTTGAGATACTAGCATATTATACACTCTTTGGCATACCTGTATTCACAACATTATTCACCGGGACTGCTTCTATAGCTTCAATTGGTGCTTATGTCATCTATATTGATTTCATGAACCTCATGGGTCATTGCAACTTTGAGCTAACTCCTAAGTGGATGTTCTCTATCTTCCCCCCTCTCAAGTACTTCATGTATACGCCCTCGTGAGTTAAAACTTCTTGCCCTGTATTTTGAATTTTTTTCTCCGCGATGCTTTATACAACAATGTCTCTAATTAGGCAATTATTATTAAACTTTAGCTACTCAGTGAAATAAATAGAGACAATGGAAATTAATGATTCTTTCAAATGTACTTTTCTTATAGTCAGTAATAACTGAAGCTTTGTATTTGTGATTATTTATTCTTTTGCCACTAATATCAACGATTTGATGGCACAGGTACCACTCACTACATCACACCCAATTCAGAACAAATTATTGCCTTTTCATGCCACTTTATGACTATATCTACAATACAGTGGACAAGTCATTGGACACATTGTATGAGAAGTCACTTGAGAGAGAAGCTGAAGTGCCTGATGTGGTGCACCTTACACATCTAACAACCCTAGAATCCATCTACCATCTTCGACTAGGATTTGCATCGCTGGCCTCAAAGCCTCACGCCTCTAAGTGGTATATGTTGTTAATGTGGCCCGTCACACTATGTTCAATAATGCTTACATGGATTTATGATTACACATTTGTTGTTGAGAGAAATTTGTTCAAGAATCTCAAATTACAAACTTGGGCTATTCCAAAGTATCGCATACAAGTAATTAAGCTATCATTATTGAAGATTGTTGTTACATTTTCCAGGTCCGTTGTTAAAGGGTTTAGTAATTTGTCTTGATTCTTGATTTTGTTGTAGTACTTTATGCAATGGCAAAGAGAGAGTATTAACAATATGATCGAGAAAGCCATCATTGAAGCAGATAAAAAAGGCATAAAAGTGTTGAGCCTTGGACTCTTAAATCAGGCAAGTCAAAATATATGTCTAAAAAGCCTTATAATACCCATCCTTATTAATCTATGAGAAAAATGCATCATCTATTCTTGCAGGCTTATATCAAAATGTTTCGTAAGCAATCTCAACATATTGTTATTATGGAGAAAAAGATTTTTAAAAAATCCACCCCTCATCCTATATCAATGTTTGTAGGTTGAACCAATTAAAGAGGGTCAGTTCATATTTATGCTTTATTTCAAATGTAACTTTCCAGGAAGAGCAACTGAATAGTAACGGAGAACTTTACCTTAGGAGACATCCTCAGTTAAAAGTGAAGGTGGTAGATGGAAGTAGCCTAGCTGTGGCCGTGGTTCTCAATTCCATTCCTAAAGGAACTTCTCAAGTTATCCTTCGAGGTCGTTTGTCCAAAGTTGGTAACTCCATTGCTCTTGTCTTGTGCAAAGGAGGAATTCAGGTATAATTGACTATTAATCTCCTTCACCATTTTTGGTTTTCTATTCTCTCATTCATCATAATTTTCTATGTATAGGTTGTCACGTTAGACGAAGAAGATTACAAGAGACTTAAAGCAAAGCTTACCCCAGAGGCTGCAACTAATTTGGTTCTCTCAAAAAGTTATAATGTTTCAAAGGTATAAACCAGAAACAGATTGAAATATACTAATCTAAATCTAGACAAATTTGCTAAATTTCCTTGCACCTGCCCCTCCCTCGTCGATCTCTTAACCCAATATGTTGAGGTTTGAACAACTTTGGATTTTTGAAAGTCAAAATATAGAAAAGAATCTTCCCCAACATGTCATGTATGTCTCCTTTCTATAAAAGAGACTCTTGATTGAAGTATTACATTGCAGACATGGCTAGTAGGGGATGGATTGAGCAAAGATGAACTATTGAAAGCACCCAAAGGAACATTATTCATTCCTTATTCACAATTCCCACCGAGGAAAGTTCGCAAGGATTGTTTCTATTTCAACACACCAGCCATGATTGCTCCGAAACATCTTGAAAATGTAGACTCTTGTGAGGTTAGAAAAGATTATTTAATTTTTCTTAATTTCTCTATACTAATTTGATCTTGTTTTGGTAATTAAATGAGTGATTTTACTTTTTGAATCTAGAATTGGCTGCCAAGAAGAGTGATGAGTGCCTGGAGAATAGCTGGAATTTTGCAAGCATTAGAAGGTTGGAATGAGCATGAATGTGGTGACATGATACTTGATACTCAAAAAGTGTGGAAAGCTAGCCTCAAACATGGTTTTTGCCCGTTAACCAAGATTTCCGTTGCTTAATCGGCTTAAGACTACATATAGACTGCTCCATTTACTATTTAATTACCATTTGTTAGCTCTTGTCATCATCTGTCACAGTAGCCTTTTTGTTTTATGCAATGTATCATATTCATATTTAAGGTCTTGATATATAATCCTAATGTTGTTGAATATTCGATTATCATTTTCAATATAAATGTTGTTGATACATAAACACTACATAATGTATCATTTACATGTTTCAAGTTCTTTAATGTATCATCAATCATATTCAAATTTGAAAGATTTCATTGTATCATGAGTAATATATCCATCTCGAAAACATAAATTAAAAAAATGACCAGACAACATAAATAAATGTAATTTCATATCTTTCATTATCAGATATCTCTTTACCCTGAAGTTAAAATTATAAATAATAATGTATCATGCACAATTTTATGGGCATGATACGTAAGTACAGAAAGATTTATAATTTTATCGTATCAAATACATTATTATCAACCACAAAATGATATGTTTATAGATACACTTTATTTTAGCTCACATGTATCCTTCTTTCACAACCCTTCAAGGCAAATTTCATAGACGGAATAAAGATACTCAGATGATGCAACAACATGTTAACATTAAAGAAATTAGTGATACATTCCATAAAATAGTTATTTTAATGTATCGATCACAAACAATCAGATAACTAACTTATACTTAATATTAGGTACAAAATCTAAATATAATCTGATACATTTTGATGTTTTTATAACAAATTACACGTATAATGTATCATCAATAAAGTACAGTATTTCACAAACGCAACAACATGCAAAAATAGTAATGAAATGTGATAAAAAAAAATTAATAAATTATGCAATGATTGATTGCTATTCTGCCGGTGTTTCCCATTAGTGTTTCTTTTGGGTTCCTGACTTTGGGGGAATATAATGGGGTCAAGGTTTTCCCCTGCAACCATTGGTCAAAGGAAGAGTTAACAAAGAGAGGGGTGCGATAAAAAAAGAAAAGTTTAATTGTTTAAATGGTGGGTTAGAAAAAAATAAGATGGATATTAAAAGATATTTTTACGAAATAAGATGATTCATGGTATTAATGTTGAGATTAGTGTTGCCGATGATAGCAAATTGATGGAACTGAAATTTTCTTCCAATGGTGTATTGGATGAAAGGGTCGAGAACCGCACTGAATCTGGTGTTGGAATACTTTCTAACTTTGTTGTTCAAATTGGTTGCGGATGTTAATGCATTCAAAGAGAATTTGGAAGAGAATTGAGAGAAGAAAATTGAATTCTGATTTGATTGAATATGTTAAGATATGAGAGAGATTGAAATCAACTAGAATAGCGTGATTTGGGAAATTCAAATTCAATTTTATATTCTTTTTCCTTTAAAAGTGTAACTGAATTTGTTTTAATGTATGGATTTACTGTATCCGACTTCTTTGCTATGTATTCGGAAAACACTAATTTTGAGAGATTTTTATAAATTGAAAAAAAAGTAGGGATAGAATATAATTTAAGTCCTTACACTATGAGATCTATGTAAATTATACATTTTTTAAAATATTTGGTTATGAATGAAAAATATCTCTTACTTTTAGCTTGAAACTAAAAAATACTCATTAGGAAAACAATCTATGATTCAAAAATCAACCTCGATAATTGATCTAGGACCCGATCCTGACATTCAAACTAGGATAAGACCCAGATGACCATTTCAAAATCCGATCCAGGAAAAAAAATTAACGGGGTCGCGGGGGGTGGGGTGGGGGGTGGCATAAAAATTGAAGTTTTTTTAAATTTGAAATATTTCTCCCAGAAATATTTTTTTCTTAAATTTTTTGGTCGGGAATGGCCTAGGTGGGAGTTCGGAACTTAAATAAGCCATAAAAAAATAAAAATAACCAAAATAAGCCACTATTTTAGGAAGTAACTAAAATAGGCTTAATGGAAGAAAAAATTCCACTTTATTCAATATTGTAAACGTTTTCCGTTAGTCCACAACGGGTATATTTTAATATATAATGGAACTATTTCTTACACTTTATAAAATGTAAGTTTTTCTTACACTTTGTAAAGTGAAACTTTTACTTACACTTTATAAAGTGGAAGAAAAACTTACATTTTACAAAGAGGAATATTTTTTAAGTTTTGCTCTCCCTATGATGCTTTTGTAATGCTTGTCGTACAATTGAGATATTTTCCCTATATATGTAAAAAAAAATATAAATATATATCACATGCAATTAACTTAAATAAAAAAATCAAGTGTTGGACATACTGACAATCATTAACATAAAAATTGGCGAGACATGAAAATTTGAGAATGTCCCAACATTTTCCATAATTTCAAACTGTGAGGACTGACCAAAATAAATATCTAGTCCATAACTTGGAGCAATATTCCTATCTTGCTGAAGTAAACCGCTACAAAATATATAATAATAATAATAATAATAATAATAATAATAATAAATAATCGACAAAATGAACAAATACTGATCGAAATATAATTATTGAGCATTATCAGTCACTTTCATAGATAGTTTCGTTCAAATCAAAATCATATCGATCGGTAAGAATATTTTGATAATGATTCATGTTAGAAAATTAGTAGATTGAGTTATTGGAAATTCATCCACGCTATTATGATTTTCTAATCGGGGATGAACATCAACCGACAAAGAAGAACATTGTTGGCTAGTCTTAGGCTCCTTTCTAACATAGATTTCAAGTATTGTTAACTTGATTTGATCTATATAATTATTTGGAACCCTCAAAAAGTCAATCAACGATTCGTCATTATAGATAATCATCTCCAAAATTTGCTTGTCCTTGTGATAAAATGAAGTAGGTATTTTCCGATTATAATCATAATAATACTATTTATACCCTATTCTTTTATAAATTGATGAAAGAAATATATGATATCAGTTATTATTTTATTTTTTTTTTATGATATATCAAATCAATATAATTGTATCACAAACACTACAAAAACATCATAAAGAGAAAAAACTTGAAAAATAATCCTCTTTGTAAAATGTAAGTTTTCTTCCACTTTATAAAGTGTAAGTAAAAGTTCCACCTTACAAAGTGTAAGAAAAACTTACATTTTATAAAGTGTAAGAAATAATTCCGTTATATATTAAAATACACCCGTTATGACTAACGGAAAACGTTTTAAATATTGAATAAAGTGGAATTTTTTCTTCCACTAAGCTTATTTTATTTACATTCTGAAATAGTGGCTTATTTTGGTTACTTTTTTTTTTTTTTGGCTTAGTTAGGTTCCGAACTCCCTAGGTGGGGGGTTTGGGGGAGGGGGGGGCATAAAATTGATTTCTTCAAAAAGTTAAAATATTTTCCAAATTTTTTTTTGAGAAATAAATTCGATCGGGGCTGTCCCGGGGGGAAGCATAAAAATGATTTTAATTTTTTTTTTTTAAATAGTTGTCAACTTTTTTAAAAAGATTGACGGGGTGGCCTTGTTTTTTTCTTTTGGGGGGATATGTGGCATAAAAAAAATCGATATATTTTTCAAAAGCAATGTTTTTTTTTGTTGGGGGTTGGGGTGGGGGTGGGGGATAATTTGAAATATTTATGAAAAATAATTTCTATTTTTTGTTTTTGTTTGATGTGTGTGTGTGGGGTGGGGTGGGGTGGGGTGGGTGGGGGCTTTGGGAATAGGGATAAAAATATATTTGAAATTTTACAAAGGGAGGGTCGGTTAACATGATATGGGTAGTTGGAAATTGTTTTCCTTAGTTTTGAAAGGAAAGTCATTTTTCTTAATTTGAAAAAAATGAATTGATTTGTAAAACATTTCCTCCATACCAAATACCCCTTATAGCTACACTTTTGCTATTTATGCTCCATAATCAAATTATATTTGCTATGAAGCATTTAATTTGTATAAATCGTGGTGATTTATATAAATCGAGTGCTAATTTTTTTGTATATATGGAAATTGCATTTGTATATGTATATGTTCTCTGTGTTATGCTTGTCAATATGTAAACATAATTACATGTGGAATCTTTATATAAATACAAATTTATATAAAGAGTGGCGAACGAGATTGGAAAAGAGAGGCGAGAGGCGAGCGAAAGAGGCTAGAGAGTGAAAATTAGTGAATTATATAGGTATATTGATTAGATAATTGTATATATTTAACTACTATGTATATATATCAATGATTGTGTTTATATATCTGCGTAAAATTTGAGTTCGTATACAATTGAATTGAGTTTAAACATTTATATTTGTATATCAAATCTCTATCTCGCTTTATACAAACACAAATAATATATTGTATTTGTATAAAGCGAGAGAGGGAGCTACACACACATATAGTATTTCTTGCTATATACAAACACAATTATACATTTGTATTTGTATAAAGTGAGAAAAAAATTGCCATAAGAGAATAGAGAGAGACTGGGCAGGGAGAGGAGAGAGGAGAGAGATGGTGGAGAAAGAGGAGAGAGGCGAATGACAAGAACAACCAAATGACAAGAAAAGTGAAACGTTTGTTATGATTTGGAATTAAATGAAATTGTAGCTATACATTTATTTAGAATTAATAATTTGTTATAACGCACAATTTTTCCTAATATTACTTTATCTTTATTGACGCTACACATCTTTAAGTAAGCATTAACTAGATATATACTTTACTAAATTAATTTTATTATTAATATTTTAAAATTTTAAATTTGATTATTACTATTTTATGTAGTTATTTAATACTACTATTTTTAGTAATAACAAAATTCTCTTGATTAACTAATATAGAAAAATAAAATGAAACATCCAAGTAAAATGAAACAAAGGAAATATAATGTAACTAACTCAATGATCAAATGCTACTCCCTCGTACCATTTTTATTTTTCATCCTTACTAAAAATATATGGATTCAATAGTATTGTCATTTTAGAAATTAAGACGTAATTGTTTATTTGTTTTCACCTTTACTTTAGTAAAAAATATGGAGAAATGTTAATATGATGAAAAGAAAGAAGGAAGAAGTATTAAATAGAGAAGAGTAATAAATAATTTCAGTATAATTTAGTCACATTATCCTTTATTTAATGTTTTTTCTTGGAGAGGTGTGCAAAAAAGAAAAAAAGCATACAAGTAAAATAACCAAAGGGGTATTTTTTCAGACAGTACTTCCTCTTTGTCCATATTAAGTGCATTGTTGATATTTTTTCATAGTTCAATAACTGAATTATTCAAATTTAAGAAATTCTTTTAGACTTTTCTTCATATTTATCCATCATTTAATGAAATTCTATAACTTCACATTTTCTAAGAGAATAATTAAAAGGATAATAATTTTTAATTTATCCTTAATTCTTTAACTTTTTCACGTTTAATTTTTATTGTAAAGTAAAACCTCTATAAATTAATATAGTTAGAACAATGAAATTTATTATTTTATAGAGATATTATTTAATCGATAAATTAATATTTATTAATTTAAAGAATGATTTGAGATTTAATGAAGGTTAATTTTGAATATATCAAAATCATTGTATCTTACTAATTTATGTATCATATTTATTGATTCACATAAAAAGATATTATACATAAAGCACAACGAATACATCAAAATCATTGTATCTTACTAAATTTCAACCTTGTGATGTTGAGATAAAAAAAGTTTTCAAGATATATTATCGAACATATTTTATTGTAGGATATTAGAAGACTATGAAGTGGGACAAATTAATCCAGTAAAAATTAATATTTTGGATGCTGTCAATTTTGCAAATCTCGGTTTGAACAAAAAATGTTCGGCAAAAGATAATAGCAAATTATTTTCGACACTATAAAATTCGTTCAGGGGATGCAATCTCAGAAAATTTGAAGGAACCTACTTGTGAAAACATCATTAATGAACTTGAGGTCATTGATTGATGATCTCGGTTATCACAATAAAATGAATGTTAATAACCTGTTGGATTATCTGAGTGAAAGTAAAACATGTCAAGAGGTCCAGAACATAGAAGAACTTGTGGATACCACCGAAAAAAGCAATATTGATGAAGAAGTTGAAGATGATACTATACCTTTGGAACCGGTTACGCGTAAGAAAACACTTATCGCACCTATAACTCTTCACAATTTTATGGTACATTTTGAAATGACAACACTGGAGCTCTTAGATGCAATAAGTAAAGTTAAAGATGAGTTTCAACTAGTTTTAACTTTTTAAAAAAAAAACAGAACACAATAAAATCATATTTTACTAAATTGTCTTAGATATATTTGTACTTTTAAATAATTATTAATTTATGATATTAATGGAACCATATATTTATATAGGGATCTTCTGAAAATATATTATCTTATTATCTTATAGAAATTGATAATTTTTTTCATTGACCCTAGTCGAGACCGGAGGAAATTTTAAAGAGATTATTAATTTATCAAGTATTAATTTATAGAGGTTTTAATGTAGGGATAATTGTACAGAATAACAAACTGATAATCTAAAATAAATGGAATAGCTACTGTTTGATTTAATTGTGCCCCATAGCAAACGTTTGTCAGTCGCCTCTCTCCCTAAACTCTCGCTCGCCACTCTCCCATTCTCGTTTGTCACTCTCCTTCTGCTCGCCTCTCTCACTTTACAAAACAAAAGTGTATAAATTGTGTTTTTGTTTTGTATAAAGTGAGAGAAAATTGTATATATACATGCAAAAATATATATCTTCTTCCTATACACTTAATTATGCAATATACAAATATTTTACTTCGATTCAATTGTATACAAATGCAAATTTTATACAGATATTGCAGCGGATTAGGCCAGCGAATTATACAATTGCAAATTATACAATTGCAGCGAAATACAATTTTCTCTCGCTTTATACAACATAAGTGTATAAATTGTGTTTCTGTTTTGTATAAAGCTAGAGAAAATTGTATATACACACGCAAAAACATATATCTTCTTTCTATACACTTATAATTATACAATATACAAACATTTTACTTCGATTCAATTGTATACAAATACAAATTTTATACAGATGTTGCAGCGAAATAGGCCAGCGAATCATATAATTGCAGCGAAATAGGCCAGCGAATTATACAATTACAGCGAAATAGGCCAGCAAATCATAAAATTGTATATGTATAGTAAATTATACATTTATATATTTGCTATATAGTACAATTATATAAATTTTGCTATAGCATACAAATATAATTTTTTTTGTTTGCTATATGTGAAAGTTGGCCTTTAATGTATGTGCTGTCTTGTTACATTTATTTAGTATATTAAAAAAACAACTTTATTTCTGATGTTAAATTGACATCCTTTATTTACCATTGACAGCTTTTGTGAAAACAATAGGACATTTATGATGCATTAACATTAACATTTTCTATTTACCATTTACCCTCATGCTTCCTTCTTATCTTTATAACTTTTTTTTATCATTATATTAGTATTTCAACTTGTGATATTTCTAAGACAATATTTATTGAAGAGTAATTAATAGTTTAAATAATCAAAACACATACTCCCTCCGTTTCAAAAAGAATGACCTCCTTTCCTTTTTAATATATTTAAAAAAGAATGACCTCTTTCTTTTTTTGGTAACAACTTTCCACATGACATGTTTAAGGCCACAAGATCAAAGGACAATTTTGTACATTTGAGCTAACTTTAATTTATGACCACAATATTCAAAAGCCTTCTTTATACTCTTAAACTTCGTGCCAAGTCAAACTAGGTCATTATTTGTGAAACGGAGGGAGTAATTATTTAAGGAACATATAAATAAAAACGTGATAAGTAAAATAGTCTCTCTTTTTTCCGCATGATTCATAACTTCTAAAACCCTAAAATGCCCTTCATTAAGACAAGCGAGCTGTCTTCACCTACCAGGCCCCAAATTAAATTTCCCAGTAGGTTCACTTTGCTATTTATTAATTTCATTTCCTTTATTTAACAAAACAAGTTTGCTGGTCAAGTGCCACTCCTATGAATTTGCTTCTACAAAAGATTGTTGTTTGTCATTTAATATCTTCACTAATGACAGACACATATGCCATGCAGGAAGAAATTTTGGTTCCAACAGTAAAATTGAACCCCCAACATTTAATTTGCAACTACTTTTTTGGTGCCTCAACTCTACAAGTGAAAAGACTTAATCGTTTAGTGTGAGAGATAAGAATAAATAGCTCAGAGATAAAAATTTGGCGTCTTGATTGGTTGTCATCTTTGTGATAACTTATTCTACCATTTATACCATAGTGATAGAGATAAATTATTTCATATATATGATGGGATAAGTTATCCATGAATAATCAATTCTGAGATAACTTGTTCCAACCAAATAACCCCTTAGAGGTGTTAAATGTCATATTCACTTGAATTTGAGCTTAAACGGATGAAATAAATTGAATGATAAATGATTGTCCAGAAGTTATTTAGCTGGAGATGTATTGAGCTAAAATGTGAATGATAACTCAATCTGCCTAATTCTTACTAAGTTTTAATTGATTTAATAATTTTCTACTACATAGTATTTTTTTTTTATGGATATATGTACCTATTAAATATAGAACGTCTTTTTAAAAAATATTTTGCAAAAAAATTGATGGATTAGTTTGGACTACATTCTACCTATCAACCCAAATATTTGATTGACCAAGCTAATATATGAACGAATTAATAACTAGTCCAACTTAAGTGAGTTGAACGGACTATATTTCATGATCTAATTTTACCACCTCTAAATAATACTCTCTATGTTTCTATTTACTTGTCCATATTTTCTCTTGTAGTTGTCCCTATTTATTTGTCCATTTTGACAAATCAAGAAAGGACAAAAAACAATTCCTATCATACCGTCATTTAAACTTCTTGAAAATTTTCAAGTTTTAATTCATCATTTTTGAAACCATAATTAATAAGGATAAAATTATAATTTCACTATTAATTATTGCTATCTTAATATGTGTGTCATTTCTAAAATGAACAACTAATAAGAACTAATAAGAACAGAGGGAGTACAAACTTGTTCCTTTATTTATTACTTTTTTTTTTTGAGATGGTTTCATTTTTGCTATTGTAAATTTCATAATTTATGATGATTTGCTTGCCTAATACTAACACCTAAGTTCTTGGAGAGAGTTTCAAAGGAAAAGAATGAGAAAGATGGGCTTCTCCATTAGTAATATTTAAGGCTTAATTTATAGATAGAGAAATTTTACATATAATCACTCAAAAATAGCTTAATTATACTTCATAACTATATATGTTTATTACGATTCATAGCTACATGTTATATGGAGGAGAATAGCGAGCGAGATTAGGTAGGGGTATGCATCGGTTGGTTCGGTTCAATTTTATGTATTATCGTTTCGGTTTATCGGTTTTCAATTTTTAAATTTGCTAACCCAATAACAAACCAATAAGATATTCTTTATCGATTTTTGATCATTATCGGTTCGGTTTATCTGTTTACCCAACAAGAAAATGTCCGTAAAATATTATATACCTTATCACTTCTCTAAATGCTTTGATATAGTGAAATAAGAAAAATAATGAAAAATTGCATCAATAAGAGAAATATAGTACGAAGACTATAACTATATTTACCATCAAAACATAATATAATTTTTTTATGTTAATTAAATTACGGACCTTTACAAACTTACAAATGCTACAAACTACAATTACAAACTAAAATTAAATAACTACAATTGTGAACCGCTTACTTTAATATTTAGATTTTGAGTTAAACAGTAAAACCGGCTAGTGAGAAGTTGGTCGAATACTAATAATTTGATATAGTTATACTGTCTAATAATATATTAAATTATTAATATTTAATAATTAGGAAGGGTAGAATAAAAAATTATTACCGTCTTATTAGGTTATCGGTTTACCCAATAACCCAATAGTAAAAATCAAAACCAAAGCAATAACCCAATAATTCTTTTTATAAACCCATTAAAAATTCAATAACCGAATAACAATAACCCAATAACATTTTTTTGGTTCGATTTATTGGTCGGTTTGATTTTTGCACATCCCTAAGATTGGAGAGAGAGGAGAGAGGTGAGTGAGAGAGTGGAGAGAGGTAAATTATATATGTATATCGGTTAGATAATTTTGTGTGTGTGTATATATATAACATCTATGTTTATGTATATCTGCATACAATGAATAAAGTTAAAACATTTTTATTTGTATATCCAATCTCTCTCTCGCTTTATACAAACACAAATTATACATTATACTTGTATGTATACAATGAAAGAGAGAGAAAGACAAAAGAGGACTGGGGTGGGAGATTTGTACTTGTATAATTATAAGTGTATAGCGCGAATAGATATGTATATGTATCTCGCTTTATACAAATACAAACATATTTGTGTTTGTATAAAGCAAGAGAGAACAAGGCAAAAGAGAACTGGGTAAGGGGGGGGGGATTTGTATTTTGTATAATTATAAGTGTATACGGCGAAGAGATATGTATTTGTATATCCCGTCTCTCTCGCTTTATACAGACACAAATTATACATTTGCATTTGCATAAAGTGAGAGAGAGATTGACAAAAGAGAAGCGAGAGAGAGACTGGACAAGAGGAGGAGAGAGGCTAGGGAGAGATGACTGAAAAAGAGGAGAGTGAGGACCGAGATTCCAGAGAGAGGTGAGAGAGAGAATGTACTTATAGCTAGAAATAAGTTCTGAATTGTAATTAATGCAAACTGTAGCTATGTTAGCTAATTAGCTAGTATATGTTTGCTTAACTACGTAATTTTCCCTTTTATAATAACCCACTAAATTGTTCATTAATTTCATCTTTGCCACTTTAATTGAAGCTAATTCCAGTTGCATACTCCTATAAAGAAAATTCAAAGGAAAAAAAAAATCAAAATGGCCAGCAAACACCAATCCAAGTAACTATTATTAACCTAATGTTAATTGTACTTTCAACACTAGTAGCAACAAAAATAAGAAGAAAATACTTGTTTTGGGGGGTGGGGAGCAGATGAAATGGTGTCCTAAGGATCAAAATAATTCATTGTTCTTTGTTTGGGGGAAAATTCTAAGTACAGACAAATAAGAGGGATGAACATACATAAGTGTACTGTGTACGTAGGGAGATTTTGTGGGTCTATTACAAGGAATCACATTGTACTTATGTTGTAGGGATGACATCTTGTCTTCTTATATGGACTTGGATAAATCTCTTTTCACGAGCTAGCTTTTGAAATTGAGTTAATCAAGTGTCATATTTTTGCATGCAGAGGTCTTTAGATCGAATATCACCGCCATCCAAAATTAAAAGAATTTTCATGTGCTTGCCCTACTAAAAAAGAATCAGGCCCGCACGTGAGGGGCGTGTTAAGAATATAATTAAATAATAAAAAATGTGTTCTCTCTAGTACCTTAAACTTTTAGATGAGATAGTTACACACTTTAATAGAAAGTAGATAAGTGGAGTGAGGTTGTCAAAGTAATCGATAGTATAATGGTAAACATAGTTATTATTGTATAATAACTTGAGGTGCACAACTCCAAAGCTTCTACGGTAAAAGAAAAATTGATATAAAAATAGTGAATAGAGTTTAACTTCTATACACCGCAGTGCAAAAGAGTTTAATTAATTCTTACGTCATCAAATCAAACTTAAAAACAATTACAAGTCAGCCGTACTTACAAAGTGAAATTAGTAACTTTACTGGACTTTCTTGCTCTAACAGGCAGGTACAACTACACAGATTTTATAGTACTGATAATAATGTAAGTTAAAGGTAAATAGTAGTAGTAAATATGCATGCCACCCCCAATAAATACGTACTAGTAGAATTGTTCTATATAAGGCCGTTGAAGCAGAAGCTTTTGGAGAACACACACAAAGCTACAAGCCTACAACCACTTGAACAAAAGAAATGGCTACTAAACCTGGCATTCTCACTGACTGGCCATGGGCACGGCTTGGCAACTTCAAGGTATACTCTTCCTACTATCATTTATGGTAAAAAGTTGCAGGGCCGAAGCTACGAGAACTAGTCACTTTGATCCAAACTTAGTATATTTATTAAGAAATCCACTAAATATGTACATTAACAAATATCAGAATCCATAAACTTAAAAGATCATGGATCCAATATGATTACTCTAGTAAAGGTACACACTTAACAATTATCAGAGTCCATATACACTCTTTTCTACTATCGTTTATGGCAAAAAGATATCACTAGCAAGCTTCATGCAACTCTATAATAAACGTACCGCGTACATATTACAACGTCACTTCTGCTAACATTTTTATTTTTCAAAAATGATTTGTTGGGATGATGAAGTACTTGGTATTGGCACCATTTGCGTGTCACAGCATATACACATTCTTCATGAGCAAAAATGAAAGTCAGAGGGACATGTTCTACATACTCCTACTCCCATTTATTCTCTTCAGAATGGTTCACTACCAGACATGGATATCTTTATCCCGCTACAGGACTGCAAAGGGGAATAATCGAATTCTTGATAAAAGCATCGAATTTGATCAAGTTGACAGAGAAAGCAACTGGTATGTACCTTCATTTTTCACTTTTTGTAGATACAAGGGATCTAACAAAACGAAAGGACAATGCAAAATTAAATGATTGTTTTGTAGGGATGATGAGATCATACTTTTTGGGTTGGTATATTATATCGGATACCTGATTCTGGAACAAGTTCATCACATGCCTATGTGGAGGACCGATGGGATCGTTATAACAGCCTTGCTTCATATTGGTCCTGTAGAGTTCCTCTATTATTGGCTACACAGAGCTCTGCATCATCATTTTCTCTACTCTCGATACCATTCGCATCACCACTCCTCCATTGTTACTGAGCCAATCAGTGGTAATTTGTCTTCAAAATTGTTTTCCATCACTTTGGTTACTTAGATCTGATCAATCCTGTAGAAGATGCAAGTGATCATGTTAGTTCTTCTTTAACTAATTTGAAATTGATCTTCGGTAAGTAGTAGTTGTAATTTTGAAGAAGAAAAAATCTAGGAAAATAACTCAGATATACACTATCGTCAAGTCATACTGTAAGTCACATGACATAACACTTCAATTCTTGTCATCAATAAAAAAATTCAGAGAGCTAGCCTAACATAACTTAACAGGGGGAAATATAGTGCAATCAATCAATTACCAACTTGTATGGTTTACAAAGTTATTTTATTTTATTTTTGGCAGCTGTAGTTCATCCATTTGCTGAGATACTAGCATATTATATGCTATTTTCCATACCCATATTCACAACATTATTCACCGGGACTGCTTCTATAGCTGCAATTGGTGTTTACACCATCTTTATCGATTTCATGAACCTCATGGGCCATTGCAACTTTGAGCTAACTCCTAAATGGATGTTCTCTATCTTCCCCCCTCTCAAGTACTTCATGTATACGCCCTCGTGAGTTAAAAATTCTTGCCCTGTATTTTAATGAGTTTAAGTTTTTTTCTCTGTGATGTTTTATACAACAATGTCTCTAATTAGGCAATTATTATTAAATTAATCTTTAATAAGTAACATGGTTAAAATGGTAAATAATTAACCTCTATTATAACTTGCAAGAAAAAAGTCAGCTGTCAATGTGTAAATTTTAGATCATATTTCAGTTTTTTATATTCGATTTTGAGAACAATTGTTGTCTTCTTGACATCTACATAGGATATCTATATTGATAACAAGACCTTTATGTAAGCCAGCAGCTACAACATTTTTTCGTGCTACTTCTGAAAGATTCAAGAACAGTTCATGTTCATGCATATCTAAAAGGTAGTACAATAGTTGCAATACAAAGGCTCAGAGAGCAGGATATTTTATCAAATTCGACTTCTGCTTCCAACTTTAGCTACTAAGGGAAATAAATAGAGACAATGGAAATTAATGTTTCTTTCAGAAGTACTTTTCCTATAGTCAGTAATAACTGAAGCTCTGTATTTGTGATTATTTATTCTATTGCCACTAATATCAACGTTTATTCTATTGCCACTAATATCAACGTTTTGATGGCACAGGTACCACTCACTACATCACACCCAATTCAGAACAAATTATTGCCTTTTCATGCCACTCTATGACTATATCTACGATACAGTGGACAAGTCATCGGACACATTGTATGAGAAGTCACTTGAGAGAAAAGCTGAAGTGCCTGATGTGGTGCACCTTACACATCTAACAACCCTAGAATCCATCTACCATCTTCGACTAGGATTTGCATCGCTGGCCTCAAAGCCTCACGCCTCTAAGTGGTATATGTTATTAATGTGGCCCGTCACACTATGGTCAATAATGCTTACATGGATTTATGGTTACACATTTGTTGTTGAGAGAAATTTGTTCAAGAATCTCAAATTACAAACTTGGGCTATTCCAAAGTATCGCATACAAGTAATTAAGCTATCATTATTGAAGATTGTTGTTACATTTTGCAGGTCCGTTGTTAAAGGGATTAGTAATTTGTCTTGATTCTTGATTTTGTTGCAGTACTTTATGCAATGGCAAAGAGAAAGTATTAACAATATGATCGAGAAAGCCATCATTGAAGCAGATCAAAAAGGCATAAAAGTGTTGAGCCTTGGACTCTTAAATCAGGAAGGTCAAAATATATGTCTAAAAAGCCTTATAATACCCATCCTTATTAATCTATGAGAAAAATGCATCATCTATTCTTAACTAGTAATTATCTTGCAAGCTTGTGGCAAAATGTTCCGTAAGCAATCTCAACATATTGTTATTATGGAGAAAAAGATTTTTAAAAAATTCACCCCTCACCCTATATCAATGTTTGTAGGTTGAACCAATTAAAGAGGGTCAATTCATATTTATGCTTTATTTCAAATGTAACTTTTCAGGAAGAGCAACTGAATAGTAACGGAGAACTTTACCTTAGGAGGCATCCTCAATTGAAAGTGAAGGTGGTAGATGGAAGTAGCCTAGCTGTGGCCGTGGTTCTCAATTCCATTCCTAAAGGAACTTCTCAAGTTGTCCTTCGAGGTCGTTTGTCCAAAGTTGCTAACTCCATTGCTCTTGCCTTGTGCAAAGGAGGAATTCAGGTATAATTGACTATTAATCTCCTTCACCATTTTTGGTTTTCTATTCTCTCATTCATCATAATTTTCTATATATAGGTTGTCACGTTAGACGAAGAAGATTACAAGAGACTCAAAACAAAGGTTACTCCCGAGGCTGCAACTAATTTGGTCCTCTCAAAAAGTTATAATGTGTCAAAGGTATACACCAGAAACAGATTGACATATACTAATCTAAATCTAGACAATTTGTAACATTTCCTTGCACCTGCCCCTCCCTCCTCGATCTCCTAACACAAAGTTTTATCACTATGTTGAGGTTTGAACAATTTTGGATTCTTAAAAGTCGAAATATAGAAAAGAATCTTCCCCAACATGTCATGTTTCCTTTCTATAGATTTGAAAAGAGACTCTTGATTGAAGTATTACATTGCAGACATGGCTAGTAGGGGATGGATTGAGCAAAGATGAACAATTGAAAGCACCAAAAGGAACATTATTCATTCCTTATTCACAATTCCCACCGAGTAAAGTTCGCAAGGATTGTTTCTATTTCAACACACCAGCCATGATTGCTCCAAAACATCTTGAAAATGTAGACTCTTGTGAGGTTAGAAAAGATTATTTAATTTTCTTAATATCTCTATACTAATTTTGATCTTGTTTTGGTAATTAAATGAGTGATTTTACTTTTTTGAATCTAGAATTGGCTGCCAAGAAGAGTGATGAGTGTCTGGAGAATAGCTGGAATTTTGCATGCATTGGAAGGTTGGAATGAGCATGAATGTGGTGACATGATACTTGACAGTCAAAAAGTGTGGAAAGCTAGCCTCAGACATGGTTTTTGCCCATTAACCGAAGTTTCCATTGCTTAATCGAGTTAAGACTACTTATAGACTGGTCCATTTACTATTGAATCTTGGATCAGTGATGACTTTAAACTTTGTGCAAACAGATTTATTTTGTTGCGCTGTTGTATTTTAAGAAGATCATTCAATAAAATTTGCCCTGTACAATGCTAACCTAGCAAATAAGATTTGAACTTTAAGGCCTCTTATTAATATTTGGCTTAAAAGATCCAACTATTCTAATCTGTCTATGGTCAATTCTCTCCTTCTTCGGTCCATGCTCCCCAACCCAACTCCGTACAAACATAGTGACAAATGGCTTAGTATAACCTACCAGGATAATATGTTTATGTTCTTATTACTCACGGATTGGTACACGCAACTAACCAAGTTATGAGAATTCAAAGAGAATTGGTAAAAACTAACGTCATTATGAATGAAGGGAAAAAATCGCATATGAGGAAATCAAAATCAGCAAATTAGAAACAAATCAGAAAGAAAATTGAAGTGAAGCTTTACCAGAACGACTAAGCAATTGGGAACCGCCGGAGAAGAGCACATTTGAATTATTCGATATCAGGAGCTGTTGGAACCAACCAAAATGAATTACTCCATTAATAAAAGGGTTTCTATCAAAGAAATTATAATATCCTCAACAGATGAAATCATCAAAATATCCCAAGTTAAATTAAAGGCAAAATGGTCGAAAAATACTTTAATTTTGTCGGAAATTGCTGTTAATAATGTATTTTTAGCTTTAAATTATTTAATAATATATTTTAAAGGTATATATATTTTCACGCGGACATATTACTATTTAGAGAAAATGATCAAAATGGTCCTTGATATATTGGGGTTGCTTTATTTTGGTCCTTAATATATTCTAGGTGATTGAAATAATCCTTCATGTATGACAAAATGTGTTCAATTTAGTCTTTTACCCTAAGCTTAACAATTTATCCCCAAAATCTGTCAAATATAACGGTGGGCCCACATAACTTACAAAATTCACCATTTTTATCATATTTATTAGCGGAAAGAAAGAATTTCATGAATTCTAAAACACCATTTTCTCTAACATCTAACCACACTATTACAAAATAATTCTCTCTAAAATTTGACATGTGAAATTTTCATAAATTCATCACAGCAAAAGACATAAATAAATTCTAATTTTTTTACAATAGAACTATTTCATAAATTAATCATAAAGCATTAATAGAAAATACAGATAACTCTCATACGAATTTATCATTTTTACCATCTTTATTAGCTCAAAGAAAGTATTTCATGAATTCTAATTGTGTTTCTGATTGAACAATGAAAAATACTAACACTTTTCTTTTTTACTCTACTGATCTCTCATGAAACACTTTCTTTGAGCTAATAAAGATGGTAAAAATGATAAATTTGTATGAGAGTTATCTATATTTTCTGTTAATGCTTTATGATCTATTTATGAAACTATTCTATTGTAAAAAATTTAAAGTTTATTTATGTCTTTTGCTATGATGAATTTATGAAAATTTCACATGTCAAACTTCAGAGAGAATTATTTTGTAATAGTATGGTTAGATGTTAGAGAAAATGATGTTTTAGAATTCATGAAACTCTTTCTTTGAGCTAATAAATATGATAAAAAATGGTGGATTTTATAAGTTATGTGGGATCCACCGTTATATTTAACATATTTTGGGGGTAAATTGTTAAGTTTAGGATAAAAGACTAAATTGAACAGATTTGTCATACATGAAGGACTATTTCAATCACCTAGAATATATTTAGGATCAAAATAAAGCAACTCCAAACATTAAGGATCATTTTGAATCATTTTCTCTTACTATTTATAATTTTGCAATATGTTTTATATCTTCATGGACACATATATACCTTAAAATACACTATTAAATAGTGCGTGAAGGGTAAAATGTCATTTTCAAAATTTGGTATTATAACAACAATTTCGATCAAAGTTCAGATATATTTCAAATCTTTTTCTCTAAATTAAATTAAAAAGGGGTAAGAAAATACTCCAACTATGATCAAATTGAATAAAATGTATTCATTTCATTGAAAAATATTGTTATTGTTATTTAAATGGGTTAAAATGTCCTTTTTAACACATTAGTATATAGTTTTTCTTTTTAAATATATTATTTTTTTCCTAATAATAATTTTTCTATTAGTTACTTATTCTACTTCAACTGTAAAAACCTTTACACATACAAACATTATCCATTTTATTAGAATTGTTTTTAGGACAACTTTCACATATAGCAAACAAAAAATTTATATTTGTATGCTATAGCAAAGTTTGCATAATTACGCTCCATAGCAAACATATAACTGTATAATTCGCTATACATATACAATTGTATAATTTGCTGGCCTAAATTGTATAATTCGCTGGCCTCGCTATACATATACAATTGTATGATTCGCTGCCCTAAATTGTATAATTTGCTGGCCTATTTCGCTGCAATTGTATAATTCGCTGGCCTATTTCACTGCAATTGTATAATGCGCAAGCCTATTTCGCTGCAATATCTGTATAAAAATTTACTTTGCATACAATTGAATCGAAGTAAAATATTTGTATATTGTATAATTATAAGTGTATAAGAAGAAAATATATGTTTTTCTCTCGCTTTATACAAAAACAGAAACACAATTTATACATTTCTGTTGTATAAAGCGAGAGAAAATTATATTTCACTGCAATTGTATAATTCGCTGGCCTTTTTCGCTGCAATATTTGTATAAAATTTGCATTTGTATACAATTGAATCGAAGTGAAATGTTTGTAAATTGTATAATTAAGTGTATAGCACGAAGATATATGTGTTTTGAATGTGTATATACAATTTTCTCTCGATTTATACAAAGCAGAAACATAATTTATACACTTCTGTTTATAAAGCGAGAGAGGCGAGCAGAGGGAGAGTGACGAGCGAGAATGGGAGAGTGGCGAGCGAGAGTTTTGGGAGAGAGGCGACTGGCAAACGTTTGCTATGGGGCACAATTAAATCAAACAGTAGCTACTCCATTTATTTTAAGTTATTAGTTTGCTATTATATAAAATTATCCCTTGTTTTTATCGTTATTAAAATAAAATTTACGATAAAATTGCTATAATCTTAATTTATATAATATATATTAGCAGTTAAAAATGTATATGTAGGTATTTTAGTTTCATTGAGAAATGAGATTTATAAATGAAAAAAAAAAACTCTATCTCCTACTTATTTATTAGTTAATGTGATTTTAAAAGAAAAGAAACATTAATAAAATTCTTTATTCTTTATATTTTATCAGGAGTACTGTGTTTTAAAAGAAAAATAATACTACAATTATTAGGTAAAAGGACGTAGTGACCAATTAAGTAATCCTATAGACATTTTTAGTCTAAACCATAAGTGGAAGAATCGTTTTAGATCAAATTATTATTCTTTTCATCCAATAATAATAGTTATCGAACAATACTTGTTCAATTTAGATAGTTTATCTTCTGTATTTATTTTATCTTTGCTATAAAATATTATTTATCATCTAACACATTTTTTAATGTATTAAACTTATTAAAGTCAAAGGATAATATAGTAATATCACCGCATTATTTATTGTTTTTAAGAGGTGTGTCAAGTCAATAGTAGACAACTATTGTTGGACATACATAGTAATTGAGTGCATTTTTATTTAATTTCGCATGACTCAAGAGTAATTTTGTTCTTTTTCGCAAATTAAAGACTGTCAATTGTTTTCTTTAATTTTTTGCCTAATTCTTTTTCAAATTATGTGGAATTATTTGACTAAGCACATAGTTTAAGATATGTATATATATAAAAAAAGTTTTAAAAATGTACGATCTGAAATAAGTCAAAATATTTGTGTGATGATCCTCGTGATCGTTTTGTGCTTTTGATCTCTTTTTTCTTATTTGACCCTTCCCACAACTTTATTTTACTTTTTGTGACTTGTGGAAAATGGTGTCACTATTTTGAAGGATCGAATTTGTTTCTAAGAAGATTTTTAATTTTGAAAGTTATAATTTGAAAAGCTTGATCAAATTCATCAAGATGGGTATAAACAAGTCAGGAATTGAATTGTGATATTTTTATAAGATTCAAAAGATAAATCTACTAATATGATTTTTTCGAATCTCAAAAATTTTAAGTGTAATTTAAAGTTTTCTTAAAATCATTTTTTAGCTATGTTAACGAATCGATTTATTTTTAAATCAAGTGAAATAATTCAAATTTATCCATAAAATGTAAATAATAGGGTTACTATTCTAATGGATGTGCCACCATCTTCGTCAAACACTCAAAACCTATGATATCTACTTTATCTCTCAAACTCTCAACTTAAGTTAACAATCATCCAACTGAACTCAAACGAACATTAAATTACAGTATCAATCTTCCTTCTTGTTTACATAGTAATTTTGTCCGATAAAACATTATTTAGTTTATCGAGTAAATTTAAAATAAATATAATATCCCAAAAATCCAAATAGGTATCAAATAAAGAGTTTTATCACATAAAATCACTCAACTTTCGACTAGCATTTGACCATAGATTTTCAAATATTCTTGGCATATTATTTAGATGAAAATTTGGTAAAGTTTCACCATATATTTGGCCGTAGTATTTGAAAAATATATTTCACTTTTTTAGAAAAAATATGATTTGTACCCAAGGTCGGACCCACGTTGATTCCCCTTGTTAAAAAATTACACGATATATATATAAGGTAGTTTTCTGTATTTATGGATATATAGATTTTAAACTTCCTAAATGGAAATTGGAGCAGATAGCCCAGCGGCATTTTCCTTGGAAATTAACCTTCATGTCGAAGGATCAAATCCCTGCGTTAACTTTTTCAGTTCCGTTTTTCACTTTTTTTCGTTTTTTATATATAAAACATGCTAAAAGTGTGGGTTTAAACCCAAAAAAATTCAAGGGTCCGACACTAAAACTATACACTACTACTTCCTTGAAATATTTTTTTGTTGGCTTATATAATACTTTTATTTTTTGACCCCCCTAAACGAAAATTCTGTGTCCATCCGCCACTGTTTGTAGTACCCATAAATTTTAAAAACTATCAAAATTAACTATAATTTTATATTACAAGTCAATTGGATCTTGGTTGCAACTATAGATGTTTTGCTTACAAAGTCACTTAACTTTCATTTTCACTTCAAAAGTCGCTCAATCTATTAAACTATTTTTTCCATTAAAATTTTTTTATATGAAAACTTTATTTAAATCAGATTCTAAAAAATAAAATAATATCCATTTAAACTATTTAAAGTCATTTGACTGATTTTAATATGTACGGGATGAAAAACACTACTAAATAACGTATTTGATTAGTACGTAATATTATTTAAATTAAAGATTATAGTTTCTACTTCTAGTAATCAATTTTTTTAAAGGAAAGAACTGAGAATATGTATTGCAAAATATATAAAGGAGGTTTAAATGGAACTTTTACGTTCAGTAATTATAATTACTTTGTCCCAGTTTATAATCACACACTAACTAAGACATTTATTTATGACACATTATTTTTTTTAGGGATTGCATCATTTAGATTGGTCCTCGTATGTAATAACTTTAAAAAACATTATCTTAATTTTAATGTATTATTTCCCTCAACCAAAAAAAAAAAAAAAAAAAGAAGCAAAGTGTTTGATCGGGCAGTTCAAAGCAAAAAAAAAACTTTTGAATTAATAATTTAAAACAATTTTTTTTTTGTGTGTTTTTCTATGAATCTTTTCATTAAAAACAAAATAGAAACTCTAAAGCTAAATTCTTTTTAATTATAAAAATTGACTAAGAAAATGCCACAGAAATTGATCCAAAAATAACAATTGTATTTGACTTTTTTTTTTGGTGGGCCTAATCTAATCTAACATTTTAAGTTTAATAAATATAGGTGGCGACTCCCTTCTATTAATGCACGCACAATTATTACTAGCATAAGAAATAAATCTTAGATGTCGTAATTGGCAAAGTTGCTTATCCCATGGTCCCATAAAGAAAGGAAAATTCACCGTCTAAAAAGAAATGGAGGAGAAAATTATAAGGTGGAAATTAAATTCTTATTAATAAAGTGCGTGTTCAAATATAACAGATCAATTGAGCTATTAAAACTTTTCAAATTATAACTAATTAATTTTTAATAATAGGCTACAATTTATAACCTTCATATGGATTTCTTGAAATATCTTATTAGAAAGAAGATTTTTGTGGAGATAATAAATTGAATTGATGTGGTTTAAATACAAAAGTGACATATTAGGACGGAGTTATAGGCAATTTAAGATTAAATTGATTTTGTCACGTTTCATAAGCTCTTACACAAACAAATATAGGGATAAAAGATTAAATTTGTGCTTTTGAACTAGAGTCGGGTAAGATCTAGACCTAATTAATAGATGTATATGTTGTCTATTAATAGTGTATAACACTTGGTGTTGCATGTCCATACGTGGCCTTTTTCCTAACAAAAAAAATGATCAAATTTACTTTTGAATTACGTGAAATGTTCTAAATTTGCTAAATTCGAAAAACAGGGCATCATATTTAATAGAACTGTCAATATGGGCTAGCCCACCCCATTCGAGTTATTTCATATAGGCTTTAATATTTACAGGTCAGATTGGGCTAGTTCATTTTTTGTGTGGGCCAAAAAAAAGTCGATCTAATCCACAAATACGTGGGCTACAGGTTTGTCGAGCCAGCCCACATTTTTAATTTTTTTTAATAATTATTAAATTAAATTATAAATTATAATTCAAAAATATTATCATAAATATCGACAAAACAATATTATATGATGTTAATGTTACTACTTGTTAATCAATCCACAAATAAAATTATTTTTATAATATTTATTAAGTTTTTTTTCAAGTAAAAGTATAAATATCTACGTAGAAATAATAACTTAATTGTTTGAGTTTGGACTCTCGTTAATTTTAAATTTTAATATTATATTATATTTTTTAATTAATTTTTACTGGTCCACGGGTCGGCCCTACCGGTTTCTCAAGCCCCTAAAATCAGTAGGCTTATTCAGACCGAGCTAAATAACTTTTTTCTTAACTGAGCTCCAAAAATCTTAATTCACCCCTATTAAATTCTGGATTAGGCCAGACGGCCCAACGGGCCTAGCCCTTATTGACGGCTCAAATATTTAGGCCAAATGTTCATCCCTCAAGCTCGAATTAACCAAATGTAACTCCAACAATAATTAATTACACAACCAAAGAGAATTCTCACATTTAACAGAACCTACTCCTCATTTACACGATAAATAATAAATTTTTATTTAGTCAAAAAAACATTTTAACGAGTAAGCTCAATATAATTGTATTAGATAAACTTTTTATTTCCAAGTTTCAATAATCATCTCATCCTAATTCATGTAAAAATGCTTGATTAAGGAGAGAACTAGGAAGAAACTACGTAATAAGAAATTCTTAATATACTTGGTGTTAAATTCAGAATTTGTTTGAGTATCTAATAAAAACTTTCTCCTTTTATTATGACTATAAAAACATACCAAATAATAAATGGTCTTTGTCTTTTAGATAAAAAGTTTCATCAGTTAATTTGTGTTGCATATCAATTTAGGTTTAAAATAGTATTAAATTAAGGGATCTAAAGTAGGGGTATACATCGGTTGATTCGGTTCGATTTTACGTATTATTAATTGGGTTTATAGATTTTTGGTTTTAAATATATTAAACCAATAACCAAATCATGTAAGATATTTTTTATCGACTTTTGGTTTATCCGTTTTGATCCTTAACGGTTTAATTTTCGATTTAACCAATAAGAAAATACTATTAAAATAAATATATGACTTTTCTAATAAATTTGATGCGAACACACAATAATGTATATTTACAAATGTTCATAAAATAGAAACAATAATAACAAACATGAAAAGAACTATACAAGTGTAACACAAAGAAAAATTAAGAAGAATAAAGTTCTTACTTTAGATTTTAACATTTTGTATAATGTGAAATTGTGAACTCGAAGTCATTTTGAAGTGTAAATTGAAGGTTAAAGGACAAATATAGTACTTAACTAGTAAGATATTGAAATTAATATATAATATTTATGTACAAGTAAAAGTAGTAAATTACTAGTGGTTATCAGTTAACCCAATAATTCAATATTAAAAACCAATACCGAACCGATAACCCAATATTTTTTTAATAAAAAAATATCAAAAAACCGTACACAATTACCCAATAACAACAAATCAATAATACTTAATAAGTAAGTAAATTATTCTGTTTAAATATGAACTGATTATGATTTTATGAGCTAATTTTGACACCTAGTATACTAGGAGTGTCACACAAATTGATATTTCAATTAGTTAACACATTAATAGCTCAATTAGTTAGCACAATCTATTCGTAGAGGTAACTCCTAGTTAATTATCCCCTAATTGGTCACACTTTGATGATAGCAATCCTAATTCATTTTTGTCTGGTCCACCCTAAGTACCCGCCCTATTTAACCCACCCATTTTACATATGGATAGACCCATTATCAACCTGCAGTAAAATGGGTAAAAACGGGCTGGGTGCGGTTTACATTGTGTTGATTAGAGCATTTTTCTCTATAGTATTAATAAGAAAATTGACTATTCTAGAAAGTTTATCAATGGAGTACCTGACTATAGAGTAGTTATCTAGGGTTAATCTAAGAACAAATCTTGAATTTCAACATAGACAGATTTTTTTTTTATGACCATGATTTCCAGGTCAATTTTCGCACACCTCCATTAATTCCATAAGATATCTAACACTTTCCAGCAATATGTACCAGATTACTCCTTAAACTTCATAGTTCTCAACCATTTTATTGACTACTCAACTACGTCCTAAAATACATAAGTAGATTATCTTAAAACTTCACACTTTCTATATATTTACGAAAATGATTATAATTTCAATTTCAACTTCAAACTTCATGAGTTTTGTATAGGCTAGATTTCCCTCTACTATACCAAGATTTCATTCTCTTGCATTTATAAATCTTTCATCTGATAAATTTATCACTATTGGACAATTTATTCCTTCTTTAAAAGTTGACTTAACTAATATTTAAGAGGACAAATCACATAATAAATGGAATTGATGATGATCAAAGTTAATTATTTACAAAAATGATTATAATTTCAGTTTCAAACTTCATAAAGAGGACAAATCACATAATACACGGAAATGATGAAATTTAAGATGATCAAAGTTAATATTATCAGAATTTTATGGCTGACGCAGAAAACAATATTAATTTGATTTATACACGAATTATATATTAGTAGTAGTGAAAGAAAAGTTTTACCGCAAGTAATGGTGGATTCACAATTTTCATTAAGGGGTAAAAAAATGATAAAAGTATAAACGTGCGAATAAGCCAACAAAACACGAAAGCAGTAATATATAGTTTATTAAATACAAAAAAATTGGTATTTAATATTTGACTCTTGAGCGGGGAGAACTAACGATGTGATTTAGTAAAAAGTGATTTTTAATCTTTGGGAATGGAACCCTTCGATTTTTCTAGATGTAAATTTATCATTTTAGCACTTTACGTGAAAGATTCATGCTCAACATGAAATTTAAACTCTAATATAGAGAGTCAATTTTTAAGGAGATTACGTCTCACTTTGCTTGGGTTTTGATTTTTTTTTTTTTTATGACAAGAAAAATCCGTAGCCGCTACCCTTTGGGTGTGCACAGGTAAAACCCTGCTCCTATGCAATAGCTCGCAAACCATATGGGAGAGGTAACCTGCACTAGGCAAGCCTAGTGCGACGAGGTCGATCCAGAAGGCAAATCCCTTGCTTTCGCTAGCAAGAGATTTCGAACTTTAGACCTCCAACATGAAATTTCCAAGCTCAATTTGCTTGGGTTTCAAATTGATATATGTACTAAAACTAAATACACAAAATTTACTCATATACAACCTCCAACCTGTTTCTTACACCCATTTGCCACCCTGGTCACTCGGTCCCAAAAAACATACTCCTATGTTATTTCACATTTAAACTAGGACTACAACATCTTGACTTTCATACTTCCTCTGCTTCATAAAAGTAACATGCAGAGGTAATTCGCTCGTAAATCTATTGCGACGAGCTCGATCCCTTAATTTTATTGGCAAGGGGTTTCGAACTTGAGACCTCCAACATGAAAGTCTCGAACCAAAATTACTGGACCACCCCGAAGGATAATGATACATTTTTATATTTGAAACCAAATAACTCTTAATGACAAGTTTTTATAGACACAATATTATAACTACAATTAACAAAGGATATCATTTTATACTTAAATTATGTTCTAAGTCAAATTATTATGTCACGTAAATTGAAACGGAAAGAGCAATAAGATAGGAAAAAAAAAACATGAAATCTATCTTGTAGTTAGACAGGATGATTTAGTCTCGCATAGTTAACTATTTGAATTGATCAGCTGAGGAATCATGCTATTTACATGATTCAACTTACTCTTCCCAGGAAGTTCCTAATTTCACTGGCACTTGAATCATGTCATTTAGGTGATTGATACTTGTAGTTAGACACGATGATTTGTTCTTGCATAGTTAACGGGTTTAGATTCAAGATATGATGAGATTAGTTATGATGAGATAAGTTATGATGAGATTAGTTATGATAGAATAAGTTATGCTAATATTATTTTTTATTGAGTGTTTGGTTTGTTGTATTCAAAATAATAAATTTGAAGAATAATTTATTTGTTTACAAAAATACTCTTCATGAATGTGAAAAGTGATATAAAAGGGGTTTAAAGGGATATTTTTATCATTTACTTATTTTATCCTAGGATAAGCTATTTCGGATTACTATACCACCCAAGAGAAGGGATAACTTACCCAATACTAATTAATTAATTTCAAAATAAGTTATCTCGAACTTGCCAGCCAAACAACAAATTAAGTGATACTATAATTTAATCTCACGAATATATAATGTTATCCTTCACGTCAAACTATCCCTAAGGGAATATAGTTTAAGAAGGTTGGCAAAAGATTGAAAATGCATTCCCTCTATATATACACACACACAAAAGGCAGTGGAAGCAGGGGTCTTTTAACATAACACAAGTTAAAGATTAATGGCTACTAAACCTGGCATCCTTACAGAATGGCCTTGGGCATCCCTTGGCAACTTTAAGGTACTCTTTATTGAATTTCCAACTATTTTTTTTCCATTTTGACAAGCTTAATACATTTAGCTATTTTTTTCGAAGCAACGATCTTGTGTTGGATGGTGAAGTTACTATAGCTTCATCATCCAACACCTTTTGCTTAACTCTTTTAACCTTTCCTTTTTTTTTATGTTGTTGGGATGAAGTACTTGGTTTTGGCACCATTTGTGGGTCATAGCATATACTCATTCTTCATTAGCAAAGAAGAAAGCCAGAGGGACTTTTCATACATATTCATACTCCTCTATATAGTCATGAGAATGGTTCACCACCAAATGTGGATATCCCTGTCTCGCTACAGATCCGCTAAGGGTGATAATCGTATTCTTGATAGAAGCATTGAATTCGATCAAGTTGACAGAGAAACAAACTGGTACGTATACTCCCAGCACCCCCTTTTCAAAAAGCTTTAAAATTCCCTTAGCTTATCCTGTGTTTTACTTATTTATATTTT
This sequence comes from Solanum lycopersicoides, assembly GCA_022817965.1. Taxonomy (NCBI): domain Eukaryota; kingdom Viridiplantae; phylum Streptophyta; class Magnoliopsida; order Solanales; family Solanaceae; genus Solanum; species Solanum lycopersicoides. The sequence goes on from CM040618.1 coordinate 114,975,698, forward strand.
GAATCTCCTTCGTGAAATGATGAAGAGGGTGGAGTATGTAACCCCTTAGACAAATCTCATATCAGCAAAACAGAGGAGATATTAGACGTATAAAGAAAGCAAGCATTAGAACCTAACCAAGGGACGAAAAGAAGATGCAAAATAAATTGTACATGACATGATTGATTTAAGTCGGATCGTTTTTTTTGTAGGGATGATCAAATTATATTTAATGGATTGGCATTCTACATTGGATACCTGAAGTTCTCAGAGACTCATCACTTGCCTCTTTGGAGGATTGATGGGATCATTATAACTGCCTTGCTCCATACCGGTCCCGTAGAATTTCTCTATTACTGGCTTCACAGAGCTCTGCACCATCATTTTCTATACTCCCGTTATCATTCCCATCATCACTCCTCCATTGTCACCGAGCCTCACACTGGTAACTCGTCTTCAAATCTTTTGTAGCATTTAGACAATCAATCAACTATCTGCAAATGCTTACATTTTTTCTTTTATTTTGGCTGGCAGCTGTTATTCATCCATTTGCTGAGATTGCAACATACTATACACTCTTTTTTATTCCAGTGGTCACAACAACATTCACTGGGACGGCTTCTATAGCTTCAATTGCTGCGTATACCATCTATCTTGATTTCATGAACCTCATGGGTCATTGCAACTTTGAGCTAATTCCAAAGTGGATGTTCTCTGTCTTTCCCCCTCTCAAGTACTTGATATATACGCCCTCGTGAGTCTTTTCGACCCTGTTTTTCAATTTTTATTTATATACCCTCTCTAGACCCTGCTTTGTGGGATTTCATTGGGTATGTTGTTGTCGTTGTTGGACTGAATAGGCAGACAAGATTTTCTACTTGTGAACAATCTTTGTACCACTAATATGAATTCTTTGATGGCACAGGTTCCACTCACTACATCACACTCAATTTAGATCAAATTATTCACTTTTTATGCCAATGTATGACTATCTGTATAGTACAGTGGATAAGTCCTCAGATACATTGTATGAAAAGTCACTTGAGAGGAAAGCTGAATTGCCTGATGTGGTGCATCTAACACATCTAACAACCCCGGAATCGATTTACCATCTTCGACTAGGGTTTGCATCCTTGGCCTCAAAGCCTCACACTTCCAAGTGGTATTTTTGGTTAATGTCGCCCGTCACCCTATGGTCATTTTTTATCACTTGGATTTATGGTCACACATTTGTTGTTGAGAGAAATTTGTTCGGGAATCTCAAACTACAAACTTGGGCTATCCCAAAATATAGTATACAAGTAAGAACTTATTGTTAGTTCTGAGTTATACATTGTTAAAGAGATCAATTGGCCTAAATTTTTTTATTTTGTTCAGTACTTTATGCAATGGCAAAGAGATACCATTAACAATTTGATTGAGGAAGCAATTATGGAAGCGGATCAGAAAGGCGTAAAAGTTTTGAGCCTTGGACTCCTAAATCAGGCAAGTAAAACTATACAAAATCAAATAATGCCTCATTGATGCCTCAAATAACAATTATACTGTTGTAGCAGGAAAAGCAGGTGAATAATAATGGTGAGCTTTACATAAGGAGGCATACTAAGTTGAAAGTGAAGGTGGTGGATGGGAGTAGTTTAGCTGTTGCTGTAGTCTTAAACTCCATTCCTAAAGGAACTTCCCGAGTGGTACTTAAAGGCCGTTTCTCCAAAGTTGCTTACTCCATTGCCCTAGCCTTGTGCCAAGGAGGAACTCAGGTATATTTGACTATATATTGATCTACACAATGATTTTCGTTTCTCCGTCTCTTTTTTCAGTGAATTTTATATATACAGGTTATGATAGATGGAGAAGAGTACAAGAGACTAAAAGCATTACTTAATACTGAGATTGCTACTAATTTGGTCCCTTCAAAATCTTATGCATCAAAGGTATCTCCCCTGCATATATACATCCCCACAAGAACAACCAAAAAGAATACTTCTTGATTAAAGTGTATGTATTATATTGCAGATATGGCTAGTAGGGGACGGATTGAGCGAAGATGAACAATTGAAAGCACCAAAAGGAACAGTATTCATTCCTTTTTCACAATTTCCACCAAGGAAAGCTCGCAAGGATTGCTTCTATTTCAACACACCAGCTATGAATATCCCAAAACATCTTGAAAATGTAGACTCTTGTGAGGTTAGAAAAAATCATTTGATTATCTGTGTGTGGTACATTGGATAAGTCCTTGGGACATTTATGACTAATTTTGTTATAATTCCAGAACTGGCTACCAAGAAGGGTGATGAGTGCATGGAGAATAGCCGGGATTTTGCATGCATTGGAAGGTTGGAATGAGCATGAATGTGGTAACAAGATGTTTGATATTGACAAAGTATGGAAAGCAAGCCTTCAACATGGTTTTAGCCCATTGACAACGCCTTCTGCTATTGAAGCAGAGGCTTAAAAACACTACATTGTACGTCTTCATCATGATCATATCTTGAATCAGTAATGACTAACTAGTTTGTCATCCTATCTGAAGCATGGATGCTAAATACAATCAATAAGACTTGGGAAGCCATTGAATGATATTGTTTTCTCTAATTATTGTAATTCTACAAATAAACAGTTTAGTGTTGATTTGAATTCGAATTTCTATCAAAGTTCTATCTCTTGACTCTTAATTTCCACTCATGATATAAACCCATGCCAACAGTTAAAGTCATTGAGGTTCTTTTAAGCTATAAGTTTCCATTTAGTCAATCTTTATTTTTCCTCTATCAAAGCTCAATCTAGAGGTGATAACAATCATCTTGAACAGTGCTCACAAAATAGCATGATATGAATGAATACAACTGGACAATAAAGAAGCAGGACAATTTTCTGTGAGTTTTTGTAACAGAAGTCTGTTTGTGTAGTTTCACTTGCAAAGGACCCTTTGGCCTCTCAGAAGGCCTTTATATTTTGTTAGACTTATTACCATATACTAAACGGTTCAAAAGTTTGTTCTGTAGAAAAACAAAATCAAGTTTCAAACCATAGGTTAGATAGTTAAGTAGTTTCAGAACCAATGCCGGAGATAGATCAATGATATAAACTGACAATCAAGAAGTTGTTCTAACAGTAATCAGCCATTCACATTTGGTTACTAAAAAGTAGAGAGCCATTATCCTCTCTAATCAAACTGCATGATCACATGCGCCCCAGACCATGGAAACACCGGTGGCCGGCCAACCACCACTTACTATAGCTGATAGTTTCAAACCACATCTTGCAAATATCATCGTGCAATGTATCAAAGTTTAGAGCGGTCAAAATAGGCCAACCCAGCACAAGCCTCACGGGTCAAAAGAATTTGAAGGGTTACGTTTTCAGTACTTAATTTAGACGGACCTGAAAATGGTCAACTCAACAATGATGTTATTAGCATGTATCTCGCATATCGCAATATAGAGTGACAAAAGGCAGGCGAGGGTGCTATTTATGTCTATGTATCTTAAATAGATGCAATCTATCTGTTATCTAGAGCAAATTAATTTAATTTTGAGTGCATATATTTTAAAAATATATCAAAATCTGATAAGATTCGTAATATTATAAACCTTAATTAAAAACATACAAAAGTAAGATGCAGCAGAAAAAGGGGATTCAAGTTACTCACTAGTAGCAGTCTAGCAGATATGAGATCCAGGCCTGTTAAGGACTTCGTGTCATTTAGATCCACAAACGAAATACTAATAAAAATATCAAAACAGATCGCCAACAAAGACAGAAAAAAAATGAAGTTCGATCTACAAATATCAACCGCCAAATATAGACATAACTCTTAAGTAAGCAAACAGAAAAAATCGATGACGGAAGTATACTGATACTGTGAAAGAGAGACGGAATTGAGAAGAGGGAAAACAACTCTTGCTAAAAAAACTCCAAAAGAAAAGAGATCAGTGGTGAAGTTCCTTTAGCAAGTGTTGTTTCTCCACTTCTCCATTTCCAGTTAGCTGCAGTTCTCATTCTAGGGTTTCAACTCACATAACATATATATATATATATATTGAGATTTGAGGGTAATTGCTCCCCTTTTCTTTCTTCTTTTTGTCGGGCCGAATTTGAGTTGGGTGCCCGTGAGGCCCAAAAGAACTTACCAAACGTACCATCGACCAAAATACATGCACTCTTTTTGCTCGAAAGTAAACATTGAGATATTGTAGAGTAACTGAAAATTTAAAACAAACATAAAATAAAGATATGAAATTAAACTTTAAGTTAAGTATGAAATTAACATATAATTATTTCGTTCTCTCTGTTTAATATATAGTACTCCTTTGCAGTGGCGGAGCTAGGGCGTTCATCCGAACCCCCTTTAGTTGAAAATTATATAATTTTTATATGGTTAAAATAACCTTTTAGATATATATAGTAGATGTCGAACCCCCTTCGACTATTTCGTATATCTATTTTTATATTTTAAACCTCCTTATTAAAAATTTTGACCCGCCTCTGCTCCTTCGTCTCATTTAATTTGAAGTTTTATTTGAATTGTACGCTGCTAGTTATTTACCTCAAAAGTTATTTCAAAATAATTGACATATTAGAAATTCAAACCTAAGACAATTACCAAATTATACCCTTTAACATTAAGGAAATATCTTTTTCTTATATTGTTCATTTATCAAAAGCACCTAAAAAATAGAGGTGACTTCGTAAATTATTACTTATATTTTGATTTTCTTAATAGACATGAAAAGAATTAAAGTGACACTTAAATCAGATGAAGGGAGTTTATCTATCTACGCCAGAATACATGTCATCAAGCATGAGTCACACTACTTACTAGAAAACAAGAAATTAGCGACAATAAACAAACGTACAAAAACCTCATGTTGATCCCATTTAGCTATTATTTAGCGATGGATATTAAGAAAATTCAATTAGGTAAGAGTCTTTTAGCGATGAATTAGCTAGAAATTATGTACAAATTCCGTGGTTAATTTCATATTTCATAGGACCATCCCTATAAAATCTTTGTGGTTTTGGTTCTTTCATTACACTCTCCATACTAGATTTTAACTATTGTTTGCATGATGTGATTTTGTAGCCTGCTTACTTTTATTTCAAAAGCATGTATAATAAGGTCATTTTTGTCCATCGCACTTCTCACAGAGTCGTGGTCGTTACCACTAAGCTCTCAGCCAGCAAAGGACTTAGCCTTCGTTTACAAGGAATGAAAGTGTGGATGAGTCGACATCAAATATAAGATTGTTATACCTTTTAGAAAGAAGATGACTCTGAAATAGGTGAATCCTTTTTTTTCTTTCAAACTAAACATTTGATATATTTTTCTAAATAGTAGTAAAGTGATAAATTATGAGCATATGCATGTATAGTGTTCCCACTAAAATTATTATCTAGTTGTTACATTATTCGAAAGTTAATTTGATTTATTTTTAAAGTTAAATTACATTATATTAGTTCGATTTTTTAAATAAAAAATTTAGATATTCAAAAATTATACAAAAAGTGTTATACATTGCAATTTTTTACATATCAACATGATGAAAAAATATATCATAAAATGTTAGTCAAAGTTTTTAAAGTTTGACTCTAAAACTGAAAAGTATGACAACTAATAGTGGACGGAGGGAGTAGGAAGAAAGAAAGAACACTAGTAAATATGGAAAAAGATTCTGAAAAATACTTCAACTTTGATCGAAATTGCTATGATACCAAACTTTATGGATAATCTTTTACCCCTGCACCATTAAGTAGTGTATTTCAAAGGTATATATGTGCCCACTGGACACATTACTATTTACAATGTGTAATATTTATGATGTTTACGTGAGCACATATATATACCTTTCATATATACTATTAAATAGTGTAGAGGTAAAAGATCCTCTCCAAAATACGGTATTATTACAACAATTTCGATCAAAGTTCAAATATATTTCAGACATTTTACCCTATATAATTCTTCATATATTTACCTAATGAGTACAAATCTACCTAAATTAACCGAGAAACAAAACATCCTCCGTAGAAGGCTAGAAAATTAAATCAAATATGAATTACTCAGATCAATTGTTTGCAATAAATTTTAAAGTAGCAACAAAATAAATTACAATCACAATAAAATAAGAAGAAATATAACTTTATGGATAAATATTGTGGATACAATTTTGTTCCTCCCTTAATTCTGCTCTTCTGAGATTTATGGGAAACTTACATAAGTATATTATATTAAAAAAAAATTTATCATTTATAACAATAACATTTTTTTTCACTTGATCACTTTTAATTCATTTAGGGGTAGCTATAAAAGTGGCTAATGACTCAAAATGAAAATACATGTTTCTCTCTATTTTCTATGTTTTGCTACCAAAATATCCTTTAATCTTGTGGTCTTAAACAAGTCACGTGCAAAGTTAAAGTTAAAGTGTTGTCAAAAAAGAAATGGATTATTCTTTTTGAAATAGACTAAAAATAAAAGGGCAACTTTCACATATAGCAAACATAAAATTCATTTTTGTATGCTATAGCAAAGTTTACATAATTGCACTCCATAGCAAACATATAAATGTATAATTCAATTTACATATACAATTGAAGCGAACTGTATAAAATGAAGTGTATAAAACGAGAAAGAGAAAGAGACTTGGGCAGAGAATTGTATAAAATGAATTGTATAATTATAAGTGTATAGAACGATTATATACAATTTGAATTTGAATAAAATGAGAAAGAGAGAAAGACAAAAGACACTTTGGGCAGGGAATATACAATTGAATCGAATCGTATAAAACGAGAAAGAGAGAAATTATATACAATTTGAATTTGTATAAAACGAGAAAGAGAGAAAGACAAAAGAAACTGAGCAGGGAAGTATTTTTATTGTATAATTACAAGTGTATAGGACGAAAATATACGTATTTGCATGTGTATATACAATTTTCTCTCGCTTTATACAAACAGAAACGCAATTTATACATTTCGTTTCTGTTTGTATAAGCGAGAGAGGCGAGGGTGGCGAGCGAGATTAGGGAGAGTGGCGAGTGAGATCTGGGAGAGGAGAGAGAGGGGAACAAAAATATATGTATTTATACAATTTCCTCTTGCTTTATACAAATAGAAACAAATTTTATATACTTGTGTTTGTATGAAAGTAAGAGAAAGCGAGCGAGAGATGGAGCGAGAGAGGAGAGTGGCGAGCGAGAGTTTGAGGGAGAGAGGTGACTGGCAAAAAGTTTGTTACGGGATACAATTAAATCAAAGGATGATTATAGCAATTAATTTGATTTATTAGTTTGTCATTATATATAATTTTCCCAAAAGAAAATAGGATCAGTTGGGCTTTGCTTTGTATAATTTAAACTTGATATCTAGTAGAAGTGTTAATAAAACTAGTTAATCAAATCGTGCTTCGCGCTACTATATTTTTTAATATTAATTGATATAAGAAAATTAAGAAATTACAATACTAAAATATATATATGAAAAAATCAAACAGGCAATAACAATAAAAGAAAAAAACAGTAGAAGTTCCAAGAAAAATAAAAAGAGAATTGTAATTTTTCTTGGAACAATACAAAGGCTTATTTCTTTATGCGCCAATTATATATATATTGATATCTCATTTTTTGGTGTTTTAAATTATTTATGTTATTTCACTGATAATTTACTTTATATAATACTATTTACGTTTCTATATTTTTTAACTATATAAATTTAGAGTTCAAAGTAATTTGTCTTGCTTATAATTTAAAATTTTGATAATTATTACTTTAAAATGTGAGCATATCAATTTTTTTAATTGATAAAATTAACAGCTTAAACTTTTTGTAATATATCTACACAAAACTTTCATAAGAAAGTCACAAAATTAATATTTCGTAAAAAATTACATTAAAAAATAAAAATAATAAATACGTAAGAGAGCTCAAATATCAATTTTGTACACAAACTGAAAAAATTATGTAATCCAAATATTACATAAAGATGAAGAAGTTAAAAGTGAATGTTAATGATTTCACATATCAATATGTGGAAGAGTTTTGATTTTTAATAAAGAATATAAAAATGTTGGATAATAAATAATTATAAGTGTGACTTTTATTCTTACAAATTATTTATATAAATAAGAAAATACGAAAACGTTATCTTTTAATCATGGGCTCATCATGAAACGTAATAAATATAAATGGATGTAAGAATTATAATTTTTTGGAGAATTACGCCTTTACATTTTTATAATTTATTTAGTGAACAATTATCTTATTTCTCAATTAATTAATTATGTAAATATTATTTAGATTTTTGAAAATTAAATAAAAGGAGCAATCTCATAATTAGGAGAGTTAAAGGGATGGTTTAACTTTTTTCAAGCTATTTGAAATGATATTTCATTAGACTATTCTATTTTAATAATTTTTCACTCGTTAAGGATAAAATGAAAATTTTGAGTTATAAATATCTCTGCCTTAAATTTTATAATAAATAATAGGAATAAGTGGAGTAGTAAAATTTGACCTATTTAAATTCTTATAATAAATAACAAAAATTAATTAAGGGAATAATAATTGACACATTTTTTAATGATAATTATAAATAGATATATAGTGAAAATTATAAAAATAAATAAAAATAAAAAATAAAAAATAAAGATCATTGATCAAAGGGAGGCGTCACATCATTTTTTTAATATTTTTGGTTTATATATATAAAAAAAAGGTTCACTCTTCTTGGAGAATGAAAGATTGGAGACTTGAAGTTACATATTTACGCCTTTAAATTTACAATAAAGAATAGAAATAAATAGAATAACAAATTTCGAGACATTTGAATTTTTACAATATATAATAGAAATAAATAAAGAGAGTAATAATTGATACTTTTAAAATAATAACAATGAATAAAAATATAGTGAAATTTCAAAAGAATAAGAAAAAATAAATAGGATCTTTGTCCCTTTTTTTTTTTTGAAAACAAAAGTATTGCTTCTTTAGTTTATCACTAGAATTATATAAATATTCAAGTTTGTTGTCAATTTTTTTAACTCATTGCTCGGATGTCATTTTTTTTTAATTTATCAAATTTCAACTCTTTAAATTGCTTCTAATCTTCGTGTGATATTTAGAAATGCACTTCGGCAATAAATAGTAATATCAAGTACATAATATTCGTTTTAGAATGTCGCAAAAATTTAGAAGAACTAACAATAATTTAACGCAATGAATTATGTATGTGCAAGTATAGATGTCATATAAAAGAAAAAGGGAAAAAATATTTATATTTTAAGTTCTTCAACAAAGTACACAAATGAGATATAGAGAATAGGAAAGAAAATAAAAAAAATTCAAAATACTATAATGATAATTTTATTGTAAGATTATACCGTATCTTCTTTCAAAATTCACAATTTTCTCTACTTTTGTATCTTCCTCAACTCTTTTCTTCACCCTACAAGCACAAATAGCATATTATGAAATTGTCAGTTAATCTATGATTTTATTTGGATTGAGTTTATTCATTTTAGTTGTAAAGATTAGTTAAATTTACTACAAAAAATAAATAATATCACACAAATCATTAAAGTAAAAAATATAATTTTAAAGATTAAAAGAAGCATTTTTACCCATAGATTATTTACGACTTTGTTGAAAGCAACCATATGATGTGATTATTAGCATTTCTCCTCACCCTAATGTATGATATGGTGATGGAGAAGTAAAAGAATAACTTTCAATGAAATTTTTCTTACTACAAAATATGAATTTATATAGAAAGAGGAGGAATACCATAAGGTGTTATAAATTAATAAATTTAATTTTGGGGGTTATGAAGATTAAAAAAAAGAGTTATGAATAATATTATGTTATTTCTTCTTTTACTAAAAATATTAAATAAATATTATAGTGATAGGTGAAAAAGATGTAACTTATTGATAGTTATTTCTAATTTTACTAAAGATATTAAATGTATATTATAGTGATAGATGAAAAGTTGAGTAATTGAATGTGAAGGCTTTTTGAGGTTTAAACAATAAAAAAAATTAAATAATAAAGGGAAAATGGTTTTCAAAAAAAAAGAGAAAAAACAAAAAAAATGGAGGTCACACTTCCCAGAGAGATATGTGTTACAGAGAGGTGTCACATCACCTTCTTTATGTTTCTTTTTTATACATAGAAAGATTATGGTTTAATTGTCAATTTTTTTAATTTTTTGTTGTAAAATGAAACTTCCAAAACTAATAAATATTAGGTTTTAAATAGGATTTTTCAGCACATTTTAACTTATTACCAATCGTAGCTAATTTGATTTGTTATATATTCGTATTTTGTATTTTTTTCGTGGGCGGCTTTTTCAAATACAAACTTATACAAATAAGGAGAGAGGGGAAGCAAGATCGAGAGGAGGAGGAGGAGTAAGAGATCGTTTGGTATGTGGATAGAGTTATACAAATATTAGTAATGTAAGTATTAATTATGCAGGTATCAATAATAGTGATATTAGTTATGCAGGTATTAGTAACGTGGGTATTAATTATACAAATATTAATAATGTGGGAATCAATTATGCATGTATTAGTGATGTAACTATTAATTATGTAAGTATTAGTTATGTAGGTATTAGTTATACAAATATTAGCTATGCGAAGTTCAGTTATGCATAAATTATTCTTTTGGGTGTTATTTTTTTATAATAAAAAAATAATTAAAATTATATATATTTTAAATTATAACAGTTTCTTTTTATAATTATACCTTTTCCTTCTTTAACTTTGTATTTAACTTAAAACATTTTTTTAATTATGTAGAAGAAGAAAGTAGTCAAGTAGGAGTGATAGTTGATAGTGAAAAGTTACAAGATAACAAAAATATAAAATTACAACTGAAAATGAAATGAAGAAAATAAATCTTTTCAGGCTGAGGCGCGGATATCTCGCTCTCTTTAAGGAGATTCAAGCCCACTGCAGCAAATGTTTTCACCGATTCAGCAGTAGTCCTCTTTGACTTGTCCCCTCCAAGATACAACAACCTTCACAAAATATAACTGAACAACTCTGGACAAGAGTTGAGTCCAAAGCTCCACAAAAAAGAACATCTCCCTTCAACTAATAAGAACTCTCTTTTATACAAACTTTATGCACTCTGTATTTTCTTGTGTGTTGTGTATACCAAATCAAATGAAGACTATCACTATTTATACTACAAGCAGTCTTCGTAGCAATGAATAAGAAGATAATTGTATAGTAAATAGTGAAAATAATGGCATTAGAAGTTACATATGTTACAAAGAGTAATGGAGGAAGAATAATGGAGAAGAAATGGCAAGAGCCACCAACGGCTAAAACTCCAACGTTCACAACAACATTTATCAACATGAGTAATGACAATTTGCAGTGGATGAAATGTCATATTAAGAATGAGGACTGCATGACACATGCTCACCTCAAATAGTATGTATAGATACTTCCAAACGGACAAACTTATAATGGAAAGATGCGAATTAAATTAATATTAAAATGCTTTTCACTAACAATAACTTTTTATCGATGTATTAGATATATATGTATTAATTATTTCACCTTCTACTCAACATAAATAATACACAATTTTTCTCATAACTTATACATGTATTAGTTATACAAATTTCAAAATTGTCAACCAAAGTCTTGGGAAGAAAAATGATTTAAAGTACAACCTGAAAGTCAATGTACCAAAACATCTCAAGTTCAACAAGTCTATTAAATAAGAAAAAAGATTTACTAACCTACAATCACGAATATCCACTTTAAAACCTAACGACAAAGAAAACTATGAAACCTTAACCGCAGAATAAGAGAGAAGGGGTGAAATCATTTCTGAAAATAATGAAATGAAGAAACAAAAAAGTAATTAAAGATTTAAGGATTTAGTCTATGTGGCAGTGGAAGCCTATTGGCGTGCAATGTTGTATCAACATGACATTTAACAACTTCTGTTAATTAGAAGAACACTCTTGACCCAATAGTTTGACGGAAAGAATAGTTTGAGCCGAAATATAGTTTAAGGATAAATATGAGCTCTTTCGAATAGCTTAAGGGTATCTTTTACCCTTTTCACTTTAGTCTATGTGGCAGTGGAACCTTATTGACGTGCGATGTGGCATATATATGACATTTAACAAATTCTATTAATAAGGACACAGTTGATCCAATAGTTTGACGGAAAGGGTAGTTTTGAGCGAATTATAGTTTAAAGGTAAATATGAGTTATTTCGGATAGTTTAAAGGTATTTTTGACCCGTTTTCTTTTAGTCTATGTGATAGTGAAACCCTATTGGCGTGCAATCTCATCTACATGGCATTTAATAACTTATGTTAATAAGAAGGACACTTTTGATCCAATAGTTTGATGGAAAGGGTAGTTTTGAGTCGAAATATAATTTAAGGATAAATACGATCTATTTCGGATAGTTTGAAGATGTCAATATTTCATTAGGATGTATTTCCCCGTTAGTTTTTAGTTGTCGTAATTTAATATTTTAAACAAAAAAATTAGAGATTAAACAATTATGCAAAAATACATTGTAAATGAAGTAATTGATATTCTTATAGTTTGATTCTAAAAAAGAATTAACAATTAAAAATGAATGAAGAGTAAACTACAATACTTTTTTTTAAGGGCTTAAGTCATCGACAACCACTTAAAGTTGTCCCCATAATTCATTTGAACATGTCAACTAAGGTTTCTACTTATTGAACACTTCTACCCCTCATAATTGATATCTTTTGACATTTTTTTAATAATGAGTAAAACATTTAAAGTATGTGAGCTAGACATGACAGAATAACGAATTAAATTGTTACATGTGTCATTTGGATTTAAAAAATTATTTAAGAAAGTATTATTACTTTAAATAAAAATAAAATAAAATAGAAAAGTAAAAATTATCTATACACAACCCATCCACCCAAAACCTTCCGGTAGAAATTAGCCGCCACCACAGTCCGTCAACCAATTCGTTCGCCCATCCGTCAATCATTTATTTCTGTAATCAAACACCATAGATATCGCCTACCCTCTCCACTTAATTCGATTCGCGATTTTCATTGTGGATTAAAAAAAATCAATTTTATGTTATTTTTGCTGAAAAAAATGGAAGTTCACTGAATTTTTCACTTTTGACCCAATCTGATTTTATTTTCTTGATTAAATTCCTTTAACAACTTCAACTCTTGTGAAACTTTCAGTTTGAACTTTTTCATATTTATATTAGTTCGTTTGAATTTTTCTAATTTGACTGTCATTTGTTTAATAGATAGTTTTCCGATAAAGATAATACTAACAATATTGATGATTGTGAATGATATTAGAAAACAATAACGAAAGAGAGTATAAAAAGGGGTGAAGGTGGAACAACGGTAGAAATATTGGGCTGGTGAAAAAAGGTGGAAGATTAAGGTGGTGTAGAATTTTGAGTAAGAAGACTACTAAAGATTTTCTTTTATTAATTTTTTAAATTTACATTTTTGCTCAATTTTTAAAATGTTTGACATGTCAATATGTGAATGGCTTGTACTAATATCTGTTTTGTTTCATGGCTTCTCAAGGTTGTAATACATCTTTGATGTCATATCATCAAAAAGTACTTAATAGGTAGATGTTTTGAATAAAATAGATATTCAATAGATATAAGATATAGTTAGGGTGTTTAAGTAAATTATAAAAATACGTTTAAGTGTCTGTAAATGACGTAAGTCTTTTATTAGAAATTACATCATACATGATATTACTTACTATAAACAAATTTTTTTAAAAAAAAGGCGCGCGATGGGGTGGGGGGGGGTGGGGGGGGACTAGCAGATATTGGACAACAAATGTCATTTTTCTGAAATAGATAACAGATAACAGATCTGTTTTTGGATATGTTCCTTTGTCTTTTTCTTTTCTTTTTTCACTTCTTAAGATTCTTTCAGAAATATTTACAGAAACAAACTATTAAGGGAAAACAGCAACTTGTATGCTTGAATTATTGTATTATAATAAATAAAAAAAATTAAGAAGATGATAAAAAGTTATGTCATAGACATGCAAATGAGAAACAAATTATTTATATTTTGAAATAAAAATATCAATTTTCATTATTTCAGGAGTTCATAAATATTTTTAAAAGTTAACAACTTAATTTTTTAGTAATGCCACGCTGGATTGAATTTTACGCCTAAATATTGCCAATTAAAATTCACTATAAGAAACTAGATATTTAGTATCACAAAAGTCACCACAGAATTCTAGAATATCACCACAAAAGATTTTACTGAATTTTAGCAACGAGTAAACGCTGCAACGCCACATGATTTTAAGTGGAAACTAAAAGTCGCCGCTGAAATTTTTTTTTTTCAACAAAAATATATTAATTAATTTTTGGTTATGACCTTGATTTTCTAAAATCAATATACATACATGTATTACAAATATAAAAATATCCAAAAATATTATTATTTAAAGCACCAAAATTACTTTTCAACTTGAATCTACTACCATACAATGATAACAAAACAAAATAGATAGTGTCTTTAAATTTCTCCTTAATCAACGTTATTTGCAATTTTTTATACACCCCATACCCACACTGTCCCACATAGCTTTATATATAATTCCCATTCATTCTGCATTTGCTCATTTGTCATTCCTATCGTGTCGATGCAACTAAAAATAGAATAAAAGAAATGCAAGTGTGTGTTGTTAGCATATCAAGTTGAGGAAAACACTTCGAATATAAATATGGTAAATAATTATAGAAAATTTGTAGTTGAAAAATCAAAGAATTTTTTTATTTTGTAAACAATAAATAATAAATAATAGTATGAATATGTTATATGTTTTTATTGGAGTTCAGAATTAAAAAGTCAAAAAAAAAAGTTGAGTACATTTTGTAAAAGAACAATAAAATAGAGTGAAATCAAATTAAAGGGCAATATTTGGATAAAGTTATTGACAATGTTAAATTCTATGTATAAGAATCATGTCAAAATTATCAGTTAGAGGCCTAAAATCTTTTAATCGATGTAATTATTATATGAATTATTACATTATTTCATATGTATTAATTTGGCACAATTGCTTATAGACTTTTTTCGGTTTAGAAGCACATAAAATAAATAAATCTAGATAGGCTTGCAATTCACTTTATTCAATATATTTTTACTATTGATTCATATTTTTAACAGAATATTATTCTAACTTATTATGGAGTATCAAAGAGATTTGAAAAATAATAATGTGAGTTAGTGAAGAAAATGCTAGAAAATAAAATAACGTTTTCATGATTTTTTTTTCTATTTGATTGAGTTAAGGAGAATAAATCATATAATTTTAAAAATACATTATCTAATTAATTTTTCTATAAAAAAAATTAACATATAATTTATTTTGAATAAGAATTTAAATGCCCTCTAAAATTAGGGGCCTAAGGGATATGCTTGTTTCTATAAGCATTGAGTCCGCACTAGCAAGGCTCATCTCAGAATGAGCCTTAGAAGGCTCGTTGTGACATGAGCCTAGAAGTCTTCTCTTAAAAAAGAAAGGTGTCGATTAAGATTCCTTCTTCATTATATTTAATTGTTTTGTTTGTTATGGTTTTACATTTATTTTTTTATTTTTTATGTCAACAAGAACACACAATTAAGGTTGCATATAGTTTGATTGGTCTGATTTTAAAATTTATCAATTTTGATTTATTAATTATCGATTTATAAACATGTTAAATTATTATAGATTTATTAAAATATTAACTTATCAGTTATTGATTATGAATTGTTATCGATTTGATTATCATTTCAACCATTAGGATTTCACAAAACAAATCACTGAAAATTACTTATAAACAAAGTGAATTTTCTTTATTTTAGTATACAGTTAAAGCAATTATTAAAACATAATTACAAAGGATAAAACCCAAAAATTAAAGGAGTAGTTGTGATTTTAGAAGGAAAAAAACGCACGTCTTCTGGTGGCCTTACAACCTAGTTACAAGGAACAGGAGAAAACAGTTTAGATCTAAACAGTTGTATTATGTTATTAATAATTGTTTTTGCAATAACAACAGGTCATAAAGTTCATTCTGCATATGATTTGGGATTATCCAAATTACTCCCTATATCCGTAATTACTTATACATTTTTTAATAAACATATTTATTAAGAAAATAATTATTAATATTTTAAATTTATTATTTTATTTTTATTAATTATAAAATAGTTAAATTAAAAATTAAATTTTTTTTATTAATAATTAATTAAAAATATAATAGATTAAAAAATTATCTTTTTTATTAATTTTAAAATAAATAAATAATCATATACAACTACAAAAAATGTACAAGTAATTATGAAAAAGTATGTAATACATTCAATGGACCGACCTTCCCGGTAGTTGAAATTAACGTTTACAATTATTGGTAAACTTTATCGGTTTCCGTTTATATTATTTATATTTTTCCTTTTTGCTAAAAAAATATCGTACTTTCTTTTTTCTTTCTTAATTTTTACGAATTAAACTAACTTATATAAAATGAATATGAATGAACACGTCTGATTTCGTGCCGAATCGGGTCTCCATCTTCGAACTTCCCGTTCGATGAGACCCCAGGTCTCGCTGTTTCCGTTTTCTAGGTCACGCCTTAACCTCGTTAGAAAGCGGAGAACTCATTTCACGGGCCTGGTGAAATGCAAAACTACGACGAGGAATTCACATGGATTTAGGAAAGGCCTGCTGTATTTGTGTACAAGCTAAAGTTTTTTGAAAAATGAATATCTTTGGTCACTTTCATTGTCAAAACGACTAAAATCATAACATAAAAATGCATTGTGGAATACTCGAAAGCTTCTTTTTTTTAGTCCAGCAAGATGAACTCATTTACTCCTAGTATAATAAGTTTCTCCTACTTTGTTAAATAGTTTTTCAAAAAACACAAATTTCAACGTCATATTAGCAGTAGATTCTTTATATATACATATTTTTATTTTTATTTTTTCTAAAATCATAAAATTCAAAATTCTGCATCATTTTTTAAAACAAAATGTACCAAATTAAAATCACGCTTCAAATCACGTATTGTTGGTAAAAAAAACCACCTCTACGTGCTCATAATAAACTTCCGTACCACCACTATCCACTTTCTCTTCTCCTATTCAATTTTGACTATTAATGGAGTAATAATAAAAAAAATATCAAAAAAATTATTTCTTCTTTTCTTTGAGCAATACATGTAATAATTTCTTCAGTTCTTTACCTAATACGTACAGAGACGGCTCAAACTAACAATTACTAATAGACAAATATACCTAAACTAAACGAGAAACAAAACTTTCTCGTTAAAGGCTAAAAAAAAAATTAAATCAAATCTGAATTAGTCGGATTACAATAAATCAAAATTCAAAGATGGCCTAAAACACCGCTCTCGAACAAAACCCACATGAATTCTTCAGCATGAGTATTGATCTTAGCAATAAATTCTTCACAACGTGAAAGCACAAATGAAAATAGGGTGTTTTGACCTTGTCTCTTTGGAAGTTCATCAGTAACTTGACTTCTGCAGATTGGGCACGTCCAATTCCACTCTAACCACGCATCCACGCACATCGCGTGGAATGCGTGACCACACTTGGGAAGTTGCCGACACTTGTCCTCACCGTTCACCTCGTCGAGGCACACCGCACAGTAACAGTAACCGATTTCCTCGACGATGGCGTTGAACGGTGGCGGCAGATAGTTGTCGGG
The DNA here is from genome assembly GCA_022817965.1 of Solanum lycopersicoides. NCBI lineage: Eukaryota > Viridiplantae > Streptophyta > Magnoliopsida > Solanales > Solanaceae > Solanum > Solanum lycopersicoides. The sequence continues at coordinate 114,993,430 of CM040618.1, forward strand.
ACTGAACCAACGGAATTTGATAGTGGAAATTAAGAAAATAGTGATGGCGGTAGCGGTAAACGTGGCTAATGGCTCAAAATGAAAATACATGTTTCTCTCTCTCTCTATCTAGCTATGTTTTGATGAGAATGCGTTATAGCCGACAGTACAATTATACAAAGTTACAAGCAAATAAATACAAGTCTAAGTTTTGGATTTATTATTTGCTAGGTCTATCCTGTCCTTTTTTATTTTTAAATAAATATCAGTATGATATTTATATTAAGAAATTTATAGCTATCATTTGATCATAAATTTTTAAATATTATTTGAGAGAAACTTCACCATGTGTTTGATCCTAATATTTGAAAATATATATTAAATTTTAAAAAAAAATATGATTTATACTTATAAGTTTTACAAATTATCGAAACTAATCATAAGTTTGTATTACAAGTCAATTCAATTTTTGTTGCAACAATAACAAATGGTGTCCATGACACTAGATCAATGTGGTAGTTGGAATAAATGTAACTGACATCAGTCCATACATCATGAAGTAGAAAAAACACGTGATTTTGTTACCATTAGCCGATTGTTCATTATTTTCATTAAAAATCGTATCATCATTTAATATTCACGGAATATTTTATTACTAATTTGGTGTTCACGTAAAATATTATGTAATACAACACAATAGTTACTATAGGGGGTGTTTTTGTAAAAGATAAGAATTTGATGTAAAATTTTAATTTTCAAAAAATTCCAAAATATGAGATTTGGACTAAATATTAAAAAATAGTATTTAAAAATTTAAGATATTTGCTCAATAATGACAAATTATATGAATAATTACTATTTGCAAATTTTTTCCCAAATATTATTTGGAAATTCTATGGCCATAGTATTACTTTTGAAATAGTTAGTTGGGAACTTCAAAATATGAGTTGCAAAGAGTACTTTCACGTATTTCATACGCACATCGTACCACCCATAAAAACAATTAACGTTTTTCTTATTTTTTTACTTGGTATTTTGTATTTGTTTGACTATTCCAAATTTACATCAAGTAGGGCCTCATTCGGAAGGGGTAAGCTGGGGGCAGCACACCTACTAAAAATATTCTTCTACTTAACATCAAAATAAGTAATTACAAAAACGGTTTCATACACTATACCACATTCACAAGTGATAGAGATAATTTTAAATTGTAAATTGCAAAAAGTGTTCTCTTTAAAGTGTGGTATGGGTGATTTCGAAGAGAACAGACTTGTTCGTTGGGATTTGCTTTAAAACCTAGTCACTTTTAGGGTGATTTTCAACTTGTAGTTACTTTGTAATGAAATGAAAAAACTTTAATGACTTTACTGAAATGAAAAAATAAAATAACTTTACTAGGTAATTTTATTAAATTAAATAATCATTCAAAAAATAAACTCTAACAAAAAGGGAAGGGGGATATTTAATTATTGTTTAAATTAAAACAGAAATCAAGTTGATGGTAGAAATATAATTAATCAAGCTTCCTGATTTATTCAAAAGAAAAAAAAACGTCTACTAATACTAATGTGTTTCTTTTTTATGGTAAAAAGTGCTAAATGGCCAGAATTTGGTCAGAAAATTTTATAAAATTATAATTTTTTTTAATCTTAAAATAAATTGATATTTTTTTAATTAAAAGATATTAAAATAAAAAATAGAAATATTTAAAAAATAAATAACATAGATAAAATATCATTCTGATTTCTAACCAATTTTTCTAAACAAAAATGTATGCTACAGTTTTTTTATCAAAGAGAAAAGACATAAAGACACCATTAAAGTTGTCCATATTTGTATAAAGACACCTAAACTTTAAAAGTGTCCTATTACATCACTAAACACCTATATATCGTTGTAAATGGGTCATTTTTACCCATTCCGTCGTCTGGGTTGTGCGCGTGTTGCTCACTCTCTTATATAGCATTAACCCGACCCGACCTTTTCTTGAAGAAAATTCGTCTTCCCCTTTTCATTTCATTTCGTCTTTCTCAACTTTTCCCTAAAATCGAACGAAACCCACAAGTATTGCTGTTGAAGAAAGTGTTGTTCTTGAGGATCTCGTTGTTGATCGCTGTTAATGTGTATTTGTGAAGATTCTTGGAGATTGAAGGTCTAACAGGTTAGGGTTCCAAAACATATAATAAAAATCGTCAGTTTTTTCGATTATTCTGATTTTATGGATTATTATAGTGTAGAAGTGTTGGAATCGACCTCCTACAGTTGCCATTATTAGGATATTTTTGAGTATATTTCGTAATCGACTTAGTTAGTGTAGGGTATTATGTTATTGACTTAGTGCGACTGTTAGTGTTTAGGGTTTTGTGAATGTGTTTTAGGTTAGTGCTAGATATTATCCACTTAGTTCGAATCTTATTATTTGTCTCTTATGCATTTGTAGACTTCAATTTGTACAATATCAACTGCTATTGTTATTACTTTTGTTCTGTTAGTACTTTTAGAGCTAAATATTAGTACTTTTTTCTAGTTAGTATTTCTGTTGTTGTTGTTGTTTGTTAGTGATTATGTTTTTGTTGTTATTGTTTGTTAGTGAATGTGTGTTTGAATTGTGTTTGTTGTTGTTAATGTTTTTTCAGGATGGCTTTTACTCTGATAACTTTAAGATGGTATCATGGGGGGGGGGGGGTAATAGAATTTGGTCCACCACCTAAATATATTGGGGGACATGTGACAGAATTTCTAGATGTAGATGTTGATAGGATGTCTTATTTTGAGTTGAGGGGCTACATAAAAGAACTAGGATATACAATAGATTGTGATTTTTTCATCAAGTGGGATGGGTTATTGGTCCTTGTTGATAATGATAAGGTTATATTTGACCTTTTCAATATGATAAATGATGGGGATACAGTGGAGGTGTATGTTTTTCATGGGATTAGTGAAGCTAATCAGGCCCCACTTGAATTGGAGTTTGTCCCCCATGTGACTGAAAGTGTGGTAGGTGAGAAATCTTTTTATGAGACTTCTAACCTTAATAATAAGCCTCCTACTTTTACTTTTCCTTCCATCCCTACAACTGGTCCTTCTGAAACTTCCAGCACTTAATTTGAAGCTCAATATTCTACTGTGCCTCCATCATCTCCTTCTATTGTCCCTCCTTCTTCTACTGTGCCTCCACCATATCCTTCTATTGTGCCTTCTCCTTTCAATGTGCCTCCTCCATCTACTTCTATTGTGCTTCCTCCTTCAAGTGTACCTTCATCTGATTATCCTATAATAGATAATGATCCAACTGATGATGAAGTGGAAGATAAATCAGGATCTGAAGGAGATACTAGTGAAGATACTGAGATTGACAGTGATGTTTATCAAGAGTATGTAGATATAAGGGCAACCAAGAGGCATTTCAAAAGGTCACAAAGGAGAAGTAGGGGAACTACTTCAGATCAGATTAATGTTAATGAGAAAGGTCCAGATATAGGGTATGATGAGACAAATAATTGTATTAGGAAAAGCTTAGTTGGTAAGCTTGGAGGTGATGAACCTTATTATCTAAGTGATGAAGTTCCTAGCTTTGAAATAGATGATGAAACAGGTTGGGGAGAGGGTGAAGAGGTTGATCAAGTAGTGCATAAACATGTTAAGAGGAAGAAAACCCCAAATAGAGTTGTGTTTGATACAACTGCTGAAAAAATTGTTTGGGAATTAGGACTGATTTTTGGAACTGTTGAAGAATTTAGAGTGGCGGTGACAAGATATGCGATCCAAGAACATATTCAAATTGAAAAATATGTAAATGAGCCTGGCAGAGTTAGAGTGAGATGTTGTAAAGATAGTTATCCTTGGTTGTTGTGTGCAAGTAAGGATAGAACTAGTGGAGATTTCATTGTTAAAACATACAACCCTATCCATAAATGTTTGACATCAACTCATAACTACCTGTGCAACTCAAAGTTGTTGGCCACCAAATACAAAGAAAGAATAACTCAACAGCCAAACATCAGCATTGTGTTGTTGCAGGACATTATTAGAAAGGAGTTGGATATTAATGTTGGTAGGACAACAGTGAGAAGAGCTAGGACTAGAGTGTTACAAGAGATCATGGGTGATCACATTGTGGAGTATGGTAAGATTTTTGATTATAGAGATGAAATATTAAGGAGTAATCCAGGTAGTACTTGTGTAGTGAAGGTTGGAGAAGATTCAGAAGCTGGGCAGAAATTTTTTGAAGGATTTTATGTTTGCTTCAATGCTTTAAAGAAAGCATTTTTTGGAGGTGCTAGGAGGTTGATTGGTTTTGATGGATGTTTTCTCAAAGGTGTGTGTAAAGGCCAGTTGTTAGTGGCAGTTTGTAGAGATGGAAACAACCAAATGTTGCCTATTGCTTGGGCAGTTGTTGAGGTTGAGAATAAGTATACCTGGACATGGTTTCTTGAACTAGTGAAGAATGATCTTGAACTTGGAGAAGGGCATCAACTATCCATCATCAGTGATATGCAAAAGGTAATTACTGATATTCATCTTACTATTTTATTGTTGTTGAGTTTTGCATTTTAATTTATTTTTTTCTGTTATGTTGAGTTTTGCATTTTAATTTATTTTTTCTTGCAAATTGGTCAAAAAATTGGAAAGGAGTTGAAAGAAGAAGAGTGTTTTGGAGGATTGCTAAATCCACATTTGAAGCTGAGATGAAGGACAATATAGAGACAATGAGGAAATTAGTACAATAAGGTTTGGATAATCTTTTATGGTACAATTTGAATACATGGTGCAAAAGGTATTTTGAAGAATATAGCAAATGTGATGTTGTGGACAATAATATGGCAGAAAGTTTTAATGCTTGGATAGTGCCTGCAAGGTATAAAACCATCATTACAATGCTTGAGGAGATAAGGGTGAAGATGATGAAAAGAATTGGTGATTTGAGAGAGTTCTCAAACACTTGGATCACTGATATATCTCCTACGTCTTTAAAGATTTTGCAAGAAAACATTCAAAAGTCTATGCAATGTAACTTGACTTGGAATGGAGAAAGAAGTTTTGAGATTAAACACAATGGATTTACACATAATGTGGACATTGTTAGTAGGAGGTGTAGTTGCAGATCCTGGCAGCTCAGGGGAATTCCTTGTCCTCATGGTGTTGCTGCCCTTCATTACAAAAACTTGGAACCAATCCATTATATGGCTAGCTGTTATAGCAAGGAAACCTACCTCAGCACATATGCCATTTTATTCAGCCAATGAATAACATGAAAATGTGGCCAACCTCAAATAATCCAATTGTAAAGCCACCAAAGATCAGAAAGTTTCCTGGAAGACCAAGTAAGGTTAGAAGAAAGGAAGCAGATGAAAGCAGAAAAATTGGAAAGTTGAGCAAAAGAGGTGTTGTAATGACTTGTAGCAAATGTGGCACACAAGGACACAATAAAAAGGATGTCCTACAAGAAACAAGCTAGTCCAAGTCAATCAACTGAACCATCTTCTCAGGCAAGAGGTACTGATCCAAGTTAGTCAGCTGAACCATCTTCTCAGACACAGGTACTTTTATTTGTTACTTTCAAATGTATATGTATATGTATTGATATATTAATATATAGGCTACTGAAAGTGGTAGAGAAGAGGCACAGAAGAGCAAAAGAGAAGAGCAAGTGGCATAGGTGTTCCAGCTCAATCACATGAAATGCTACAAACACAGAGGTAATATATCTAATTATTATATCATTGTTAGATAATATAGATATGCTTTAATATTTTTTTTCAAAGTACAGACTGTAAGTTGTAGAGGGAGAGGGAGAGGGAGAGGTACAGGTAGAGGAGCATCAACAGGGAGAGAAATGACTAAAAAAGAAATGTGAATGAAGGAATAAGTAGAGGAAGAGGAGTGACTCAACATGTCAAACTAGTTCTGAAGCAAACTGCAGTGGAAGAGACCTAGGAAGAGGGAAGAGACCAGTAGAACATGAGGACAACAGTGAAGGACAAACAAGACCTTTTAAAAGGCCAAGAATGGTAGGTGTTAACATATACCAAGCTGAAGATGGATTTACAACTCTCAATGTAAGTTTACAACTCTCAATGCAAGTTTACAATTGTCAATGCAAACCTAATTGTCTAATATTTGAGTGTTTATTTATTTGACTAAGCAGCTTGGATTGCCAAGTGGTAGAGTCATCAATACTGGTACAAGAGTTAAAAAGAGGGCTGATGTTGTCACTGGTGATATTGGCTACACACCAGTACGTGGATTCAAATGGAAGGGAAAGACAACTATTACCAGTAACAATCTGGAAAGAATGAGGGCTGAAAAGGTTATCCAAACTAGGTCCGTAGCTACTGCTAATGCTGCTAATAGCCAAGGCCAAACAATTTCAAGTAGGAAGACTTCTGCGCCATGGAAGTAGGGCATTTTGATGTTGTCTTGGTCATTTTGACGAACAAAATTTAACTATGCATATTTTTTTTTGTTGGAAACAAACTCAATTTTGCGTGTAACCAAACAAACTTGAATGGTTGGAGTCAAACTCGATTATGAAGTCTTCTTTTTAGTCAGTATTGTTGTTGCCTTTTTAATTGTAATTGACATATTTATGAAGTTTCTCAAGTGGTTGCCACGATAATATAGATAAGAGAACCAAATACATTAACAAATTGTTCAAATCTGCCACGATAATATAGATAAGAGAACCAAATACATTAACAAATTGTTCAAATCATAACAATTTCGACAACAAAGAACAACAATAACTTGAACATCAACAACTTTTATCCTTCAAGTTACACACACCTACAACTAGCAAGATCAAGACCATTAGCTTCTAGGTATTCACATCTACTATTTCAAAAATTTGAAAGTAAGATGTCTTTGGCAATTTTGGTTGCACACACCTACAACTTCCATCCTTCACATTCTTGGTTAGGCTTAAACATAGAAAACACACAATAATGATCAAGACGATTAGCTTCAAGTTACAACATTTGCCCTTCTTTTTCTCATTCATCATGACTTGGTTACTTTCGACACGACTTTCATAAGATGTCAATACTTCTTTCAACTCCTTAATTCTCTTTGCTAATCTCGGAATAACGTACTTGGATCGTATATCAACATCTTCTCGATCCCTCCATCTAAAGAAGTTACACGCATCCTCCTAAAATACGCAAAACACAAATTAAAGAAAAATACATAAACAAAAGATCTCCATAAAAGAATTAGTAAACATACACGATAGCGTGGACAAGATCAAAATCTTCGAGCTGGATTATGCTCCGACCATGAAATTTGCATTTATAGTAAGTCGCCATGTTTGCATCGCAGTTTCACTTGCAGCATCGGATCATTCTCATCATTACAAATACGATTCAACATCGCATTTGACATTTTCAATCAAAAACTAATCACAAAATTGAGAAGAAATTCAACCATAAAAAACTTTAAATTAACGTTTCTACTGGAAATTAAAGGAGAAAAGAAGAATTCCTACCTATTTTCTTGAGAAAGATGATGAAGTCGTCAAACAGAGAGCACCAACATTATTTTTGCCATGAAAATTAAAATATTAGGGCTATCAACGACTCTTTTTGAGTTTAAATTGGAGAAGATGACATATATTTATTAAATAATTAATATTAAAGTAAGAAAATGACATGTGGCTGTTTTAAAGTGATAAATGAAAATGAAAAATGGTCCATGACGCGCCTAACGTGCGTGTAAACAACCCAGGCGACGGAATGGATAAAAATAACCTATTTAGAACGATATATAGGTGTTTAGTGGTATAATAGGACAATTTTAAATTTAAATATCTTTATACATATATGAGATAACTTTAATGGTATCTTTATTTCTTTTCTCTTTATAAAATGATTATAGAAGTTTTGAATGGCAAACACCGATGTAGTCACCAAGACGTCATTGACTGTCTTGAATTTGAAAAATCATAAATTTAGTTAATTTTTTTTATATACGTGGAAACATGAAATTATGCAAATTTAAGTGGGCCCGCAATCGAAGATTGCGTGTACCGAAGCTCGCAGCAGCCAAATGAGAATTACCATGTTTGTGAAAAGTATTGAGTGAGATAATTCACTTACGCAACTATACTATATTGGTCATACAAGTGTGCAAATTAGATTTTTATTTTAAAATGTTAACTTAAATAAATTATTTATCCGGTTATATAGAATTAAATATTGAAATAAATATCATAATTATACCTTATTATACTTAAATTTATGTAAATCTTACAATGTTTTAAATTCATGATTATTTATATGTATACTTAACAAATCCGATTGATAAAATAAATAAGATTTTAACATATTCAAAACTTAAATAAATTAGCTGGATCAAATCAAACACGGAACTCATTAAGGAAAAGATGCACACAATACAACTAGTACAAAAAGTTTAGAAAATCTCAAAGTTGCTCTCATCACCAGACATGAGTGGCACTTGTTATATACTCCCTTCATTTTAATTTATTATCTATTTTTAAATTTTGATTAATTTTTTAAAATATTTTAAATTGTTTATTATTATAATTAATAATAATTTTTACTTAATTTATAAATACATAAATTTCATTTTAAAAATAAAATTTTTCGACTATAAATTATCGATCAAATTTAAATTATTTGATTTTTAAAAAGTAAAACAATATCATATAAATTGAGACGGAAAATAGAGAATTATAAAAAATAAAAAAAAGAGAATTAATGTTCCATGGGACCTGTTCTAAACCTAACTTTTATATCACTGTTCAACTTTTTCAAAGAAATGAGGGGGCAACCTTTTGCAAGACGTCGGAGAAGCGAAATATATCAAATCAGTGTACTGCTTGATATTTAAGCTAATTTGAATTTTCGATTGAATGAATGTGAAATAAAAAATAGTCAATAATACATATGCTTCACAATAATCTTTTAACGAATTACAGGAAAAATCATTTCCTCCTATGAATAAAGTTAAATTATAATACATAGATTAAAAAAAAATCTCTTCATCCTCTAAATTACAGGGAAGGAAAAAAAAATTCATGTTCGGGGCAAAATTACACTTTCGATCAAAGTCATCATGAGTTCTTCCGTAAAAGGACTAAAAATCTTAACCATAAAATCTTCACTCCGGGTAATTAGATAGGACAAAACGGTATTTTCACCTTGCTTCTTAGGTAGATCATCAGTTACTTGCCTTCTGCAAATTGGGCACGTCCAATTGCGCTCTAGCCACGTGTCCACACACTTGACGTGAAAAACATGACCGCATTTCGGCAGTTTCCGGCAATCCTCACCGCCGATTACATCGTTCAGGCAAACGACGCAGCAATTCTCATCGCTGTAGTTTTCTTCCACGGTGAACGGCGGTGGTAGGCGATTGTCGGGGTTGAACCACCGTAATTTGATCCCGCAAATTATGAAAACGGTGGCGGCGGTTATGGTTGTGATGATCGTCATTAATAGCTGAAAATTAAAATCCATTGGATTCCGATCAGGAATTTCCCCAATTGGTTATGTTTCTAAGAAGAAGAAAAAAAAAGTGAAGGTAAAGTGGATAAATACAAATGAATGATCTGTCGAATTGGAAATGGAAACTGTGTTTTGACAAACAAAAATATACACAACGAAATTGACCAGACTGGATGAAGGGTAGATCCCTTTATCTTTCTTCCTTTTTATATTTTATTTTACATTTAATAAAGTAATTAATCAAAGCAAAATGGATAAGAATAAGCCGGTGAATAGACTTGTACTAAGTTATTTATATATAATTTTATTAGGGCTCGTTTGGTTTGAAGGATTAAAAATAATAATAATAGAATAAGAAAATAGTTACGGGATAAAAAAATATTTTGTTTGATTGTCATATTTGAGATAACTTATTCCATCATTTATATCATATTAATGGAATAAGTTTTCCCCTATACACGGTGGAATAAGTTATCCCATAAAAATAACTAACCCCAAGATAATCTATCATGAGATATACACTTGTTTCCAACCAAACGATTTCTTAATATTTTCACAAAAATCTTTATGTACACGCATAAGAAAGTACTAGTCTCATTTATTCAAATTCTTACAATCATTGATATTGACATCGAAAAAGGATAACGTATTAACAATATTTCAAAAATATTCATCAATAATGGCATAATTATATAAGGTTTTAGTTAAATTTTAAACAAACGTGAGAGCTTTTATGGATAAAATCACATAAAATTAACCAATATAAAGAAGTTTGATACGATAAGAGGGAGTTGTTTGAATAGTAAACACTCCTCACTTTTAATTTTCAAAATTATGAGTTCGAGTTACAAAAGAAGCAAAATATGAACAGAAAATAAATTAAAATATAAAAATATTAATGCAATTTAATAATAAAATTTCACAGACCAATTTGAACTAATTAATTTAAATAATTTGCGTCTCTTCGAAGTGAGCATCTTGCTGTTTGCTTAAATAAAGTGTGAACGTAAAATGAGTTGAAGCATAATTTTGAGAATTTCCCGGGACGTTTACATCATGTTTCATACTTCTATGTCTTAACGTTGTGGTCGGTGCTAGTTATTGTTTGATGAAACAATAATTTATTTATTTTCATTTAGTTGTGTTAATTTAATAGATTTGTAATTTTGGGTCCATTTTTTATTGGATAAGAATTTTATGTGGATCAATAAATAAAATCAAATTATTAATGTGGTTTTAAATTCGAAAAATCATCTAACAAACACACACGACATATCACATATTCACATCTGGGAACCCCTCTTGCCCTAGAAAATGTTTTCCTGGAAAACAAGTATATTTTGAATTTATTTTCTCATGTTTGATTGGTAAGTAGAAAATATTTTCAGGAAAGGTAATGATTTTTAGTGTTTGATTTATGAATGAAAAATATTTTTGAGGAACATCTTTCATTTTTTAGAGTAGAAAATAATTTATGAAATTGAAAATATTTTGCAAATAATTATTTTGGGTGGTGGTGGTGGGGTTGGGGTGGGTGGGTAGTGGGGTGGGGGGGGGGAGGGGGTAGGAATGAAAAAATAAAAATTTGAAGTTGATAGTATTTTTTTAAAAAAAAATTAATTTTTTGGGGGTCGGGGCTGGTGGGGGTGGGGGGTGGGGTAAGTTGAAAATATTTTTAAAGAGTAAAATTTATTTTTTGGGGGTTGGGGTTGGGGTAGGAGTTTAAAATAAAAATTTAAAGTTGAAAATATTTTTAAAAAGTAAAATTAATTTTTTGGGGAGGTGGGTTTGGGGTAGGGGCTGGTGGGGGGTAGGAGGGGGCTGGCCGGTGGTGGTAGTGGTGGGTGGTCAGGGATCGGGTGAAAAATAAAATTTTGAAATTGAATTTGTTTATTAAATTGATGTTTTTCCAAAAAAAATGTAATTTGAAATTGGAAGAGAGTTTTGAAAAATATTTTCCTTAATTTGTGAAGGGAAGTCATTTTTCTTAATTTTGAGAAAAATGAGTTGATTTTAAAAAAAATTTCGAAACTTCTGTATATGTACACAATACTCACTTCGTCACAAAATATATGCCATTTTCAATGTAAATTAATATTGTATTAATTTAATATTTTCAATTAAATTTACGTATTTGAAAATTATATAAAAAATGTTACTTTCTTCATTTCCATTTATTTGTCCTTATCTTTTCTTTAAGTCAATTTTAAAATCAAACATGCCAAGTATATATTAGGTGAACTACAGCTGGTGATTGGTATTTGCCATTACGATTACTTCTCTAGGCTTGGTTGTATTTGAAACTAAAAGATGAATGAGTTACGTGTAGTGGTCCTTTTATATTATTAAATTAAACACCAATTTTATTGGTATACCGTTCACCTAATTAACTCATTTATACCATTCTAGATCGACAAATAATTTGGAAGGAAATGTAATGTAATAGTCATTTATATTCAAATCGTATTCAAGTCGAACATTCGACATAAAAATATTATGGTTCATATATTATTATGCATTTTTTTTGCCACTTTGTACTATAGTAAGATTTTTAGTTGTATGCCTAAATTCTATGAGTTGAAGCCATAAAGGTAAAAAAGATTTACCAAAAATTTCAAAAGAGCAATAAAATTCAGTTCAGAACCAAAATAACAATATTTTAACACCCAAATTAACATCGGTAAAATCAGGTTTAACTGGGTAAGGCTCACCTTACCAGGCGCATAGAATTTGAGCCTTCCCTAGAAAAAGATGTTTAGAAAAAGTTTTTTCATTACTTTTTTTTGGAGTTAATTTTTTTTAAAAAAAATTCTTTAAGAAAAATTAAAATTAAAAAAGAAACGTAAATTTTTTCTTAAAAAAACATTTTCCACTAGCTAGTGGCTACTATAGGGTTACAGTTACTTGTCCTTGTCAATTGTACGATAAAAGAGTCTCTTAAATTATAGTATGAAGCCACTTTATTAATAATGTAAAAATTATTATTTTTTCATATAATTTTAATTTATCAAAATTTGAGTGTCTAACCAGAATTGAGAATGCAGTAGTTTAACGAACATAGAGAATTATAAAGTTAGATGTGTTTCTCCTTATCCTATTGTCGGCCATAGTTTCTACATCTGCATATAAACAAAAAAAAACTTTACTTTATAATACAAATAAAATTCTTAATGTCTTTTAAAAGAGCTGAAAATGGACGGCAAGGCACATGCTTCATAGACTTTCTCAAGGAGACAAAGTTCCATTAATGTGAATTTGAGTTAATAAATAAATATTAGAAATGAAGAAGATAGAATAGTTGAGGGAATTTTCAGTATATCCATATATACCCAAAATATTCCTATTTATACATCTCTATGAAATACAAAAATAATAGAAAAAAAAAAGTTATATTTACACTTGTCTAATTTCTATTTGTCTATACTTAACAAGAAATAACAAATTATATTCTCTTGGTCTGCCAATCTTGTGAGTTTACTGCTTTGCATTAATATAGCTATACGGTGTAGATCATTTTCAACACATACGTGATCAAGTGGTCTTTAATTTGACACCTGGCTTTTTTTTGGAATTAATATTCCTAAATCCAGACATGAAATTAAACTTAGTATTATTCGAGAAACCTCCTGTTTCCTTCTCCTTCATTTTATCTGTTGTTTCTTTCATATTCATTTCTTTGTTGAACAATTTGTGCTCCAATAATAAATATAATATTCATTTATCTACAATTGTTTTGATTTAAATTGATTGAGTTAAAAATAAATTAAATTGTGATTATGATTCAATCATCTAGCTTTAATTATATAAAAGTTTCTTTGTTTTGTTACTATACTATGTATAAAATATCAAATTAAAACAAAAGATATTTTCAAACATTATTTTGGTAACATTTTTTATAGATTAGTTTAATTTTCTATGAGCTTCAAGTATATTAAGTTAATAAATGATGGATAAATATTAATACAAACTTAAACGAAATTAATTTTACCACCACTCTAAAGAAAGCTAATATATCGAGAAGAGTATTTGAATCTTCATAAAAAACATATATATATTCAGATCAAAATTATTTTTAAGGTATAGTTAGTTAATCTTCGTATCTTTAATCCTCTAGAAATTTCAAGATTCTCCGGCCCACTCATTACTCATAAAATTATTTGACTCTTGAAAAATCAAAATTTTACAAAAATTTAAATAATAATTCTGAAATAAAGTATATGATATAATTTTATCCAATATTCACTTGGGATATTAATTAGTCTTCGAATTACTTATCTCATCATTTTTATCATAATAATAATAAATAAGTTTCTAATACATATGATGAAATATCTTATTTCAGAATAATTAATTTCTACTAATTTATTCTTAATCAATCACCCCACAATCTATTTGAGAAAACTTATCTCACCATTTATATTACAGTGATGTGATAAGTTGTCTCATATACATGCTGAGACAAGTTATCCCATAATAGCTAATTATCCAAAAATAACTAATCTTGGGATAACTTGTTCCAAGCAAACTTGTAACATAATATATTCCACTTTGTTTTTGTTGGATCTAGTTATCCCATAATTAGTTATCCGAGAATAACAACCAAATAAGACACAAAAAATTATCTCATCACTATATTATTATCTCATAATTATTTATTTCTATCATTCACACCAAACGACATCTAAATTAATTACTTATTTGATTGCCAAAAATAAGAAGGATTCTTTTACTACTTTTTGTTCTCATTATTTTTACCTCATTCTCCATTAACACCAATGAAGCATTAGAGACATTCATCAATAGTGACTTTTTAGTGTTTCTTTTTTAAAAAAATAAAAAAAAGAGTAGATTAAGTAATCTCATAAAAGAAATTTATTCATTACTTATTAAGACTTTTTCGCTACACAAAAAGTTTTTTAGATATGTGCTTCTATAGCTTTCACTATAAGAAAACTGTTAATTACATGAGAATTTTCCTGGAAATTAATATGAAAATTTACAGAAAAATAAGATTCCTGCGAATTTTCATACTAATTCCCAGGAAAATTGGGGAAAATTCCCATGTAAGTAACAGTTTTCTTATAGTGTTTAGACTGTGTATGTGCTCTTCTTAGTTCATTCAATCAATAATACAAAAATTAATTAAAAACAAACTTTTATATATATATATATATATATATATATATACTCTAATCTATTTAAATAATTCTCAAAGTTAATCGTATCAAAAATATCTAAATGTTATTTTAAAAAATAAATGTTAGATCTATAAAAACGTGTTTTAAAAAATATAAATTAAAAAAAAACTGAGAAATCATTAATCTTTAAATGTAAAAATATTAATATTGTTATAAATCCATTGAATTGTGTGGATTGTCCTTTAGATGTACTCAAGACTTAATTGTATTCATGTATACATGTTTCCAAGGTGATAAGAATCATTTGGATAACTATGTATCTACTAATTGGGCATTTATCATGGTGGTCTTTGGGGGTGATATCTCAACTCTATAAATAGAGATATCTTTCACCTTTTGTAGAACATACTTGAATAAGAAGAAAAGTCTTCTCCTTCATCTACTTCTATTGTCTTCTTCTCTTCATGATTATACTGTCATGAGTTTGATTTTATAACACGTTATGAACACGAGACTCTAGACAATTGAGAGTGAATTTTAGTTTTTCTTTAGCTTATGTTTTGGT
Source organism: Solanum lycopersicoides (assembly GCA_022817965.1). Taxonomy (NCBI): domain Eukaryota; kingdom Viridiplantae; phylum Streptophyta; class Magnoliopsida; order Solanales; family Solanaceae; genus Solanum; species Solanum lycopersicoides. The sequence goes on from CM040618.1 coordinate 115,008,579, forward strand.
TGATCTCGATATGAGAATCAAAGTATTATATGCATAAAATCAGGTATGTATTTTCTAAAATCTTTTTATGATTTAGAATACAATAATGTTCAGTCATAACATTGACCAGGAACAAAAGACATATACTACTATTGATTGAAAAAAAAAAAACTTAAATGGAAGAAGGTATAAAGTTTTAATAGCATGAGTTTGAATATTATTTTGATTATTTTGAAAGACTCAAAGGGTGAGTCATGTTGTATTTCGGTCTATAATGCCGTTGGTTAAAGGTAAGACGGTGGATTCATGTCACATCGCACCAAAAGGGTAAGACATCAGGTTAAAGTCCGGATGCACCATAAAAAAAAATGTTTGAGGGTAAGACGATAGATTCATATTCTATCGCACCAAAAGGGTAAGACATCAATTTGAGTTTTGATACACTATGATTGGGTTCAAGTCCCATGGAATTATGGCGTAACACGCCTTATATGGGTAAGACATTGAGTTTGAGCCAATGCACCATAGCAATGATAAAATGATGACTAAGAAAAATAATATATTTTTGATGAAAAGCCTTGAAATTTGTCTCATTGAATTTACTCCATTCCTTGAAAAGAATGTGGTATCAGCATATAATAACTTTGAAATCTGATGTTGACTTGCTCCCTTCTATCGTATGAATATGGTAGCAGTAAATAATTAGTCTGAAAGATGACAAATGATTAACGATATGAAAAAAGGGCATGAAGGAACAGAATTATGATAGTCATCATTGTGGTAATTATAAAAGGAAGAACACTATGGGTTCTCCAAATAGTCCTTCAAAATGTGAAGACAGTTTTCATCATCAAAATGGTATGAAAGGACATTGGACTTGTGAATGTTGTCGATCCAATAATTTGACAAGTTTATAAATCCTCCATCAAAAGACAAGAAGATAAAGTGATGGTACACTTGATCTTTCAAATTGATGTTGAGGTGTGTCATGTAAATATGATGAATTTTAAAGGCATGACAAAGTGCTTATAATGCAAATTTATGAAACACATATAAATGATTAGTCCATTCCTTGAAGAAAATGTAACTTGTGATGAGTATCATAAATGCTCCACCATTCTATAAGAGAATAGGTCAAAATGTGATAAAATCATTATTTGTTGGATATATGTCACAACTCACCTCTATGGGAGGTTTGAGAAAAATGATATATGTCAAAACCCACCTCTACAGAAGGTTTGAGAGGAAATAAATTTTATTTGACAGAAATGGTTAATGATATTGTACGTTTATACGTCACTACGGTATATTTATTGTGAACTACCGAAAGGGCAAAATAAAGAAATAGTTCTTGCCTATAAGGGTTGTGGTCATTATTGTGTGGCAATACAAATTTGTCATTGTTTGTGTACCTATGGTACAACAAAAGTAAAGCAAGAAACATGTCTTGCTCGTAATGTTTTGACCATGACAATAATAATATAATTTCCTCCTTGAAGAGGATGTTCACCATAGGAATGGTGTCATGCAATATGTGATAGTACACAAAATTAATAGCAAGCTCTAACGAGTTGTGTTATTACCAGAGGAATAATATTGGGGTTGTAGCAAGTCTCAAAAGAAACTTTTTAAGTTTCAGATGAATTAAAAAAAATATTGAGACTATAAATTACGAAAAGATTTAATATCTTTAAATTACTACAACCGAAGAGGGTTATAAATAGGGCAACTTTCATATATAACAAACAAAAAATTCATATTTATATGCTATAGCAAAGTTTGCATAATTACGCTCAATAGCAAACATATAACTGTATAATTCGCTATACATATACAATTGTATAATTCGCTGGCCTAAATTGTATAATTCGCTGGCCTCGCTATACATATACAATTGTATGATTCGCTGGCCTAAATTGTATAATTCGCTGGCCTATTTCGCTGCAATTGTATAATTCGCTGGCATATTTCACTGCAATTGTATAATTCGCTGCCTATTTCGCTGCAATATCTGTATAAAATTTGTTTTGCATACAATTGAATCGAAGTAAAATGTTTGTATATTGTATAATTATAAGTGTATAGGAAGAAGATATATGTTTTTGTCTCGCTTTATACAAAAACAGAAATACAATTTATACACTTCTGTTGTATAAAGCGAGGGAAAATTGTATTTCACTGCAATTGTATAATTCGCAATTGTATAATTCGTTGGCCTTTTTCGCTGCAATATTTGTATAAAATTTGTATTTGTCTACAATTGAATCAAAGTAAAATGTTTGTAAATTGTATAATTAAGTGTATAGCACGAAGATATATGGTTTTGCATGTGTATATACAATTTTCTCTCGCTTTATACAAAACAGAAACACAATTTATACACTTCTGTGTATAAAGCGAGAGAGGCGAGAATGGGAGAGTGACGAGCAAGATTTTTGGGAGAGAGGCGACTGACAAACTTTGACAAACGTTTACTATGGAGCACAAATAAATCAAACCGTAGCTACTCCATTTATTTTAGCTTATTAGTTTGTTATTATATATAATTATCCCTTATAAATATTGATGTAAACGATTACTCATTTTTTCCTCTTGTTTGTTGCATACAAACATGGACATGCTGATGAAATCACATGTAAAAGTAAACTGTAAGTGTACTGAAATAAAGATCAGTTGGCATGATCAGTTGGCCATTGCGATTAAATGTGATACAAATATAATTGAGAATTCATGTGGCTTATATGATGAAGAAATAAAAGATTCTTCAAGAATTCTCTTATGTTGCTTGTTTTCATTGTACCAGCTAAGGTTGGGATTGTAATTTCCTGAAATTTTTGGAACATATAAAAAGGTGAATAGGGGCCCATTCATCTGCCATGTGGATCATTTGCAACTATATGATAGACGTATCAATGCGATGATTACATGTGCTTTGTTGTCAACTTACAAATTGGTGTTTGTAAGATTGTTTGCTCGAATTGTTAAATTTAGAGCATAGTTTCAAATTATGAAATTATATTGATAATGCTGGTTGATTTAACAGAAATTGTATTCCTCCAATTAAAGCTAAATCATGGTTATGAGAACAAAACTCCCAAATAAGATTTGATATGAGATAATTTATTTAACATGTAGCAACAATGTATGCATCAAGCCAACAAGGTTTTCCCATCATAATTGGTTCAGGTCAGGAACGAAATAATTTTCATCTAAAATGTTGAATGTGCGGTTATGATTTTAATTGCTCCACCATGCACGAAGATGAATTCCCAAATAAGGTTGGGGTGAATGTTAGATTTTCTAACATTAGGGGGAGAGATGATTGACACCTGAAAATTATGTGTGAGGTTAATTATGAATTATCTAGATACTCGTTAAATAAACATGTGAACTTAAAGTTTAAGGGATAATTCATTTGCATAATGTTGCAAATTAATTGCCAGATGAATGTACTGACCCTATGAAATAATTCAGCTGCAAATGCTCCAATGTGAAGTCCTTGAAGGACAGAGTCTATGATACGCCGGAAGCGTAATAGACCAATCGGTTCCAAATATAAAATTCCTTGAAGAAGGAGAGGAGCAAATGATCAATATGGTCATAATAATGAGGCAAGTGCTATAAGAGAGCACCACGACATAATAATTCATAAAGCCTTGGAAAAGGTTCAGGTACCTGAAAAATAATGAAAAATGAAGAGATCTCAATAAGTTATGTCATGTTCGAATCGATATCAAATAACCATCGACGGAATCTTTGATATGAGGTAGCGCTCAATGATATAAATTGTGACGAGGATCTTGAATTCAAATCTATCATAGAGTGGGACAGATAAATGATTGGCCAAGTAAAATGCATAATTCAAGTATATTTTATTTCACTTAGAAAATTGATGTTTTGGACTGGTAGTCCATAAATCAAGGTATAATGTCAGTGGGGTACAAATAAATTATTATGCGATAGTATAACCGTAAGATATCAAATACGATTTGTGCCTTGGGGTATAAAAGTTTGTCGCAAAAATCCTGACATTATTGGAGATATTTTCTCTTATGGTGGATGCAATGAAGTTTGTTTTGATCTGGCAACATATGAAGAACTTGAATGCATTTAATGAATAATTGTAATGTCTAGCTAGACAATGAAGGTTATATGAAAATCCTTGAAGCAATCGAGGTGTCTGAAGCATATAAAAGTTTGAAGGAAACTTTTTCAACAAAGCTTCAAGAATCCTTATATGGATTGAAATAATCAAGGAAGAAAATGGTACAAAAAGAATGACCCTAATTGTCCTTGAATTTTTATGAAAAGATCAGGATCTGAATTTGTTATAAATTGTTTGTGTTGATGATTTGAAATTACTAACACTCTTAAAGAGTTTTCAAAAGCTCTTCAGTGTTTGAAATAGTGAAAAGGTCTTGGTAAGACAGAATGTTGTCTTGACCTACAGATTGATAATTTGACGAATGAAATATTTGTCCATCAATGAATATACACAGAAAAGTTTTGATGCAATTTTATATGGATAAATCACATTCATTGAGTACCCCAATGATTATGAGATCGCTTGAAATAATGATGATTCATTTGATCTCAAGAGAAGGATGAAGAGTTTCTTGGTGATGAAACTCCATATCTTAGTGCAATCAGAGTACTAATGCATCTTGCTAACAATACTCGATCAGATATCTGTTTTGCAGTAAATTTACATGCAAGATTCGGTTCCTCCCCAACAAAAGGACACTGAAATGGTGTTATGTATATACTTGAATACTTTGAAGGACCATAGACGTGAGTTCATTCTACTCCGAAGAATTCAAGTCAGAGCTGATGGTTATGCAGATGCAGAATATTTATCTGATCCGCATAAAACACGGTCTCAAAAACGCTATTTGTTTGCACGTGGAGGCACAACAATATCCTGGCGATCAATGAAACAAATGTTGCTATGCAGAAATAAAAGCCCTCCATGAAGCAAGTCGAGAGTGCGTCTGGTTGAGATAAATGACACACCATATTCAGGAAATGTGTGATTTTTCTTTGAAAAAGAATATACCAACCACAATGTACGAAGATTGGAGACATCATCGTAAGAAATTAAGTGATGTTTTAATCAGGGGGAGTATAATACGCGTTGCACTCTTTTTTCCTTGACCGATGTTTTATCCAACTGGGTTTTCCTGGCAAGGTTTTAATGAGGCAACAAATAATGCGTATCAAAAGATATGTGTACTATTTTTCCTTCACTAGAATTTTTTCCCACAGGATTTTTCCTAGTAAGGTTTAACGAGGCACATTATCTATGGACATTCAAGGGGAGTGTTATAAATCCATTGAATTGTGTGGATTGTCCTTTAGATGTACTCAAGACTTAATTGTATTCATGTATACATGTTCCAAGGTGATAAAAATTATTTGGATAACTATGTATCTAATAATTGGGCATTTATCATGGTGACCTTTGGGGGTGATATCTCAACTCTATAAATAAAGATATCTTTCACCTTTTATAGAAGATACTTGAATAAGACAAAAAGTCTTCTAGTTCATCTACTTCTCTTGTCTTCTTCTCTTCATGATTATACTGTCATGTCATGAGCTTGATTTTATAACAAATATTAAATATTTTTGAAGATGAAGTAATTTTCTTGTCTACTATCTATGAATAATGGTTAATATCTTTAAAAAATTCGAAATACTTTCACGTGTGTTTTCTCTACTTAGCCTTTGGACCTCAATAGTCAATACGGACAACTTATGCAGCGTTTTGGACGTTTCCTTTTTGGAAGCTATGGATTTTCAATTTGAGGTATTGCTAGCTGCCACAACCACCGATTTATTGATTTGCGGCATCAAATTCCGGTGGTTCTGCCGCCCTGACAATCACCTACCACCGCCGTTCCCCGAAGAAGCCAGATACTGCGCCGTGTGCCTCTACGACGTTATTAGCGGCGAGAATTACCGGAAACTGCCGAATTGTGGGCACGTATTCCACGTGGAGTGCGTGGACGCATGGCTACAAAGCAATCGGACATGTCCACTCTGCAGAAGGCAAGTTACTATTCAGGGAAGAGGCGAAACCGTAATTTCACGGGCGGAGGATTTTATTTTGGAACAGATTTATAATCCTATTACTGAGATAGTCACAGTGCTTGTGTCCGGCGGTATGTCTCTTGCTCATCCATGAATCTATTCATCTTTTTATGGATCGGTGAAGAGAATCGAGCTCTGTATGATTTCTATTGATTTAATCTGTTTTTTTTTTTTTTGGATCCAATCTAGCTAATTTTGAGATGTAAAAATTGGGGAAGTTTCTTTTTTTCTTCTTCTCTTAATTAATCCATTTGTCCCAAATTTAGCCATAATGTATTTGTATTGATATTAATTATCATAGTGAAGTTTTATACAGTCAATTGGATGGAGGAGATTTTTCGTTTTTCCATTCTTGTGTAAGCTTGTTCAAAGAATATTATACCCTTCCAGATCTCATTCACGAAGTATGTTATTGTTGTTGGTATATCGAGAAGATAATCAAAATATTCCTATATACACTGGGCGATTTTGATGCTGTAAATTGTATCATGGATGATATAGATCTAGGACTCTAATGGAAATATTGATGTTAGTTATGTTGGTGATGAAGGGCCTCTTTCGCCATAGATTTCTCATATAATATTTGGGAAAAAATTTAGTAAATTATGATTATTCATATAATTTGGTAAATATTTTTGATAAATATTTTAAATTTCTAGTTATTCTAGTATTTGAGTCAAATTTTATTATTTGAGATCTTTTTGAAAATTAAATGTTATTCCAATTTCATCTATAGTAGTTGTTTGCGTTGTATTATATAATTATTTACGTGAATACCAACGTAGTGATGAAATATTCAGTAAGTATTAAATAATGATATGGTTGTTGATGAAAATAATGAACAATCAACTCAAGATAAAAAATCATATGTTTTATCTAATTAACGATGTATGAAATAAACTATCACATTGCTCTAGTGTCATGAATACTATTTGTTATTGTTACAACGAATATTCAATTGACTTATAATACAAACTCATGGATAGTTTTGATAATTTTTAAAACTTACGAGTATAAATTATATTTTTATAAAATAGTAAAATATATTTTCCAAATATTATGATCAAACACATGGTGAAATTTCACCTAAATTTTCACCTAAATAATATTTACCAAAAATATTTGAAAATATATAACCAAACGCTAGCTAAGAGAAAAATAAAAAACTGAACGGACAGAAATAGAAAACAAACATTTATGAAACATATTTTAAATATTTGAAGAAACTATTGTATATAAGAGGATTTTTACAGTAACTAAAAGAATAAATCAATTTCTAGAGAAAAAAATGGCGCAAGTGCGAAGAAATGGCAGAAGAAAGAAAGGGTCCCCTTGCGTGGGACCACATGCCATTATTTTTTGATTTTTCATACTTCCTCATTTTAAAAAAATATCTCTATTTTTTTTTTTTTTCTTTAAAAAAGTTTGATCCCTTTCTTTTTTGGCAACACTTTAACTTTAACTTTTCACGTGATATGTTTAAGACCACAATCTTAAAGGATATTTTGGTACATTTGACATAGCTTTAATTTAGAATCACAAGATTAAAAAGTCTTCTTTCTTTTCCTAAACTCCGTTCCAAATTAAATTAGGTTATTTTTTTTAAAACGGAAGGAGTATAAAGGAATACTATTTTGGATAAGATGCTAAATATAGAGGACAAAAATAATTTTATACATGAAGACTGTTTTTATCATTTTCTCTTGTTATATCTTGTCAAACTAATCGATGATTTAAAGTTCTAAATTTAATTATTATTATTAATAGTTTATGTAATTATTAATACTAAAAAAGAATGGTATAAGAAGAACAAGAAAATGCTTGATTTGCAAAAAGAACTCGTAACAAAAAAATATTTTTAGTACAAAAGGAGCCAGAGTAAAATAAAGTGAGAGGGTATATATGTTATTGGTGAAGAAAGAAGTGAAAATGAAGTTTTTGGGTTGGATGTCTTGTTTCTTATTATGAAAAATAAATTACGATTATAAATAAAATATGAAAAAATATGTTTTTATTAATAAATAATGTGGGTATATAATTTTGTTTCCCTTTTTGCTACTTTTCTCATGATATTGGTAAGGTCTTCATGATTCGAGACTCGAGAGACATTAGTAACGTATTTTTCGAACTAAAATAATTTGAATTTAATCTCTTTATAAATGTTTCATGAATTTACGAAATGTTTGACATGTCTTTTTAACCCTATATATATATATATATAAACATAAACTAGAGTTTAGGATTAGAATAACCTTCAAATTTTTTTTAATTGGAATGGAATATTTGGAGAGTTGCAACTAGAATTAAATCCACAGTAAGAGTAAGAAATTGTGAGAATGAAGCTACATAATTTATGGGTATAGTGAAGAAAGTATGAAAAAAATAATTAAAAAAATGAATGTTTAAGGCAGATATATTTTCAACAAAATTGTACTCTATGGTCCAAATTATCTCTGCCAACCTGCCAGGAAATGACATTCTTAAATTATGTGGAAAAGTTTATTCAAGCTCTCCAGTCTGGACTTAAATCTAGCTCTAAGTTTTTTTTCTCTTTAAATTCTATAATTTTTTAATAGGAGATTTTCATTTTTTTTTACCTATAAAAAGTTTTAAAATGTTATGTTCTTCTATTGCTACTTGTTTAATTTATAGAATCAAGAAATAATTATTTATTTTTCTCTTTTTATCTTTGGTAGATAAATTTAGAATTTTAAAATCTTATTAATAAAATATACTTGTAATAGCTTCTTTTTTTTAAGAATTGTATCAAGTTAAAAATTTCAGATAGTAATTTCACTTTATTCTGAATGAATATTTATAGTTGTGGTACCATAATAGTAACATATATAATATAATTCTATAAGTAAAAATTGAATAGAGTAATGTATATGTAATTTTATCTCTACCTCGTGTAGGGAGTTATAATTGTATTGAATTATGTGAAATTATTGACAAAAATTATCTTAGAGTTATTATTGTATTGAATTATACAAAATTATGTACAAATTATTTATAAATTGATGTTAATCTTTGGTAGGACATTTCAGGTGGGAGTGGTGGTGGCATGAAACATTTAAATGGATGTAAGGAATATATTAGACTGCCTAATCTCAATTAAAATACTTATTTCAATTTAGATGAAGGGTGTGTTTGGTATGGAGGAAAATGTTTTCTATGGAAAATGTTTTCCTAGAAAATGTTTTCCTGGAAAACAAGTAGATTTTGGACTTATTTTCTCATGTTTGGTTGGTGAGTAGAAAATATTTTCCGGAAATGATTTTTAGTGTTTGATTTATGAATGAAAAATATTTTTGAGAGACATCTTTTATTTTTACTAGAGTAAAAAAAAATTGAAAAAAATTTATTATTTTTTTGGGGTGGTGGTGGTGGTGGTGTGGGTGGGGTGGGGGGAGGGGGTGGGGGAAGGGGGTAGGAGTGTGAAAATAAAATTAAAAGTTGATAATATTTTTAAAAAATAAAATTAATTTTTTTTTGGGGGGTGGGGGGAGAGGGGTAGGAGTTTAAAAATAAAAATTTTAAGTTGAAAATATTTAAATAAAGCAAAATTAATTTTATGGTGAGGGGCTGGGGTAGGGGGGCTGGCCGGTAGGGGGGTGAGGGGTCATTGATCGGGTGAAAAAATAAAATTTTGAAATTGAAAATATTTTTTTTAAAATTGATGTTTTCCCAAAAAAATTGTAATTTAAAATTGGAGGAGAGTTTTGGAAAATGTTTTCCTTAATTTTTGAAGGGAAGTCATTTTCCTTAATTTTGAGGAAAATGAGTTGATTTGAAAAACATTTTCCAAAACTTTTGTCCCAACCAAACATGGGAAAATTGAAAAACATTATCCAGAAAATGTTTTCCTTCTTACCAAACACACTCGAAGTGTTTTTCTTTTTGTGAGATGAAAGATTCTTTTTGTTCTTTCTAATAATGGGTACTACTATTATTTAGAATAAAAATATATAATAGTTTACAAAGATGAAACATCAAAATGGATTGGATAATGGATAACATGTTAGCATGTCTTCTGCCACTAAACAAGGTTGGATTTTTCCTTAATCATGTGTAGGCAATAATGATTAAAGCACTTAATTAATTGTTTTAAATTTGTCAACCCATTTTTACATCTCCAATATATAAAAAAAATTACTATCAATAAATATATTTTTAAAAATAATTACTAATTTTAGCGATACTTTTATTTATTATCATTTATAGTAATATTGTGATAAATCTGTAATATGTATTAAAAGTGAATTATGTATGTAATATATTTGATAATTATTTTTTAAATATATTATGTTTTTTTGGTAAAAAATTATCACATTGTATTATAAGTGTATTAAAATGTGTGATAAATGTATTATCCATCATTAAAACTTGTATTATATTTGAATACTTTATCTTTGTAATATCTTTAAACTTGTATTATAAATGAATTAAAAGTGGTCAAGTGAAAAAAAAAATTTATTGCTGTAAATGGTAAAAAAAATTTATTATAGTATATTTATGTAAAATTCCCATTCATGGGTTGATACAGTTGTCCCTAATTATTTTTCTATTTTAATAAATCAAGAAATAAAAAAAAAATAAAAATACATGTTATACCCTCAATTAATTATTTTGAAAAAAGTAGAACTTCTTAAAAATCTTAAGTTTTTTTAACTCATCCACTTCATAATAAATAGGAGTAAAATGGTAAACTCACTATGTCAATCATTGTTTTCTTAATAGGTGTCTCAATTCAAAAGTAGACAAGTAATTAGGTACTAAGAAATCATGAAAGATCAAGAAAATCGCGTAATTCTTAAAAGTGGTTTGTAAATATGTAAACATGTCATAAAAATTATGTGATTATACATAATGTTTCCCCAACTTACTGCGGAGGTTCTTATAAAAAAAATTAAGAATTTTTTTTTGGTGCTCCAAGGCGCTAGATCCATGGATCTAATACAAACAAAAAATCAATAACATAGTGTAATTTTTAAAAGTTGGCTCGTAAATACGAAAATATGCCTTAGTAAATGGTGTGACTAATCGTAATGTTCCCTCAACTCATTACAGAGGCCCTTATAATATTTTTTTTATTAAATTGTTTAGGGTGCTCCAAGGCGTTAGATCAATGGGTAATAATTCACACGCAAAATCACGAAAGCCACATAATTTCTAAAAGTAAACTCGTAAATATGAAAATATACCTTAAAAATGATGTAACTTTACGTAAAACTATCCCAACTCACTACAGATGTCCTTATAAATTTTTTCAGAAACTTTTTTTTGGGTGCTCTTAGGCGCCTGAGACATAAGCTAATAAAAACCAAAAACCAAAAAAACTGCGTAATTTCTATAAGTTGACTAGTAAATGCGAAAATATGTCTTAAAAATAATTTGACTATACGTAATATTCTCTCAACTCATTACGGAGATCCTCATAAAGTTTTTTCAGGAATTTTTTTGGTCCTCCAAGGCGTCAAATCCATGGATTAATACACAGAAAATCAAAAAAGTCATGTAAATCCTAAAAGTTGACTTGTAATGCGAAACGGTGCCTTAGAGATGGTTTGACTATACATAATACTCCCTCAACTCACTACAGTGGTCCTCATAAAAAAAATTAATTATTCCAAGGCGTCGGAACCATGGGCTAAAACACATGAAAACCAAGAATATTGTGTATTTCCTAAAAGTTGACGCGTAAATGCTAAAATATACCTTAAAAAGGTGTGACTTTACATAATGCTTCCCAATTCATACACACGAAAATCAAGAAAGTTGCGTAATTTCTAAAATTGACTCGTAAATTGTAAAATATCCCTTCAAAGTTGTGTGATTATACGTAATACTCCCCAACTTACTATAAAGGTCCTCATAAAAAAAATAGATTTTTTTTGGGTGCTCTAAGACGCTAGATCCATGAGATAATACACGCGAAAAACAAAAAAAATCGCTTAATTCTTAAAATTGGCTCTCAAGTATAAAAATATGTCTTAAAAATGATTTGACTATACTTACTGCTCCCCCAATTTATTTATGTGTTTTACTTTCTTACATTTAATTAAATGTCTCGAAGAAAGAAGTGACTATAATAGAATAAGACTTCATATATTAAATTAAAATAAATTATAGTCATTGTTGATAAATAACATTAATATAGCTATTAAACTTTAATAATTCTAATATTATAATCATTTTTATAAGTTAATGTCTAAAAAATAGACAAATAGATTTTGTCCTCGGCTTGTGGGCTTGTACAAGGCACCAACGTCAACAGGCTCGAGCTTAGTAACATTAGGAGCTGGCCTCTTAAATGGACCTATGCAAGTTCATTTGGGCTTCTTGGGCCAGTATTTTGAATAGGAAAACATAGAGGCCCATATAACATGGCACGGCCTCGTTAAGTACTTATTCACCTTAGAGTCCATTTAGATTGATCTAAGGAAAAAATACATAATTAGACATACGTAACTATCATATATATATATATATATATATATATATATATATATATATATATATATATATATATAATTTAAAGATATTATTCATAATACCACCTTTTAATAATTATATCATATATTTGAAAAAGTTTAATCAGATTACATATTCTTAGATGTGGTATTAAATAATTATCTTAAAATTTAAATTCCTTAGTTAAAGATGATACTTTAACAATTCAATCTCTCTCAATCTCCTCTCCGAACAATATCCCTCCCCCACCCCCACCCCCCACCCCACCCCCATGTTGCCTCCTCAGTCCTATTCAAGGATCAGTTGTATTTAAATTAAATAATTTTACAGTCAAAACTTGCAAATTATATATATATATATATATATATATATATATATATATATATATATATATGGGCACGTGCGTTGCACGTTTACTTCATAACGATGAATAAATGATAAACGATTTAACTTTTACAAAAATGTTTGTAGTGTATAGTTAACTTGAAGAATTTGTTTTTGCATTTAGTCCTCCCTTTATTATAATTTTGATATAGAAATTTTATATTTGTTTTAAAAGACAAAATAAAGTAGCAAAAACAAACATGGAGGCACACTATCTTATGATTAACTTCCTTTAAATGTCTTTTTGGCCTCATAGAATAGAGTAACAATATTGAAATTCTTCCTTAAAATGTTTCTCTTGTCTCATAGAATAGAGTAAAAATATTGAAATTAAATTAATAGTTACACAAGATATACATTTCAAGAAGATAAAATGTTTGACATTAATTAGTAAAAGATGAAATTCTCCTTCTCATAAAGTAGAACGCAATTAAGTAATTCAAATTTATATATAAGAAACTTATTAGAAGGAAATAACTAAAGATTTAAAGTGCAATGATTGATATTTAAATTATCTAATTGTACAAATAAAATATAAATATTTAACTAAATAAATCAGATTTTAATTTAATAAAGAGCCAAAATGACAATATTAGTATTCTTACAATTAAAAGTTTGTTAAAATATATTTTACTTTTTTTGTTAAAAAATTAATAAGAGCAATATTTGGTCAAAGGATAAAAGATCTTCTAACTTCTTAAGCATTTTGGTGTATCATTTTTTTGACTTTGAAATTTGGGTCTCATGATAATTTTAATGAAAATTGTCTAAAAATTATAGACTTTATCCACAAGCATAAGTAAGAACGATTCTTTACAAATATTTAAAATTTAAGATGCAAAAATGTAATTATTAATAATTTGAAATTAGAATATCTTGTAGACATTAATTTGTTAACATGCCTTATACACTATTTTTATGATTGTATTTGTCTCATTTTCTAAAACAAAAAATACACTCTTCAATTAGATATATTCTTAAAACAAATTACAAATACAAAGAAAAAGTATCATATACAGGAGCAAGTTTAACATACCAACGAGAAATAGAAAAATTCTAAAACAATCTTTTTCCTGTTTTTTATTGATAATGCAAATTGAAACAGTTATAGTAATAAATATTCAATTTTTGACCATAAAAAAAGTTTAATCTTTGGAAGACAAGTTAATGGAAGAGATATTCAGCTACATAAATGGATGGGTCTTATCATAGTTCTGATCTGACAAATAAGTAAAAAAAATAAAAAATACATCAAGCTTCGATATTCTAGTAACTAAAGTGTTATTCATTCCTTTAATCACATTATGCCTTGTAATCTTGACACAAATCCTCTTGTCTTGAAATTTTCTTCACTTGATTAAAGTTCCTCTTGTCTTCCACACACAAAAATTGTATCACATATAAATCTTTCTACGAAAATAATATTAAAAGATTTGTATTTATAGGAAAAAATATAGCGTTGGAATATGAAGATTCACTTACAAAGTTGAAAGGTCAAGTGTTACAAAAATTAAAGACAAATATTAATTAAGATCATAAATTAATTTAGAAGATAAACCATATACATATATCTATTTAAAGGATAAATAATTTCAAGAAAATAAATTAAATTAGATATTTAATTAAAAATTATTCTAAAGAAGTGCAAAAGTCATTAACATTTTTATTAAAATAATGTAATTTAATATATATATATTAAATAGTTAAATATTTTTATAACATTTTAATTTATAATAAGGATAAAATCGTAATTCAACTTTTAACTTTTTTGGTTCCCTCTTATAATAATATATATATATATATATATATATATATATATATATATATATATATATATATATATATATATATATATATATATATATATATAAAAGTAGATCGAGATCAGAGTAATCAGAATCATTATCACTGTTATACCTAGACTCCGCATTGACACTATTACTTTCTTGACTACAACAGTCGCCGATGCCGATACTATCATCTCTGTTTAGCCAATTTCCTCCGCTTTCACCATCGACGACTATAAATTGTATTTTATTTTAAATATCCTATGTATCTAGTTTATTTCTTTCATGTATTTGATGTACGATTTTATGTATTTGATCTTTAATGTTAATGTATTTGAGCTTTCACTGTCTTGTATCTGCTTTCTTTTAATATTTTTAGATGATAATGTCTTCTGTCTAAGTTTTCTGTTAATGTATCTAGTATGTATATAAATCTGGATGTTGTGAAATAAGTTCACCATCAGAGTTTTGAAATGGAATAAACATGACTATTGTGAAAAAAATAGAGATCAAGACTCAAAGAAATAAAATTAAATTAATGAAAAGAAGAAGATTTTATACACTTTTTATCTTTCTAAAAAAAGAATGAACAAAATGTATATTTTGGAAAAGAATTTGAAGTAGTTATGTTGCAGATCCTCAAAGGCCGTTAATAGTAGTGCACTATTCTATTGTCACGCTTTAAAACATGTGTCTAGCTTCAATTGTATCCCATAACTTACTCTGCTAATTAAGGCATTAAGTTACAATATTTAAGTTAAAAGTATTTAAATTGCTTATCTCGGCCTTATACACCCGATTAATACACGTATCTGAGTTTTTAAAATCATGTATCTCGATCTTATACACTTGATTGATACACGTATCTAATATATCCTGACACATGTATCCAACAATTGAAAATGATATAGAATGTAATATAAAAAAATATCAGGATTTCTGATAATCAGTATCTAAATTGGTGGATTTATGTAGTTTACCCAAAAAAGTAAAAGGTCAAACTTAAATAACTTTTAAATCAAAAAATAAAAAGTATGGGGGAGACCTATTTTGATATTTCTAAAGTCATTTTTAACCTCGACAAATCCTTTTAAAAATTAAAAATGACTTAAAAGTAGGTTTTACCAACTTTTAAGTTGTCCAAACAGATTGTTAGTCTTATGTAGTCGTGTAAATATGATCCAAAAATTAATGAACCGTTTAATATGCCCAAAACTTATGAGATGGAAATGAAACAAATTTTTATAGGGAAATTTATTGAAATTTCACTAGGTTAAATGCTAATTATTTAGATACACTTTAATTTGTGATATTATAAATTTTATCGAGTTTTGATGCGTTCATATATACGTATTTGAGTAAATGTGACTAAAATTAGGTGTAATCTATTCTAAATACATAGTATCCACCAAGTGTATTCACATATTTGTGATATAATGAATCTCGCTAGCCACTCTTCGATCCTGCTTGTCACTCCTCTATGTATCTAGTATTCCAGTTACATTCAAGTCACATCAGTCACATACAAATAAATGTATCTAAAGTGATGTGATGTATCTAATATATTATAAATTTCGCTCGTTTCTCTCTATTTTATTATATTTGATAATAAAAATATATGTTTCTAAGTGTATCTTTCTCAATATATAATTAAAAATCTTTACTAATGGTAAGATACACAATATTTTAAAAATATTAAATTAATATAATTTAATTTAACTTTAAAAATTAATTAAATTAACTTTTAAAAAAATAATATAATAAATAAAAATAAACAAAAAGAGTACACAACTCCTTACATTCAAGATAAGGTAAGGAGAAATAAAAAAAAATTATAATATAGAAAATCGAACAATCACCAACAAAGCAAACTTTTGGAGTAGGCCTATCCCATGTGTTCTTTGGTTAAAACAGATATTTCTCCCTTTACCTTAGTGAAGAAGAGTTCACCAAGAATGGCTTCTTCTTCTTCATTGGCACCTCTATCTTTCTCTCTTTCCTCTGAATTGCTTCCATCCGGGTCGTCACAAAAACCCAATTCTCTTTCATGGTCTTCTTCATTTCCCCAACTCAGGATTTCTGCTTCTTCAATTCCTTCCCCTTCAAATCTCTCTTTTCACAAGGTATCTTCTTTAGTTCTTCAGCTCTTTCAACAATTTTAGTTTATTGTTTGGAGAATCTTTTGTACTGTGATTTCTAGTTAATTCTGTCAATTTCTTGCCCTAATTTGATTTAATCTGCATACACATTTCATCTTCTTTTTATTGTGTGTGTTTTATTTAATTTGGATAGTAACTAGGTCAAACATACTGTGAAAGAGGGAAAAATAGTTGGTGATATTTCTGCTTAAGTGCAGTCATATGTTTCCACCTTATCTGATTGTGAAAAACATAGGGAACTGTGATATTATAAAGGAAATTCAGCTGAAGTCACAATGTTCCTTTAAAAAGATTGGATTTTTATGAGATTTAAGGGTCAATTCGAGGAATTCTGAAGCAAAGCTCATATGACACAAATGTTAGTAATTTTTTTAGGCAAAATAGAGATTGACCATTGAGGTTTCTAAGTTTTTGATTGAACAGCTACCTCTCTTGGGGAAGGGGAAAGAGAAGGTTGTCGAAGTGAGGACGTAAAGATGGGCAAAGGGATTGTACAAACAGTTGCTAAATATGTTCCTTATTTTCAACATTGCTATTTGCACTCTTAAGAGTCTGAATATCTTCACATGATCGTAGTTAAGTAGAGAGTGCTCGATCAAGTTCCTGACCTGTGTAAATATTGTTAGACGAGAACTGGGATGTTTCTGCTTAATCATTTAGGCCTTTTTAAATTGTAACTCAATGCTCACTGCTGCTTTATTGTGTATCCTGATATGAGGTAAGCTCGATCGACTAGTATTGCATTTACATTTTAGTTCTTAACGTAAAAGATTCTCATAACTTCTTTTCTTTCAGAATTGGAAAACAGTTTTAGAAAAAAATGTTTTAGGATAGAGTTGGTACCTACCAAGAACGAGATAGATCTTCCAAAGAAAAAGTGGCTGTGTGTTTTCACACCGATAGTTTGTTGCAGGGAAACCTTGTTGTAGTTACATTCACTATCTCACCTTTACCAAGCATTGAGGCATCATGTTTCTGTCCTCTTTAACCGCAATTATACTCCTGAAAGCAATACTCACATGCGGAGGTCACTTGGCTTGTTTATATGTTGTTTTTCTTACTTAATTATTACACAGATGCGTTGATTTATGGGCAGGGGCGGAGCTACCTTGTATGAACCCCCTTCGACGGAAAATTATATAATTTATACATGGTTAAAATAAGTTTATAGGTATGTATAGTAGATGTCGAACCCCCTTCGGCTATCTATTTCTACACATTTTGAACCCCTTTACTGAAAATTCTGCCTCCACCTCTGTTTATGGGTATCTTCTAGAACTGGGCATATGTGATGTACAGTGATCGGTAATGTGAGTGAACTTTGAGTATGTAGTTGACTTCAAAATCGTATCCATTGTGTTTCTTCGTTGCTTACCTGATAGCATAGCTGCCTTAGCTAACATTTTTCTGCAAGTACATATCTTTATGACTTAAAAGACAATCATTTTGTTTGATATTATAAGGAGTTTAGATTCTTTCATGTTGGGGAACTTTTGATCTATAAAAGAAGTCATCATTTTGCTCAAATAAGATACTTGCTCTAAGAAGAGATAAGAGTTTGGATCAAAATATGAGGTATTCATGCACAGTACAATCTCTGAATGTATAGCGTATTCCAACATGTTTATATATCCTAGCTTAGCATGGATAACAGATCAGAAAATGCAGCATGGGTAACTGTTTCATGCGGATTTAAAAATGTACCGGCTCATTTTATTATTTATTTATTTTGTAGAAATTTGTCGTTGAGGCTGCATGGACAAGAAGATCTCGGAGTGAAGCTGCAAAAAAGCCCAACAGGAAATCATGGAAACAAAGGACAGATATGTATTTGAGACCTTTTTTACTAAATGTTTTCTTTTCAAAACGATTTATCCATGCCAAAGTCATGCATCGAGGAACCAGCAAGGTGATCTCTGTTGCTACTACAAACTCGAGAGACTTGAGGAACACATTGCCATCGCTTACTGATAACGATGCTGCTAGGGTAATAGGCAAATTGATTGCAGAGCGATCAAAAGAAGCTGATGTCTATGCCATTGCATATGAACCTGGGAAGAATGAAAGAATAGAAGGTAGACTTGGGATTATTCTTGATACTATTCAACAAAATGGCATCATATTTGTTTAAAAAATTCACCTTGTGTACACTTAACTCGCAACTAGCTATATTAGTTATTTTCAGAATCAGTTATTCCCAACTATTAAAACATATACGTTTTCTTCTGTATCCTTCTGGGCTCGTCTTTGTTGCATATTATAATGTTACTTGCCAAAAGATTGTTCTGTTATTGTGGTCCTGTTTTCTTGGAGAAAATCCAAGAGCAAGATAGGACATTGTTCTTAAATTTGTGCAAATGAGAATGCCAATAGTGCACGCCCAACTAGCCAATTAATAATTATTAGTACTTCTGAGTTTCAAGGATTTGTTCGTTACGGAAAGCACGAGAGATGAAGAAACTCTTATAATCTTATTTAGCAGATATCAGAATCGACAATGATAACAATACAGAGAAAATAAGCTAATAATACAACACTGTGTTTCCTTCAAAAGAAACAAAAAAATAGAGGGAAAACAAAGAAAATTATCATAAACTTGTATAAAAAAGTAGAAATCTATAAAGATACATCGTTCTGCTGCTGAAGACACACAGCAAGCACCAATATTCAAACAATACTGATATACCTGGAAAGAAAGAAATGACAAAAGAAAATGTTAGTTAACGGTAAAATCAATTCACAGCAGCAAAAACAGATGCACACATTAACGCAAGCCAAAGTTCAGGGTTCTCAATTACCATAACAATTAATCGTGATGCCTCCTACTAATGAGTTCTCAGGCAGCAACCTGTTACATACAAGAAAAATATGTATTAAATAACAAGAAAAAGGAAACAAAGGATATGCAGAACCAAAATATAATTATTTGGACAAACAAATAAAGACATGGCATAATGGAATTAAGTTTTATTTTGTATAAAAGCTGGAAAGAGATGAATTTTAATTGGATTAATATGGTTGATGAGGATTCATATGGTCGACCCAACTTATTATGGATTGAGGCCTAATTGTTTTTCATACACCAAAGAAACTGACGATCAGCTCATATTATGAGCTCAATTAGCAGCCAACCACTGTGAATTCCATTATTATGGAGACAATTCTCCTGGATAAGGCAAAATTTAGGAGCAAATCTAACCATATCAATCATGATAAATAAAATAATGCTCCATGAACTCAAAATTATGCAGAAATTGTTTGAATTGCAAGGCAAACAAGTTCACAGGATTCTCAACACGAAGTGTTAATTTACTGATCTCATAATGTAGAATATATCTCTAGCTATGCATAAGCCCTAACATTTCCGACACAGGACATTTACCTCCCAATTACATTACAAACGCCAGCTATCCTTTTCCATGCAAGTAACTAGGTCTTAATATCCTTAAAACATTCACTAAGCCATCATTAATACTTTACCTTCTCATTAGCTGGGGCAAAAACAGCTTTAACAGCTTCAAATACTTCTCCAACAGGCTTTACAGCATCAATCTGAAGGCAAAAAAGATGTCAACTTCTGTTTAATATGCACAGTCTCTTTCTCTGGAGTGGAGTGGAGGAAGATATTAAAGAGGCTGAAAGATAAAACAGTACCTTTCGAACCTTCCCCTTGGAGTTGTAATATTCAATAACAGGTAGACTAGATTCCATGTAAACGTTGAATCGCTTCCTTATTGTTTCAATATTATCATCTTCTCTTCCCTACAGAACGAAAATTTCAAAGTTAATGAGAAGAAAATCAATCACAATACTAGAAAAGAAGATTAACAAAGAAGAAACAAGAATACCATAAAAATTTGAAGAACTGTAAACAAGACAAGAAGTCTTCTACCAAGATATAATATGTCTAACCTGGTTCCGACCTAAAAGGCGTTTCTCCATCTCTGCTTCAGGACAATCAAAGAAGAGCACAAACTCAGGCTCAATTCCAGTCTAGGAGACATTAAAATGTGATAGTCAAATTTTAACAACTCTTAACAAATCAGAGAATCATCAAAGATGCAGCTAAAAAAGAGTGGTGTAGTGAGGAACTCACGACTAACTCAAAAGCAGCACGGTTCTCCTCATTCCGGGGGAAACCATCAATAAGAAATTTGTCATTGCCATTTTCCTGAATTGCTCGTTGGAGAAGCTTAATTGTTACCTCCGATGGAACAATTTTCCCTTCTTTAATCATGTTCGAAATCATCGTCCTGTACATTCAAAAGCACAGTACTTAAGCTACTGAACAAAACTCAAAGAGATGATGCAACTTAGCAAACAGCTGTTGATCTACTACACAGAATGTTGGTTGAAATGACAAAGGGTAAAAAGTAAGGAGACAGATAGAACAACACAATCAAAAAAAGATATCCTACCCATTCTCGGAACCAGATTTTATTTCTGCTCGGAGAAGATCACCAGCACTTAGATGGGTGTACCCAAAGTGTTCAACAATGTTAGTACATTGGGTGCCCTTGCCACTGCCTGGGCCACCTGTTCAGGTTAATAGAGGAAATAAATCTTAGCACAGGATAGAAATCTAATATCAATGGTACAGATTGCATCAACAAATATGCTATGTGCAATGAAGATGTGTATTTGATCCACAAATCCGTACAGGTCGCATCCCCATAATAGGACATTTCCTAATAATTGTTTTATTCACAATGCCCAAACACAAAAAATCTTTCTGGAGTGAGTTAGAAAAAGAAGCAGAGCAATTAGCTTAAGAGTATATTATGTTTTATGGTGAAATATATAAACCTCCTTCAAATTTTCTTAAGTAACCCTCACAAGTCAATTACTTCAAAACCCTCCTTCTGTCAACTTATACGTAAATAATCACAAAGATGAAGCCCCGCTACTTCAGAAAATCAATTCTACCATCACAATCTAAACTGGAGTCAAATTTTTTCCAACCAGTCCAATCTGATCTGGCTTTTACAACCATCATTCAACATAGCTTCTTGTTTCATTTTGATTAAAATTGGATGTAAATGCCCAAAGGATCCTTACAGTCATACAGGCAATAGTGTATTAATACAATAAATGGGTTTGGGCACTTTCAACCAAAGAAGCTATAGTAACGGAGTTAAACCCTAAAAAGTTAGACATGTTGCCAAGAGCTGCATTTTAATTGGTATTAGTGGTAGCACTAACTGAACATGTAGATCAGATAACATATGATGGCAAACATATGATTGTCCAACAAGTTCCACCTCTAATCCTCACAATTACATACAGGGACAAAATACTTTGCCATACTCTGAGGTCCCATATCAAGAAGGCCACAAGATTATGCAATGTTGGTGTTGAAAAACTCACCTAGAACAAAAATAACAGTGACCTTGTTGGTTGGCAGACTTACTGCTCCCTGCAATTCATTATTAAGAAGATATCAAATTAGGGAGAATGTGGCATCTGCGTGACAACTTCAGGAGCAGAAATCATGGATAATTATTTTTTAAGAGTGGCGTTGGTAATTTATATAGGGTGGGAATTTTCTATATTCAACAATAATGTTCTTATGATAATAGAATTAATGCCTAGCAAGAAGAATTCATAGAACTATATGAGAACTTTTATAAATAAAGAACTTCAGGGAGGAGAATGGGAGTTGGACCCTTATTTCCGTTCTTTCTTGGTGTTGCTGTTGGTACATGCATCCTGCAAATCTAGAAAATCGGTATCTAATTTCACAGTGCAGTTGTTGTAGCCCCATATGTTGTAAGACACACCACAACTCCACTATTTAAAGTCTTTAAAATCTCATAAATTTTTCTGCAAGTTTCTTTAATTATAGTAGTTCTTTTTGCATTTGACAATAGAGAAGTTAGTCATAGCTTAAAGGTCAAGCATCCCTCCAATAATGTCATCTAGGGTAGAAAGCATTTCACTTTTGTTTAGATTCCAGATGCTTAGACGACATGAAAATGAGAACTCATTCACAAAGGGAATGGACACCAATAATCAAGGTAATAAGAATATTCTTTAGATATATGAAGCACATTTAGTTGTAAAGAAAGCTACCTGGTTAGCAGACTCGACAACAGTCCCCATGGATTTCTGGTTACTTGGTCTTACAAAATTGTCTGCAGAAAGACAGACTCAATCAATTACTCAGGAATGTCGACACTAAAAATAAAGGAGGGGGGGACTGAACATCTAGAAGGAAAAGACTTGCACTTTCAGAGATCAGATGCTGGAATCTTCACTTAATATATTCCAGCTTTCAGATCACATAAGAAAAATGAACATGTTCACATTAATAAGCTTCAGATAATACAACTGCTAGAGTTAAAAACAGAATCTTCATGTCTCCAGAAAATGTACATTACAAAGCTTGAAGCAACACTTTTAATCTAAAGTATAAAACATCAATCTTCATAATAGATGACAATCAAAAGCAAAAAAAGACATGCACCCGACCCGCTTCATCATGAATTTATTCCTTCTCACATACATTCCCAAGTACCAGACTAAACTATTCCCAAGCCTCGATACTATCCTAAAACAGTAGAAATTTTGCAGCAACTGAAATTGAAAGAGATCAAGTCAAGTTAAACAAAAACCCACAAGTATAAAAAAGAAAAAATCAAATCTTTAAACAATAAATCTGTCGGTGCAAAATTGAGCACGCGCAAACCAGATAAAATTGCATGAGATCTGTTCCACCATAAACAAATTCCTAATCAGATCAAATCAAAACAAGCTCCAAAATACAAAATCAAATCTCAAGAATTCCAAAACAAAGAGACGAAATTCGGGTCAGATCGGAGCAAATAAAATGCAGTAAATTGAAGAATGCAATGTATGAAATTGAGGAGATGAATAAAAAAAGCGTAGATCGGGAAAAGAGAAATCAAGATCTGAAGCTTACCAAAGGTAGAAGAATGGTGATTTGTGTAGACACAAAAAGGGAGGGAATGATAATGTGAAGAGCTTGCGAGGCTCTTCGAGGTATATTTATAGGCCTCGAACTAAATTTGGGAGAAATATTTTGAACGGTAAACTCTTCCCTTTTTCCTTTCGCACTCCACACGTTGCGTTGAATGGTAACTCTTTTTTTCCTTTTTCACTTTATAGTGAATTGACTACCCTAACAAATTTATATATTTCGAGTGATGTTTTGACGTGATTTGAAATTATAATTTTATTTATATGCTTAGATACATAATTTAAGAACATGATTTCAAATCAAAACTTTTTAAAATGTAAAACTTAACTCTATACTTTGTAAAAAAAATAATGATGGCTGTGAAGAGTTAGATTGTGTTATATTACCTGAAAGAATTACATTAAAAGAATAATTAGTTAATATTATCGCGAACTAGTGAAATTTTATAAAATTATGTGTATTTAAAAGTTTGTAATTAAAAATATTTATTTATAAAAGGATCGTGAAATAAACGATTTATTGATGTAGCACCTTAAAAATATTCCAATATATTTTGATTTTGAAATATAATTTGCTTATTTTGGTAAGATTATATAAGATTTAAGAAAATTTTGATAAATTTCACAATTTGCAGGATGAAAAAAATAAAAATTAAATTAAAATATAAAAAAATGTAATTATAAAAAATAAAAAATTATATGTAACTTCAAATTAATTTGATTTCAAATAATGTCCCTATTATCCGCTTTTAATCAGAAAGTGCACTAATTATTTTTAATCTTTTCTTTTAACCGTGTACAACATTTTTGGCATAAACTAAGAAAGAACGGACATATTCAATTTTAGATAGGATTATTTATTTGTTTACATTTTGGAATCATACGAAAAAAGAATTTAATTGTTTGTACGAGAATAAGAGCTAGAAATAAGAAAATAAATGTGTGACTTGTTTATGTTCGTTGATAGCTACTTTACACTTGTTTTTTCCCTTTGTTTTCTTCTTTTTGGAAAACTATAATTAAAGATATGACAATATTTTTAATGGTACGTTGAGAAAGAGCTGTTTTTTTTTTTAGCTACATTCCATAGCTTGGTCTTTTACACGGTGATTTGGAAGGAGATGTTATTTTCGCTTGATAAAGAGTTAAATCTTAATTATTTATATTTTTATATATGAATAGATACCAAATATTTTTCATTTTACTTAAAATATAGACTTAAAGTTGAAGATGAATTGTGTTTGATCATACTAGTCGTAATTTTTTTTTAAAATATGTACTTAAAGTTCATAATTGAAGTTCATAGAAGAACAAACACAATTTTAACATAAGCCGGTCTATATATAAAAGCATAAAAATGTGTATAAGCACCTCTTATACACTTATTTTTACCGTAAATATATAATGTTGTATATATTATTGTAAAAAAAAAAAAAAAAAAAAAGAGGCTGCTCATATAGACCGTTTATTTTTGTAAAAATCTTCAATTAAAAGTCAAATGCACTCAAAATGAAGAATGTGAATAGAAAAAAACTAATTAGAAGGTTGGTATACTATATGATTAATTGATTATAATTGTGGTACTTCACCCTTAAGCCTTGTTTTCACCAGAATTACAAATTTTCCATCAGCCCATTTTGAAGGTCGGTCTCATGTCAGGGTTAGGCCTCGAGTCGACATCGGGTCCCTAGTCATGGTGGGGTCGGTTGTTGGGTCCGGGTTAGGCCTAGGCCAAGGCCAGGGTTGGATTTCGAGTCGGAGTCGAAGCAAGGGTTTGTGTTTAAGGGGGGGTCATAGTATTTGTCACTGCTATATCTAAATGCTTTTGGTAAATTTTTTGCACTAAAAACAAGTAAAATTCACTTATTTGTGCAAAAAACTCATTTTTTTTCTTACCAAACTCACCCAAAGGGTGTGTACTTTTTCCTTCCTATGATCTACTGTTAAAAGGTCTCGACTTTAAGATTGAAATATTTTGACTTTTTTTCCAAATTAACAAAATATTTTAAACATTACATGTAAGAAAATTATAGAACTTTCATTTGTGACAGAAGAAAAGGTCAAAAGAGTACTTGTCAAGACAACAATTTAAAAGTTCAATGCTAACTTTCTAGTCAAGCATATTCGAAAGTTCAGTGGAAACCTTAAAGAACCATCAAAGTTGATATGTAGCTAACATGTTTTCATGTGACAAAAGCTTATTTTTTAAAAAGTTCTAAAATAAATTATTTTTCATACTGGAGTAATAAAAATTAAAGGGTCTTTATCACAAATTCCTGAAATAACACACACCCTGTTAGAATATGAAATTTAATTGAGAAATCATAATTTGTTTCATTTCAGTGACCACTAGATCACACCCGTGATTGTTGGATATTCTTGGAATTTTTCCTATTGATGAACGTGGAGTCCGAACCAATGCACCTCAACTAATTCCATGGATAGCTGTCACTTCCCACAAGCCAAATTTCAAATCCTTCTAGATCAATTCTCTTGTTGATTTGCTATATACTAGTACTCCACTTTTACCTAACTGTTTCTCTATTGGGGAATGCTGGAAAAATGACCAGCTGACATTAAATACCAGATTGTCAAGTAGAACTTTTCAATTCAAATTTAATCTCTTGTGAAACTTATACTCATTATATTTAAAACTTGTCATAGCTTTCTTTATAATGTAGATTTCAAAGTATGACATTGGACAGTACACAAAATTATTGATTTTAATAGTTTATCACATGCCTTTCTTATATCTCAACGCAGGAAAAGTTTAAACTATTGAACGGAAATGAGAAGTCATGATTTACAAACATAATAAACTATATTTCAATCTCAAATTACTGGGGAAGCTATACAACTTCAGTATGACAGTATCAAAACATTCAGAAGCAAAAAATGCATAATTTTGAGTCTAACGCGTATGAAAATGCAATAACGAGCTTTGAGTTTCATAAACTAATCAACAAACTATAAAGTGATATACAGTACCTAAGTTCTGAGAGGACTCCCAATGGGGTTGCTGAAATTACAGTCATACCTTCAGTGCGGATAATGATGTTGATCCCTTTCTATAAAGCTTACTGATTCACATGTATGCATGGAACTACGACCTTAGCTCTGCAAACCTCTGTCTCACGGCATAGGCAAGTTTCCACTCACCAATACTTGTCAGGCCTTCAACAACCTTTTGCCTTGACCTTATGTATGGTATAAAGCCTCTCTTGGTCATTTCTATCACAAACTTACCAGCCAAAAGAAACTGCCGGCTCTCTAAGCACCCTTCAAGGACTGACTGGTAGCACTCGAATCCAACATGCACACCCTCATTTGTTAAGAACTCAATTACTTCAATTGCTCTCCTCATCTCTTTATTAGCACGTATTGCTGCCAAAGCTTTGACCAAAGTTTCTTTTCTGGGGCCTCAAGCCAAATATGGCAACCATTTCATTCAATGACTTTATGATAGACCAAAGTTTCTTTTCTGGGGCTCAAGCCAAATATGGCAACCATTTCATTCAATGACTTTATGATAGCAGACGTCATTCTTAGCTCGGACAAGTTGTCAATTAAAGAACCGTAACAATCCAAATCCGGACTACAACCAACACGGCCCATGCCCTTCAATACATTAACCGCTTCATCTCTCTGATCAACCTTACAAAGCGATGAGATTAGGTAACTGCAAGTGCCAGAATCAGGTGCATATCCAATATCCTGCATTTCCAACAATATGCTTGAAACAGAATGGGATTTACTCCGACGTTCAATCCATGCAGTGGAGAGTACGAGGTGAGTTTGAGGTACCGGAATGCAGCCAGAGCGAAGAGTACGCTGGAGAATGGCAAGAGCAAGTGGGAGAGGATTTGAGCTTTGGAGACTGTAGGAAAGGAGACAGGAATATGCAATGTGAGGGCGATAACGGGGCCTGATCGGAGTGAAAGACTGTAAAATTTCGTCAACAATTTTGACACTTGTGTTTTCAGGAAAAGTGGATAAAAATGAAAAGGGATTCGGAGAGCGGTGAAACCCTTTAGAAGAGCTTAGAATATCAGGAATCTGTTCATATTTTTTATCTTCCACCACAGCTTTAATGGATTCCTCAAGCACTCTTGCTGAAGAAATAAAAGAACGACAAAGAGGACGAACAGAGAACTGTAGCTTTGCAACAGCCATCACCCTATCCAAGTTTTCTTATTTTCTTCTCAAGTGTAAATAAAATTAGTCGAGCTGCACATAAACTGATCAAACACGAAAGCTGATTTTTTAAATTGGAATGAACAGCTTAGTGTCGGCTCAGAATGCTTGAGTTATCTACACCTGCAGAAGGGGTTTGCAGCAATTGGACACATGATATAGCAAAATGCATGAAGAGCAGAAAATATGTGACAATATTCATTGTGGCATAACATCAAACAGGGAACAGGCATAAAATGGGACAAAAATGAGAAACTTTATTTTTTCCTGGGAAAGATTCAAAAACATACAAAAACATTCTATCAAGTGGAAAAGGAGAAAAGTAATACCTGATCTGACTAAACACTATCACGCATCTGTATTCTTCTGCAATTTTTTTTGCCTCTTCTTCGGTTTCCAAACATTTTACAAGTTTTATAATTACTTTACTATGAGGTATTGTTATTATTCTCCTAATTAATTTGTTTATATTTTCAAATCACGATTCAATGTTATTAATAACGTTATATTCAATTAAAAGATGCAACC
This sequence comes from Solanum lycopersicoides, assembly GCA_022817965.1. NCBI lineage: Eukaryota > Viridiplantae > Streptophyta > Magnoliopsida > Solanales > Solanaceae > Solanum > Solanum lycopersicoides. The sequence goes on from CM040618.1 coordinate 115,037,116, forward strand.
CAAAAAGGGTCAAATGCTTGAGTGGTTTATTTTTATTTTTTACTTTTAAGATTATAATTTTGTAAATGTAATGAATATTACTATCGTATAAAGTTCTCTTAAAAGTGCATATTATACAAATTACAATGAATTAGATTGAAAAAAATAAAACTGTCTTATAATTTATATAATATCTTTTTCATCTTTCAATATAATAATTATCGTATATATACAATCTATATAATAATATAAAGCTGAATCTTGAATCGCTGATGTGGCACCCCTCAATGGCCAGCATTTGCAATTATATGTTTTCTCTTCTTTCTTTTTTTAGTTATTTATGATTTTTTCGCAAAAAATATTGAGTTAAAACATCACAGTAAATGCAGCCCAAAACTTATGTTAAAACTCAGCCCACTACCATCATCATTTATCACCTTTTCCTAAAACTTTCTCTATTCCTTCTTAAAGATATTATTATATTACAATTAAGTCACTTAATACCAATGTAAGTTACAATTTTATTTATTACTATTTTATTTTTTAATTCATATTATTCAATTAAGTTACAAATTTATTGATTACTATAAATACTAAAGCATATCATCCTCACATATGGTAAGAATTTCTTTCTTTTTTGATTATATTTACACTTAAGTACATCACTTTGTTGTGCCTAATTTTATAATATTTAGATCATTTGTGATTAAGTTTTTTTGTTTACAGTATGAAAGATAATATGAACATATGCCTATGTTGTTTGTGAGAATTCAAATTCAAAATTCAAACTTCATAGGTAATATTATTTGTTTTGTTTTAGTTTAGTTGATGTCTCTTATTTATAGTGTTTTTCCTTCTATATTTCTCGTCTGTGTTATTTTCTTCATTATTGTTGGTGATTTTTTCATACTTTTCATTCTTCACATATTTTGGTGAATCATTTTTATTGTTTATGGTGAAAGATATGATGAACATATTACAATATTTGGGAATTGAAGTTGATGAACACAATATCATTATTAGTACATACAAATTTTATTACTATTCTCTTTTACTCTTTGAAGAAGTTAATAAATTTATGGTTATAATATTAATTCAAATATACTAATCTCACATTTATTTGTCAGGATAATATTCTAACTTTAATAGAAATAAGCATGATTTACTAAATCATATTTAATTTATAAATGGAAAAAATAAAAAGGAATTGACAAAGTATGATTATCTTCATGCTTTGAAAGGACATGACAAGTTAATAAATTTGATATTTTCCTCATCTCAAAATAAATAATATAATTTGTATGCATATGCTACAATAATAAACTTTTTGATATTAAAAAAAAGGTATAAAAAAGGACTCAACTTTCTTGCTATGGGGATTTTGATAAAGTTTATTTAAAAAAAAAATCTCAAATTTGTTATATGCAATTTGATAAAGTATAAAAAGATTGTTTCAAATAATTAATTTCTTCAAATATTTTATATTCTTTATGTAATTGGTGTTATATATATTTCAATCTATTTTTTATATGAATTTATAAGTATATTACATTTGTAGTAAAATTAGTGAAGATAGAAAGTTATTTACAAAATATTTCACAAGCTAAGATTAGTCAAAGGAGAAAAGACAGTTTACTCATCATTACTGAAGAAAGGATAACAACTTTCGAAGAATATGAACATTAAAAAAGAAAGTAGTAAAAGATTACAATATTTGGAGGAAAAGAGTAATTTTATAAAACTATAATTAATCTTATTTGAACCACAATAAATATTTGAAAATTATTTTGAATTGACGAAAGGAGGATAATGGCATTTTGATGTTCTGATATTTCAAAATTTACAAGTTTATTTGATTTAAATTCTTTAATTTTGTGAGAAAGATACAAACAAAACAAAAAACATACGAAGAATAAAAGATAGATTTACAAAAATTATATAAAATTATAAAAGCATGGGATACACATATTCAATAAAATTATAGGTAGGATCATTGAAGGTAAACTCTTAGCTTAATCGATTTAAAATTACTACAAATATAAAAACTTAAATAGTATATAAACTTGATTAAGACTTCACATATGATATATTTGGATTAAGCACAACAAAGAACCTTTACAAAACTTTTAGCAGTACTATTTTAGTTCTTTTTTTGACAAAATTTAACGAGTTATTTATGATCGCGCGAAGCGCGACTAAGTTCACTAGTATATATATAAAGCTGAATATCATTCCGCTGATGTGGCATGCTTCAATGGTCAGGAAATTTATTTATTTATTTTTTCAAAATTTTTGGGGTTTTCCCCCTATTTTTCCATGTTAATGGATTTTAATTAAGGCTAAGGTAATTAATAAATTCTAATTAATTATTAATTAACGTTTAGTAAAGTAATGCCATGTAACTGTTTTTCTCTTTCGCCCACTATCACAAATTGACAGCTATATAAATATAAAAATTCAACACCCTCAATAATTACATGAAACCTTCATATACCTAACAGTAAATCATTAATTATTAATAAATATTAATTGTGCAAATAAGACTTATAAAATTTCACAATAACATTAACATAACTGCAGCATTAACAACAAAATAAACAATAACCTTATATATAGTACTGAATTAGTTATAGATTTCAAACACACCATGTTTTCTTGTTTAATGCATCATTACTCTGATCATATTTTGCGGATCATTTTTTCTATAAAGTAGTAATTTTTCTTTTTCTATATTTGCAGATAAAGAAAGTATATGTGTACAATGTGATGCTTGGTGATGCTAAGATATTGATGGATACATTCTTTTGTTAAAGTAAGTGACAGGTTTAATCTCATATCCTTCAATTCTTAATTAGAATTTTGAAAATAAAATCATCAATAATAAATATTTATTTTGTAAATGAAAGTCTATAAAAACTCACATTATGTATATCAAAATAAAATAATTACAAATTCTATCAAAATATATATTAAAGAAGCTCAACATACCGAAAATCGACAAGTCGGTTTGTAAATCTTAAGAATGACGATCATTACAAGTATCAATTCTTTATTTCTATCATGTTGATTTACAAAGAATGAGAACTGTAATATTGGATATTAAATTGTATGAAGAGTTAATTAAAAAAATAAATTTATAATTATTGTTTTTAAAAATAGTGATTAAATTTAGTGTGATAATGGAGTAGAATGAGGACGTAGAGATGGCAATTTACAAAATTAAAGGAAGAAGATATCAAATTAATTGGAAAGAAATAAAAAGAAAAAGGTTAGACACAGAAAAATCTAAACATAGTAAATAAATAATGACCATTAAAAAGTAAGAAAATAAATATAGAATATTAAGTTACGTTGCCTTTTATTTTATTTATAAAGTAACTTAAATATAAACTTTATGTTCCAATTCCGTTTCCTTGTATGCTTCTTTTTAATTTATCAATTATACTATTTTCAGTTTTTATCTTTACTCTTAATTTTTAATTAAAGGATAAAAAATAGCAATTTTTTTAAAAAATTCAATCTATGGCCTTTTGCTCATTTTTATTAGTATTTTGTTCTTTTTGTTAATTTCTTTGTTGTTTACTTAGAAAGTCAATTCTATTTTATTATTTTATAACTCAAAAGTCACTCAATTATTGATATTCCACTTAAAAAATTCACTTAACTATTGATATTTCAATTAGAAAGTCATTCTATTTTTCAAATCATAGAATAAAAGTATACTTTTATAATTATCTTACATTAATTTAATATATGAAATTAGAATTACAAATTATACGTAAATATGTAAGTTATTTTTATTTAATTCAAATATTTATAATATATAAATTCTCTTTTCTATTTATATTTTGCTTTAAAATTATCTTCAATGTATTTAGTTTAGATGTAGTTATATTTGGGTAGGATTTTCATTATAGAAAATGTTTTTGATTTTTTAGCATCATAAATAATGAGAGAAAATGTAGTATAGGTGACCTATTTAAAGTGGGATGGAGGAAATAAGAAAATAATAATTAACTTTGATATCATTTTAATTGGACAATATAAAAAAGATAAAAAATTTAATAAAGAGTTTCATATAATATAATTAAGTAGACAATAAAGTGATATAAGATCGGAAAAAAAGAATTAATTATTTAATAACTGCGCGAAGCGCGGTCAAATTCCCTAGTTTATATGAGTTTGTAGACTAAATAATTGTCTCAAGAGTCATTACTTTCATCTTTCAACACCTATTTTTTTATTTGTAAGTCTACCCATTGTGAAACTTCGTGTAATTACACTTTGCTGTCACGGACTTAGAGAATCTGCTAAGTCTCCGTGCGGCACTCGACAACTTGCTCACGAATCTTTCACGAGTCTTGCAAGCTCAAGTAAGCCTTTTTTTCTAAGATCGCTAAGAGAAATGCTAAAGAAGACTTAGAAAGAGAGAGATTTGGAGGAAGAAGTCTTTACTACTTCTTTGTTGAATTGTTGGATTGATGATTTACAAATGAAATGGCCCTCTATTTATACAACTCCCTAAGGGCCTGTTTGTAAATAAAAATAACTCTACAAGTCCCTAATTATTTACACGTTAGTCCATGTTCTAGAGAATTCCACATTCTCTAGAACATGCCTCCCAACGGCTAGTCTACAGGAACCTTCTAGAGTTCTCTACACAACTCTAGAATGGTCCGCTCCTCCAAACGGTCTCAAGCCTTCTAGAATTCTCCGCACTATTCTAGAACGGCTGCCGCGCCTTCTAGAGAATTCTACGGAATTCTCTAGCCTTCTATGGGGCTCTAGAGCATTCTGACAAACCTCTAGACCCTTCTGGCCTTATCCGGACGCAAATCAGCTGGCATTGTGGCGGGACGTCTCACTCTCCCCCACCTATTGATGCGACGACCGCGACGCATCCTTGCTCCTTTGGCATCCGAGTCTTGTCGTGCGATCTTCAATCCACGTACTCGGTCAATACCCTCGAGCAGCTCCCTCAGCTGTTGCCCGATTTTCCTCGGCCCGGTCTCACGAACTTCCTCCTTCCTCGGAGGCAAGCGCCTCGGCGGCTTCTCCTGCATCACAACAGCGTTCCCTCGTGGAACCTGCTTCGTGCACAGCGGCATGAACTTCTCAGCACCATTACCTTCTCTCGAACTTGCAATGGCTGCTGTTGATTGCCTCCCTATCTCCTTGTCGACCCTCTCGAGCTTCATGGCCGTCAGTCTGACCTGTCCCTCCGTCTGCGATGCCTTCACCATGGGAACCATACATGTTCCTCCCTTCTCCAAGACCACAAGTCTCTGGAGGAAAGGATCGATCACGGCATGGCACTGCCGAAAGAACTCCTGCCCAAGAATGATATCGAAGAGATCCACGGGAGCGACAATGAAGTCGGTCTTACCCTGCCACTTGCCTAACGTGATGCTTACTCCCTGTGCTTCTCCACACACGGGAGTCGGTGGTGCATTGACCGTCCTGAGTTGGGCGTTGCATGGACTGTAACGCAACCCCAACCTCGTTGCTGCCGTCTTGGTCATTATATTGACCTCTGCACCTGTGTCGACCATCGCCCGAGCATGTCCTCCATTGATCGTGATGTCCACGTACTGCGCGCCGCATGCCTTCAGCTTCGCATGCCTGGGTTCCGCATGCCTCTGCTCCTCTTGCCTCGGCTTCTCTTGCCTTGGCCTTGCATGCTTCGGCGTCCTCTGTGGTTGCCTTGTGATAGCTCCGCATAGCCCTATCAGTCCCAACTGCTTGGTCTCCTCAACCTGACCTTGCTCATGTGCTTCCTTAGCCTTCCGCTCTCGCAGGATAGCACCAAGGTTATTCAGTTCAGGGCACTCCTTATAGCCGTGCGGCCCACCGCAAATGTAGCAACCCTCTCTGTTGGCAACCTTCGGCTTTCTCTCCATGTTACCCTGGCGACCAGACTTCCTGCCGTTGGACCTATAGGTATCATGCCTCTGAGGCCGTTGCTCCTCGCATTGCCCCCTGGGTTGTGGCCGTTGCTCCTCGCATTCGCCACGATCTCCCCCACCATTATCATGACTACCTCTGTCGTCCCCTCCGGCACTATAAGGCTTCTCCTGCCTGAAGTCTGTCAAAGCTTCGGCCTGCGTGATGGCGTCATCAATAGTCCTGACCTGTCTACGTTCCAACTCCGTCCTGGCCCAATTCTGCAGCCCATCCATGAAGTGGAACAACATGTCCTCATCCGTGAGGCTGGGAATCTGAAGCGTCAGGGTGGTAAATTCCCGCACATACGCACGTATGCTACCCGTATGCTTCAACTCCCTAAACTTTCGCTTGGCCTCGTAGATGACGTTGCTGGGGAAGAACGCCCTCCTAAACTCTTCGCGGAATTGCTCCCACGTATTGATGGTGCACGTCCCCCTCTTGATGTCGGACTCTTTACGCCTCCACCATAGCATGGCCATATCAGTAAGATACAACACAGCGGTGTTGATCTTACTCTCGTCTTCCTCAGCCTGTTGCACTTGAAATAATTCTCCAAATGCCACAGAAAATTCTCCACCTCATGCGCGTCACGGACGCCTCTGAACATAGGTGGCTTGGGAGCCTCGACGCTGGACTCCCTTTCCCTTTCGAACGACGGTGATCCTCCAACCCTCGCTCCTTCCTTAAGTGCTGATATCTCGGCCTTCATGGTCTCAATCGCGTTCAACGCATCCATGAGCCGACACTCGAAGGAAGTGATAACCTCCTTCATCTCAAACTCAGCCCGCTGACGCCCCTCCAACTCCTTACGGATGGATTCGGTCTCCTCGAGGGTGAAATCTTCAAGGGTCTTGAACTTGCCGTCTGCCACGTTCATGCGCCGGCCTAAGATCTCCACGGCCTGCCTCGCCGTCTCCACCCTTGCGACCCATTCTTCTCCGGCAGTGATGTCTATGGGCTCCTCACCCATCTCATCGTCACTGGCTCCGGCGGTCGAAGGTGGATGAGATGTCAGCACCTCGCTTGGTTCTGGCAGCATCTCTTCATTTCCCTTCTGCTGTCTCTTCCCCTTTCGGTTCTTCTTACTACCTTCCTGACGGACGTTGAGGATGTTAGCGACGTTCATGTCTCCTTCGGAAGCCATTCTCTTAACCTGCTCTGATACCACGTTGTCACGGACTTAGAGAATCTGCTAAGTCTCCGTGCGGCACTCGACAACTTGCTCACGAATCTTTCACGAGTCTTGCAAGCTCAAGTAAGCCTTTTTTCCTAAGATCGCTAAGAGAAATGCTAAAGAAGACTTAGAAAGAGAGAGATTTGGAGGAAGAAGTCTTTACTACTTCTTTGTTGAATTGTTGGATTGATGATTTACAAATGAAATGACCCTCTATTTATACAACTCCCTAAGGGCCTGTTTGTAAATAAAAATAACTCTACAAGTCCCTAATTATTTACACGTTAGTCCATGTTCTAGAGAATTCCACATTCTCTAGAACATGCCTCCCAACGGCTAGTCTACAGGAACCTTCTAGAGTTCTCTACACAACTCTAGAATGGTCCGCTCCTCCAAACGGTCTCAAGCCTTCTAGAATACTCCGCACTATTCTAGAACGGCTGCCGCGCCTTCTAGAGAATTCTACGGAATTCTCTAGCCTTCTATGGGGCTCTAGAGCATTCTGACAAACCTCTAGACCCTTCTGGCCCTTATCCGGACGCAAATCAGCTGGCATTGTGGCGGGACGTCTCATTGCACTTATATTCATTACATGACTTTCGTTAGTGATCATAATTCATTTAGTTGATTATGAGGCCATTTTTGTTGTTGTAATTGATGATAAATTATCACTGCTCTGATAATGGGAAAAAAAACTAAACTACTGAAAATAAATTGAATCTTCATAATTAACATATCCTACGTAAATATTTCAAAGACACAAAAGTGATAATTCCTTAAAAAGTTCTGAATTTCTGGCATCTCTTTTGACTTTTTTCCAAGTGTAAAACCGCAAAATAATATATGAAAAAATCCACCTAGTTTAGGGAACATGAATGAGTAATAACTAGTTTAGAAAGATAAATTACAAAAGAGAAGAAAAATCAATAAAACTTAATATAAGATTCATCTTCTCAATAGGATGATGTAAGAAATGGCCACAAGAGCCAAAATGTATAGAAACTGCAGTGGCGGAAATGAGGAAGCTCTGTAACTATCAGCAAAGTTTATTTCTCTGCCCCCAGCTGCAAAATTCAACATAAACACACTGTTAACACAAGGATTTGAAAACTTTGGGTATATCAATATAAACATAGCTTAAATATCATATTTAAGCTAAACTTTAAATAAAAACAATAAAAACAAGCTTAAGTGGGATAAAAACTTTGATCCAGAGTTATATCTCTAGCTTCTACCAATTGCACAAAGACATTTTCATGATTTTAATGAATGCACAGTTAAATATATTTTAATTTCTATCAATTTTTTAAAATAGATATACATGTGATTTTTTTTGAAGTTAGCGAATGCACATAAACACTCCTATATTGCGGGTCCGCGCCCCTGACTGTTAATGTCTGGAGGGCCGAAAGAATTCTGAATCATGGATAGATCGAATAAATTATTTGAGTGAACAAGAAAAAATAAATGTTATGTCTCACTTACCACAATCTCTAGTAGAATTACTAGTGATTGAACAAATGCACTGCGCCATCTCAGTCTCTACATCAAATCCACAAGTCCCACCAGATTTAGCGCACCGGGCACATCCAGTGTCCGGCACGCTAAATGACAGTTTTATCCCATAAAGCCAATCCAACGGCCCAACACCTTCCAATCTATCCGTATTATAAACACTAGTATAATGCGTGCAATCCAATATATCCATACTCATATACTTCACCGTTTCATAACTCGTGAAACAACACGCCGGCGTACTGTTAGACAGCAAATGAAACAACTTAAACGAAGTGCACGAACCGTAGAGTTCGTCACAAGAATGACCGGAGAAATTAAAACAGAGCGACTTGTAATGGTTAAGTACCGGCGAATCAATAGAACAATTGACGAGGACGAAGACCGTATCAGGCGTAGGCGGGATTATCGCTGATTGAATTTCTGACATTTTGAAGTCGTGGTGAGGTTGTAGGATTGAACAAGTAGACATTGAAGGATCGAAGATCGTCATGGTTTGCTTTTCGTAGTCGATTGATTGAACTTTGTAATTTCCTGATGGTGTTAGGAAGAATAAATCAGTAGCGGAACAATTCAGCATGTGACGATACTGCGGCGCGCCGCAGCCATCGTCAATACTGAACGGGTAGTTTATGGGAATGTTGTTACAGAAATTACGACATGTTGAGTGAATTTGTGGGGATTCTGATAGTAGTAACAAAATGAGGTATATTGTTAGATGATTGAATATGAGAAACGATGATTTTGAGTTAGCCATTGGTAAAGGTGAAAGAAAGGGAGTTTAATTTGTTAGTGAAAGGTTTTAGCTTTAATTTGCAAACACGGATTTCAATGAGTAACTTTTTCTTTTTTTTTCACACGCAAATTTCAAAGATTTTGCAGAAAGCAAATGGTGAGCAGCTGTCCGCAATTTTCTCCTAATAACAGTTGATTTTTTGACCGTTGGCCCGCCGTTTCACTGTCTTTTACAGGGCTCCACACTGGAAAAAAGAATCAGTATTCGATGATCAAGAAATGAAGAATTCTTTTTTCTTATTTAATGGAAAAGAATAAACCGCGACTTCTTAATCGAGCTTGTTGTAGGCTAATTATCTGTTACCTAAATCACAAGTTATCGAACAAGAGCTATTAGCTCAGCGTACCCTCGAAGAGATTCAATTACGAATTTTCGTGGAATACCAAAAAAGCAGGAAGGTATATGATTTTTTTTTTTAAAAAAAGGTAACGCATATGACAAAGCGGACCAAGCAATTATATACATGACTAGAAAGAAAATGAAGCAATCAAAAGTAGCACTAGTTTATTATAATAATAATGTCTCCTAAAGAAACATCAAATTGGAGCTCAAAGTCAAAGGAGTCAGATAATACACAAATACACTTGTAGACTTACAGTTACACATATCATACTACGTATTTAAGAAAAAGAATAGTAAGAATAGTTTGTGATGCGAACATAAACTATTTAATTCATTGTATTAAAAATATCATACTTGACAAAAAAAATATTTACAAAAATATCTTTCATGAAGGAAGATGTAAAAAAGATTTTTGAGGTGCAATAAAGTCTTTAATCATGTTAATATAATCTTGTTTATTTGCACTTAAAAGAGGTCTAAACCTTAATTATTCATATTTGTCTCATTAAGTGTGTTTGTTTTTTAGGATTGAATCTTAATTATTTAGATTCAGTTCATCAAGTTTTTTATTTTATTCTTTATAAGCTTCTTAATGGGTCTAAATATATCTGAACGAATCAAATTTGTAATACACTCTTAACACCATTTAAACACAAAAAGAAGACTCATATTTTAATTCAATTACATCACAACAACTCATAAAAATTGTTTTCTTATTTAACTAATGTTAATTACATGCTTACATTTATAATTTTCTTTATTTTTATTAACTTAATATATGTCTTTAATTTCATAACTTAATCGATATCCATGATATAATAGTTAGCATGATTCCAAAAAATAGGAAAATATTAATTATTTGATTGATAATAATAACAAATGTTTATTATAAAATAAAAGAGAAAATACATTAAAAAAAATAAAAAATCGAACTTGTCTACATAACTCACTTTAGCATTTTAACTTTAAGGGTAACTTTTTGACCGTAAAATTAAAGTAATAAAGTGAGTTTTGCTGCCAAGGTCAGGGGCATTTTCATAGACATTATATTACTACTATAGATAAAATATTTAATATTTTGAGTGCAAAGTATTGTCATATTAATGATGTAACTTGATGTTAAATTCTTAAAAGATACATTATATTACCTTGTTACGATAAAATATTTAAAATATTAATTTTTATTTTTAAAAAACTATTTTACTAAACTGAGTTTTTTTCTAATATTTTATTGATATAGTGTTTAATTTCATATGCACATTCAGATCTTGCAAACGAACAGTCCCAATTATTCAATTTTCAGAGACAACATCATAATATTCAGATATTTATTTAAATTTACACCTTTAATTTTTAATTCATATCTTAATATTCAAATTTATACGTGTTAATCTTAATAGAAACAAATGAGGCCTAAATCTCCCTTACATTACTAATACAAAAAATTTCTCATATATTAATCACACACATCAATACACACTAGAGTAAAATATTAATTTTACATACAAATATCATAATATATATTAGAAATGGGAGATGGAAGATGGCTTGAGTGGGATTTTTAGTTATTAATCAATCTAATGTGTGTATTAAAATAAGGGAATATGTTCAATATGACATCGAATTTTGAGAGAAAATTAATTTATGTCATATGTTAAAAGTTTGACTCATTATGTTATTTAAAGGTTCATTCACGTCATTGTTTGTAAATAGAAAACAGTTCAACTTTGCAACTTCATTTTTTTACATGTGATCAATTATGATTTGGTCATGTCAAATTATTTTCTTATAGAACAAAGGCTCAAATACGTCATCAAACTTTGAGAAAAGGTTCACCTATGAGATATGTTAAAATTTTGGTTAATTATGTCATTTTTATTTGAAAAAAGGCTCATCCATACCCTTATTTGTTAATAGAAAATAATCCCGATTTTGCAAATTCATTTTTTTCATGTGATTGATTATGATTCAACCACGTCATTAATTAATTATTTTTTAAAAGAAAAAAAACTCAAATATGTCATCGAACTTTGAGAAAAGATTCGTCTATGCCATCAATTTAAAATTTGCTTCGTCTATGCCATTTCAGTTAACAAACAATGACATAGATAAGCCTTTTCTCAAACTGAATTAACATAAATAAATTTAATTAACAAATAATGACATAAATAAGTTTTTTTCTCGAAATAACATTTTCCTATTACAATGTATTTAATTTAGTTATATATAGACTAAAGAAGTGCAGAAAGGTACTAATATTACAAGTTTACAACTCGGTCCTTACCTTCTATTACAAGTTTACAATTGGGTCCTTACCTGTTAATTGATGGGAAAAAAAGCAACTGACCTTTAACACTGTTAATATTTTTAAGGGTAAGGAAACCACGTGCACTTCACCTGAGTTTTTCTTCTCCGGCAAACAAAATTTGCCCTTACCCGATCGTGATATCGTTAATTTTCCCCAAAATCATCAAACTATAGTGCAATCAAAGTAAGAAAAGGATCTGCGTAAAGGAATTTTGTTGAAGAAACCGTTGAATTCCAGCAATGGAGATCTTATAAACCTTTTGAGTTCCATTGTGCATTTATGAAGAAGATCGGTTAATGACAAAGCATTCAACTTCTATTTCTGGGCAAACGATAGCAGGGATTGAAACGAAACAAGTTTTAAGGTATTCTCGGTCGTTCATTATTGTTCCCAAATTACTAGTAATTAAAAGTTTGATGAAACTTAATTATATATTTTGGCCCTTTCCTTTGGATTCTATATACCTAATATAATCATTTTACTGTGTTGACAAATTAACTAGGGAAACAAATGAAAATGAAAAAATTCTATAATTTCCTTATCCTTTTCAATTTCAGTAGCTGAGATGTCTTCAAATTGGGTAGCAGCTCAAGTAATTCGGTAAGCAGTTTTTCTCTGTGGATTTAATTCATACATGTCTATCTAATTGCCTTTGGAAATTATAATATGCATTGGGTTCATCTCAAGTATTTTATGTTGTATTTGTTTCGTCCCATTTATTTCGGGGATTACTTGAGATGGGTTCTTTCTGAACTTGCAATTGAGATTATGGTGAATCATGGGTCCATCTCGGTTGGACTCACGTATATAGCTTAGGTTTTCCCTCAGTGCCAGATTGAATGACTCGCTGCAGTTTGGAGATTGAAAAAGGAAACACCCAAAGGGTTTATTATTATTACATTTTTTGTTATACAATAGTTCAATTGTATTAATAGTTAATAAGTATGTGAATAGAGGGAAATGTTATTAAGTAGTAATCTTGTAGCGCAGTTTGATCTTCTGTAGATAGAAACTCTGATTTTAGGGCAAGCAATATAGCAATTGCAATGCCCCCTAAAAAAGAACAACTGTTTGATTAAATTTGAGTCATAGGAGTCTCAATAAACCTTTCGGAAGAAAGAAAAAAGAAAATTCAATTTGCTTTTTTCTCCCCCCCCCCCCCCGGCCGTCCTGCAGTATATCTTTTATATTTTGTAATTCATCTCTTTGTTTTCTGAAGTGAGCCGATACGCAGTGGTTTTGTGTTAGATCATTATTTGATCTTAACAAAGCAAATAAAATATCACCATGTGTCATGTGTCATGCTGGATATGTCTAATTGCCAATCCTGATTTTTTAAAACTGTGTTGTAAAAAACCTCGCTTTAAGCTTTGAAGCGAAGCCAGGCGTGGGTCTTGTGCTTCAAATGGCTCCTTCTCTTCTGCAATATCTCTACTGCTTGCAACTTCTTTTTTCTTCTTTCTCTTCTCCGTTGCGATATCTTTTTTTTTCTTTCTCCCTTGTTTCCATTGAAAGCTTACCACCACATCTTGTTACACAATTGACCAGTACGCTCTCTTCCCTTTCTTAATTAATTTCTTAAGTTACGATAGTATTAAAGACCTTTAGATCTGTAACTAACCATACCTGAAACATACTCCTAAATAAGGATGAATTCCTGGTCACTAGCTCCATTCATTACATAATTTCAAGGGAACTAATGATCCTCATTGTTATTATTCTGTGAGTTGCTTGGTGGTTTTTTTCTGGAAATGGCTTAATTCTAGAAGCAGTTTCCATGCACTAACATCTATGTTTTGGGCGTTTTGGCAATTGCTGGGACAGGTATAATTCTTATTCAGAGTGACGCTTTGGACCTGCTAAGATATCGTGATGCTGGAAGATAAAGGTTGGGATGATCCTCGTTCCGTTAATAGCCCTAGGAGGATCTTGAGTTTTTCCAAGAATAGGAAGGCCACTGTGTTCTTTCCAGACCCAGACGACAGAGATTCAGGTTTTGGTGTTTCTGGAGACCAGGGACCCAAGACTTCTGAAGTTTACGGATTTGTTGGCTCCATTACTACTGTTGTTGCTACAGGTCTACCCATCCTCGTCTTTAAGAAGCTTAGTCTATTACTTAGAATATATCCCTATGTTTGAATATTCAGTGTTTTCTTCTGATATCATAGTTTGGAATACAGTTGAATTGTTAGTATTATAATGTGATATAATTATCTTCTTTGGCAATGCGCATCATGGCATGAAAGTTACTTATTCTTATCTTTTGGTTAGACTCCTTGGCCTTCCTGGAAATGCTTGTGCCCAGGCATCACCAGTATGTGGATATAGGGCAGAGTATGCTAATTGATTTTCTTGGGAGTTAAAATGAAAAGGCTGTTGAAATCTCTGGATATATTAGTCTGCAAATATTGAAAACAGATGAAAATACTAATTTTTGTTTTGTCTGCAAGATGTTGTTTGTTGTAAAGTATTGAGCTCTCATATTTTGTATCTATAGCTGCTTTGCTTTAACCTAATTCCGCTGGTATTCCAGTGGTCACAACATTCATTTGATTCATGCATACGGAAGTCTGATTGGTTTCTATTATTTTCGATGAGCAGTTCTTTTTCTGGTGTGGGCATATCTTCCCGAACATTGGTTGCACTCTTTGGGAATTGTTTACTATCCAAGCAGGTAAACAAGATTTACTTGCAGGCTTGTGTCATCTTTACATCTTGTTTCTAAGAAGATCCCTTTTTACATTAGGAAATACTATGAATTTCATGGTATCATAGTTTCAAAGTTACTTAGCTGGTTTGTCTGACACCGGAGCCAGAAGCTGGCTAGTGTATTATTCCAGCTAACTAGGTTGAGCTTAGTTTATTCCAATTTCTGGATCTCTAGTGACATTTGGTTGTTTTGAACAGACATCTTTTAAAAAGGATGCACAACTTTTTGATTGATATATATTGGTCCTACATTCAGAAATTACAATTGCATGAAAGCAACTTAAAGCATTTGCAGAATGCTCAAGATGAAAATAATTTTCTTGGCAGAATTTAGCTGGTCACTTGCTAATTGTCACAAGATATATTCAACATCCTGTTAAATTGTTCTTCTTTTTATCAGGTACTGGGCGTTAGCTGCGCCAGCTTATGTGATGATGACTATAGCACTAGCTGTAGGATTTTACATTGGTCTCAACTTCTTGGCTACACCTCCTCCAACTTCTTTCAGCATGATATATGGTAATTGTTACTTGACTTTCTGTCAATGACAGTAGAAAGGATCTTCCTAGCATTTCTGTCTCGACTCTTGATGCATGGAAAACCCCAATTTAGCATTGTTTGTTGAGAACACATTATGAGTAGTTGTTTGTACATACTCATGGGATTGAGCTCGTAATGTTTTCTTTCTATCTATTCTGCAGATGAATTCACTAGAGAACCTTTGCGCAATGGGCCTTCAATAGACAATGATGAGCAACCTATAGAGCCTATATCTGATATTAGGATTGATGAAATAAATGACCTTATGTTCAATCCAAGATGAGAAACAATTTTACTGTGCAGTTATTTTGCTTGGGTAGATTGTATCAGTTTCATTTCCTTCATTTTCCAGTGTATCTCTTTGATTCACCCAATTCAGGTACTTGACATTAAATGTAATTTAGATGTGGCTTCTTTCACAATCATGCATGATTGGCAAGGGTATATTACTGTTAGGGAAAACATCAATTGTCAATTCATAATGGTTCTGGTATTTGAGTGATTTTCTTCGCTCATTGGACGCCATATTTCTACATCATGAAGTAATATTTTCTTTATCCAAGTCCCATAAGCTACTAGTAAAAAGGATACAATTCAAGTACAAAAATGGAGCTGCAGCCTGAGCAAAAGGGCAACTGAATGTGGTATATTAATTCAGTTCACAAAATATAAAGCAACAATTCATCCAAAACCAAATAATATGACAATAAATTCTACAACAATCAAAGAATTTAGGCTGTTAAAATGTTCGAACAAGCAGCGATATTGATTCACCCAAGTCGTGAATTGTTGTGTATATCGTAGAAGAAAGGTCTCAAGTGCAATTTATCTCATCGTACCCACGCTACAGAATCAATCTCATCTCTTGCTTTCTTGTACAGGTCAAGCCTCTTGGCACATTGCATTCTTCTCTCCATCAATGCAGGATCTTCATCTAACAATTCTGAAAGTGCCTTGCCCTGAGAAATATAAATAACTGTCAGCACTTGTACTATCAAAAAAACTGCTAATTTGGGATGAACACTGAGAAAGTACCTCTTTCTTCCCGATCTGGGTGTAGAAGTAGTTCAACAAAGATTGTTTGGCCTCCTTCACTTGACAATAAACCACTGCTTTGGGGAGTGTGTTCCTCAATGTATCAGACACCATATTCACATATGATGATACATTTGAACCTATCCGACGAAAGTGAGCCTCTCCGTACCGGTCTACGGCAGCAGCAGCTTCTGGCTTTCCCCCCTTCGGGGTTTCCATCTCCTGAGGTAGTTTTCTGAAGAAATCCACTGTCAAGTAAGAAGATTCCATGTCCACTAATCTGACTACCGTCTTTCTACCTTCATCCCGGAATTTTTCCAAGGCTTCATTCGAAGCTGCAGCTATTGTAGATTGCAAACTGGGAAACCGCTTCAATTCCTGCTCCACCAATATATTTAGAAATAAACAGAAAAGGGAGAAAGGGTTATTGTAGCTAAAAATAAAATTTAACACAGCTGCCTGGCACCATTACCTGACATTCTCCAATAGATTTCCTCACTAGTTCCTTCAACACAAAGTGAACCTGATATGTAGTTCCACATAAACTTAGAGTTGATAGGAAGCATTCACTATTTGACCCTGATAAATTTTGAATAATTACTTACAGCATCAACAGAGGCTTCAGCTGGGCCTCTAAAATAATTTAAGGCCCCTTCAATTAGACGTCTATAACCTTGCTCAGGTGCTATCAAGTGAGGCTGGTAACCATCTGCCTCTGAAACAACTTTCCTCACGTTTTGCACAGAGAGATATCGGTCAAATGGGAGTTTTCTCAAAGCAGCAGGTAGTTGGTTGTCAAAAACTCCATAAATTCGATCACCACCAGGTCGACTGATTAACAAAAAGAGATAAATACATGTCTTATATAGTCTAGGTGCAGAGCAATAAACTGGAAGTTCATCTTGAATAAGTATAAGTACAAGCATTCACAGACAAGATAGACGAGTGTGACATGCTAAGTCTTGAGTTTAATGGGTACATCTTTTTTTATTTTGCATGTTCTTATGAGTGAAGTTTCTTCAAATTCCTTGTGTTTTATGAGTACTAATCACATTTGGTGGTCTCTTGTATTTCAATTTCCTTTGTGCTTTGTGGCTTTCCACTATGGTTCCTTTGGATCTTTTGAACTGCTTACGATAATGGAAGTTAGATTTGGAAAATTAAGGGGAAAAAGAAAACAGTCCACTTACCCTCCATCTAGATGCTCCTTAAATATCTTATCAAAAGCACGGCAAAGTTCCAAAATAGTATACAGTTGGGCCTGAAATAAACCAGTTCAGATACTAAGATAAAAGTAAAATCTCAACAGTAGCAACGAGAGATATAGAAGTCGAAGCTTACGCCTGCATCAACAGCAATAGGCCTTCCAAGGTGGTCCAGTTCCGATTCAAGTTCATCTATGCTTTTATTGATAAGTGATGTGATACTTGGTATTCTTGCCTTAATAAATTGTTCCAAGTGCTGAAATGGAAACAATCTGAATATGAACTCTGCTCAACTTATTTAGGAACTCCTTACATGAAAAGAACTATAAGTATACCTTTGACAGTAGTTTTGCAAGGTACTCCGAACCCATTTTACTAGCCAGATGCCCATACTCCGGACTGGTAGCAAAATATTCACGCTCCTTTCTTCTTGCATAGATCATGTCTACATTTTTATTGATGTCAGCTTGTGAACGATTCACAATACCAACCCAGGGATGTTGCAAACGATAAGCTCTTCCTTCAAGAACCTAAAATTCAAGGAAAAAGAATCAACTGCTAGTA
This sequence comes from Solanum lycopersicoides, assembly GCA_022817965.1. NCBI lineage: Eukaryota > Viridiplantae > Streptophyta > Magnoliopsida > Solanales > Solanaceae > Solanum > Solanum lycopersicoides. The sequence goes on from CM040618.1 coordinate 115,055,229, forward strand.
CAACAAGCTGTGCTGCCAAATTATAGTATACAGCGGGAAACAAGGACTCAGAGAGTGAGATCCGGATATGCTTATCCGATTTATGAATCAATGAATGTAGATATTAACCAAAATAAGTTCACAGGTAATATAAAAAATAATAGAACTCACATCTAGAGCATTAGTGCCTTTGTCCATCAAATCTAGTTTGGTCAATACTCCAAATGTCCGTTCACCTACATGGGTAGCAATGTGACACTTCATAAATGATAATGACAAACATTGCACATTCTCCCAAAATATGGACACTCTTTGACAAGTACTCAAGCTACTGTACTCTCAGTCTCCCAAGTCCCAAACTGTTAATATCAAAAGATTATACCTGTGGGGTCCACTTCTTTTGCAAGTTTTATTGCATCAGAGGTGGCGATATCCTGATTGGCAGGAGAAACTGCTAGAATGATGCAGTTGGGCTGCATGAGAGGACAGAGATCAGATAAAGAGAAGACACAACCCGAGCACAACTCATATATGGGAAATAAACACGATAACTAGAACAATATGAAAGTAAAGGCAACCTATTTTTCACACTGATTGAATGTTAGTAGCAAGCCAACCATGCATGGAGATAAATGGAATCACTAGCAAATAATAAGAAAGAAAATACTTATCCTAGTTTAATTCAGGTGGATTTTCTTGAACTGACAGCAACAGAAAACCCGGCAAGGGAATACTGTGCTCATCAGCTCATCGTCATCAATTCACACGACCAATATAAGAATAGTAGTAATTTGGCATTATGTTCCACACTAACAAAATATTGTTCGGAGATCCGGTCAAGGGAACACGGCAGACTTTAGGTGATTGACATTCAGAACAATTATTCTGACTGCAAGAGGTATATAACAAAGTTTTCAGTTACTCACTATTTAGTTTCTCACAATCTGTGACATGTAGCATTCTGTTATTCTCTTCAAATGCACTATTCAGACTGAATTACCAGATGTTAAGGAGGAATGTTTAGTCTATTACCAAAACAAGAGTATTTGTCCACATATTTGGTGGTAAACTTCCAAGTTAAATTTTGTGAGGGCTGTAGTCATTTGGTAAATGTAGCTATACAGGAAATTCTGAAACACCTAAATCCTAACCCGTTAAATCTCCAAGCATTTCCACTCTTTTAAGGGAGCCTAGATCACATATAGATGGAAAGCTTTATGCACCATTTGTGGTTTAGTCTCTCTCTATGAGTAACATCTCAATACCAATAAATATCTCCATTCTTTTCACCACAAAATGAAAAATGAGCATATCAGAAAGTTAAATTAGTATCTCGTTACCTTCCCAACATACGTTCGAACCATGTTCTCAATGTCTTCGACTATAGTCTCAGACTGCCCGTCTGCAGTAATGAGTATTGTTGCATTGAAAACAGGTTTGTTAAGACTTAAAAAGAATGCAAATAATGAAAGGACGTATGGAGCGTACCAACAGCCACTTTTGTTAAACCAGGCAAATCAATCAGTGTTAAGTTGACCACTGCCAAGAAAAAACACATGGTATGGAGTTAGCATGATAAAGAGAGAAAGACATGCTCAGTAGAACAAGTGAACATGAGAAAAGACCATCTGTTCTTGGCAATAAATCTAAACGTTATGATGAAATACTAAAACATCAAGCCTATCTTCGATGAAATTTAGAAAAGCAGACATGTATGTGAAATAACCAATTTCAGAAACAAAAACTATTAAAAAAACAACTGATGCAATGTAGAGTAAGTTTACTTTTTGGGACCATAAGTGAATCCTTAAGCATGTTTAAAGAATTCATGGACATCATACCATTTGGAGAGTATATGCTCAGGTGGATCGGAACAGGAGAGATCTGCTTAGTTTTCCCTGTGATTCGATCAGTTTCATCTGCAATCTCCTTGCGGACCATGCCTGTTAATAACATAATAAAGAAAACATATTTTGTTGAATCAGAATCTACAATCTAGTACTGATAGGTAAAACAGTTGATAACCTATGCTTGAGGGCACACATACATGTCACTTCACAAGCACACAAACATTGAGAGAGAGAGAGAGAGAGAGGGAGAGAGAGAGAGAAGAGTGAAGAAAAAAACTAATACAACTAAAGTTTAGTAGTCTGTCTCCATAGCCACCGATCTATTAAGTTACTGTATATGGCTACTCTTCTATGCACAAGTAAAATCACGTTTCTCATTTAACTCACTTGTAACAAAAAATGTTCTGCAGCTACTTCGATATTGTCATGAAATAGTAAAGAGTTTAGATAAATTCAGAAAGGGTAAAGCAATGCCCCAAAAGAAGAAGAAAGAATGGATATCAATTGATATACCGAAATCTGTGAACCGTCTTCTCGGCAAATGACCAAACTCTGCATATTCCTGCTGTCCGTCATCAGTCTTATGAAGCTGCAACACCAATGGTCTCCTTGTGACAATTCCTGAATGGATACCACAGACCATTTAACTCAGCCAATGTAATTCACATAATCTATATTACATTAAAAGCAGGAAACCCTTAACTTAAACAGTTAAACTGCGGGGATCTCGGTAAGTAAGTCAGTCAGTTGGTTGGCTACCTGACCTTTCATGGTTTCACCTTGTTTGGGAGGGTTCAATCCCCCCCCCCCCAATTTCTCCTTCCTAAAACCTATGTAATAAATAAAATTATAAAAACCTAATGTCATGAAGACCCGCCATTTCTAATGTTACTCCTGTACAAGTTACCACAACTTATGGTCATTTGGTTTATCTTTGTGCAAATGGGATTATTATCATTATCTTCCAGATTTCAAAATTGGTAATGATACAAAAGAGGTTTCTCATCGTACATTGAAGGCATATCAAGATGCACTTAGCTTCTTTTAGCAAATACTCTATCACTTTTTTTTCTTGGTTGACTGCTTTTTATACTACAAACCAACAGATCGCCAGAATCTTGACTGAGAGGTTATTTATAAATCATCTATATTTCCTTGCTGGTGTTCAATCAAGTATTTTTTTTATGAAGTAAGTTGTTCCATTACCGGCATCAAGAAGATGCAAAGAGTACAAAAGAAGATATGCTAGTTCCGTTACATGATAGCAGTTAAGACACGGGAGCCAGCCACCAATTCAAAAAATCTAGAGAAGGCTTAAAACATGACTATGTTCAATCAAGTATTGTTTACATCTAATCTGATTTGAATCATGTCTTGCATAATCGCACGTTTAGTTTTTTTTACTGACCTTACAATACAAGCTAGGACTGTTTATCGGTTGGTCCAGCTCGGTTATGAATGTTGTCGGTTATCGTCCTACGTCTAGCGGTTAATTGGTTAGCGGTCCTTACGTCATGGTTATTCGAAGTGAGGCAGTGACTTCTCTTTATAAATTTACTATGATATTTTTCTTGGAAATGTTTACTAGATAGACACATTGATTTTTTTTTTTTATTTTAAAAAAAAAGGTGTTGCGAGTTGAGAAGGAGAAATGGTCTTCACAAAAAGAATCAAAACTGTTTTTCAATTTTCGGTAGAATTTGATAGATTTTAATGGGTTATAGGTAAAACCATTAAGAACACTCGAATAGCATCGTTAAGCGAACCGATAGGCCAATAGAATAAAATCCTAAGGGAAGTCATGCAGGGAAATTTCCACACTCAAAATCAATAAACCAATACTTTTTTTTAATTCAGCTTATTGGTTAAAGTTAAAGTTTACATATGAGTTGATATGCCTACTAATAGCATATATGTCATTGAAGGGAGAAAGAATTGTTATTTATGGTTGGATCAAAACTTGATTTGCCCATAGAAATTTGCTTCAATCAACAAATTCTGTAAGCTATGGTGAGATCCCATTTTGCAATTGCTTGCTTCTTGCCGTGTATTTGATAAGGTTAAATTTTTAAGTTAATTGGTAATGGTAGCATACACATGCTAGCCTAGAAGCTAATATGTAGACAATCTGATACCATTGTGAGCATCTCGATTGTGATATATTGGTTACAGCTAATAGGTATGGGGTTCGTATTGCATAATTGCACCCAACCTTTATTTGTTCCGACATTTTTCCGGGTATGGTATCTTCCTTTTTTTCCTTTATCAAAAGTAATTTTTGGTGTTGCAACTTGCACCACATTGATATATGTCCGAGCATTACTATTATCTCTACTCTTCCTAATTTTATTTTTACCATTTCATTTTAGTACATATCATTCGATATTAGAAAAAATATCCGTAGCAGATAGTTTGTTCATTGCAGGACAACTATATAGAAACAAGAGTATTAACCTATTTGCCTCTATACGAAGTCAGGTCATTTAATGATCTAACTCTATTGATCCTGAGCACCTTTCAAACTATGACTCGACACTGCTAATTTAGGTGAGTTCCGTAAGGAGAAGATTATTTAATCATGAATTTATTGTGAGACAAGTTTTTTCTCAATAAGTTAATTTTATAACGGCAGTGTTTATAAAGGTGATGGCCACAAACTCAATATAAGTAAAAAGAATCACATGGATCTAATAAAATTTTGATGTTCATCTTAGTAGATTCAGACAATATCCACATATCTTGACCTCAACAAACAAATCATTATACAAAGATTTGCGGTGATTACCCACAAAAGCTTGCAATTTATTCTTTTACGAATAATTATAACTCAACTTTAATAATATTGATGTTATTATACATAACCATATATTGCATCACTCAACATACACGTGCACGTAAGGAGAAACTATTTGTATAAAATGTAATAGAAGTTATAGCAATCCACCGCTTTAGTACACTCAGAATGATCCAAGGAATGACAGAGAAAAAAGTATGATAATGATAAATTAATCAAAGGAGCTAACCTGATCCACGAGGAAGAAAATCTCGGGCTACTATGCTTTCCAACACAGATGACTTTCCAGAACTCTAAATTAATACAAGCAACCAGCAAAAACTGTATTAGCCCATTACCATGAATGACAGAGGTACTGACATGAAATCAACACAAAACCATATTTAACAATCTCATTTCCTTTGAATACACAATAAATTTAGCTACAAAAGTTGCTCAAAACAACAATCAATAGCAGAGGTAAAAATAACCAAAATTCCACCATTACAGAACTTAAAAAAGTCTAAATCAGCACAAACCCATTTCAGCAATCAATAGCAGTGGGGGGGAAATCAAGATTTCTCATTTTAACAGTTAAAATCAAAATCCAACACAAACCCATATACAAAGGTCTCATCTCAACTATCACAAACATGGATCTACTAATTACCCAGCTCCCCAAGTTAAATCCTAGTTCCAGTAAAACCCATCGGGCGAAAAAAATATCAAGAAACCGAATAAAGATAATGGATCACCAACCTGACCACCGACAACAGCAACTGAAGGAAGAGCATCCCATAGAGAAGAAAATGCATTATCTCCACCACCATAATCACCAAGAGCAGTACAAGCTCTCTGAATCCGATTCACCAAACCAATTAAACTCTCCATAGTAGAAATCTCAAACTAAAAACAATAAATTCCTAAAACCCCAGATCTATATTTATTACAAGAGAAAAAAGATTTGTAATTAAGCAATCAAGATTTGGACTTTGAAAGTGGAACTGTGTTTTGTTTACAGAGATACGAAAAAGGAGAGAGAGAGAGAGAGAAAAGGGTCTTTGAAATTGGACTTGGTTTTCAATTTTACTCAAAAGAAAGTAAATATAAGGGGTTGCAATATATGCGCGTTATTGTCTCTTTGATTTATGTATGGTTAATATACAACTTGCACCTTTCCATTTTTATCTTTTTATAACGTTTTGAAATTTTGAAATTTGAATATTTGTGGGTCACCTTGATCTAAGTTATATCAACAAGAAAGTGTCTTTTTTTTAAGGGTGTAAAAGATTTTCAAACCAAAACTTACTGTATTGATGTTTTAGAATGCATGTATTGAAGTTGGAATGGTATATTTCGTAATTTTAAATTACGAGATGAAATTTCATATTGAGTTTTTGTTAATAAATCAAGTGAAGTTAAAAATTACCTTGTTTCTAAATTTTTTTTTGAACATTTTGAAATGGTACAAATTCAAGTAGAAGCCCATCAAACTTAAGAATAATCTTAACAAAGTTAAATGGTCCATGGACAAGTATGACAAAACAGAAGAAAGCAAAACTTATAGTTGTTGATGAGTAATTTTGAAGTTTTTTCTACCAAAGACATAGAGGAAATTCTCATTTTGTTCTAATATTAAATGTTTTGTTTACAAATTTGTGGTATAGAATGTGGACGGCCATTATTATTACATAATAAAACTTTTAAAAAATCCCAGAAGCACAAATACTTGTGAATCAAATTCTTATATAAAGAAAAAAAATGAAGAATACAAACTTGGTCAGGAATAGAATGGGTACTAGTACTTCTATGATTTTGTGAACTTAATTTGTTACCTTTTTCAAGTGGTACAGCAGCGTTCTAATTAAGTAATATAAAACACACGAAAAAGGATGGTTTATTAGTGATTAAAAGAAAAAAAAATAATAGAATAAATGGCAAGGTAATACACTTCTTTTCAAATTCATGCACAATGTGTTAAGAGCTAATTACATCTTATTTCTATATTTTTTTTCAAATTATAAAAATCCCTTAAATTTGGTGAAATCTAGATACATCCCAAAATATTCCAATAAATCATGTCCAAAGTTCGAATGAATCCCTCAACGTCTCAATACATAGTGTCTCAGTTTCAAGTACATCACTCAACATCCCGATACATTGTGTCAGTATTCGAGAATAGGAGAGAGTAAAGATTTTTGTTATTTTTTCAAATGATAGAAAATTTTAGAGAAGATGGTAAAAATAAGTTGTATATTATAAATTACTTATATACACAACTTTACTTACCTTATCCTCTATTTTTCCCTATTTTTTAAAAATATTTCATAAATCCCTTATTTCTCTCAATTCTTAAAACTTTCACATACATAAAATCAATTAGCCAAAACTCACGTTTATTACTCCTATTTTCACTCCTCTTTTCTCTCCCTAAATTCATAACTCACCTCGTTCACCCAATTTTTTGAATATCTCAACAAAATCGATATATTCATCTTTTTGATCAGCGATTTCTTCAAATTTTTTAAGATTATCACTTTTTTTGACATTAATGGTTGTTCAATGAAGAAGATGTAAAATAGAAATTTGATATTTGTGAATTTGTTTCCTATTGGGATATGGACCGATAAGAATTAGTTAAGCGTTAATCAAGGAAATTAAAATAAGTAAAAATATATTTTGGCGCATTAATTAAGGAAATTAAAATAAATAAAAATAAATTTTACCTGATTTGTTCCTTTTTAAGCTCAACAAAAAGTTCTTTACAATGTATCACATATAATGTATTCGGCGGATAGGTATATACCCGGCTGCCTCATTTTTTAAGAAATTTTTGTAAATTGAAAATTAATAGGGATAAAATGTAATTTAGATCTTACATTATGTGATTCCTATAATTTATACAATAAGTTTTTCATCAAAGTATAGACTTGGGCTAACAAAGCTGATCGGTTTACACATTGGGCTAAATTTTCTGATCTGTTAATGTTCAAGTTGGGCCTTTAGTGGGCCACTATCTTATTATTTAGAGACGAATTACTCTTTACACTTTTATAGCTAGCTATACAATATGGCCCATTTACCAATGAAACACAAAAAGGGCAACGTCAGAGGTGTCAAATGGACAGATTGGACTGAATTAAATTCGGATGGGGTCGAATGAGGATCAATGATTTTAATAAAAAAAGGTCACACACATGAATTGTATAAAAATTGGGTGAGCTTCAGACATTGACGTTAGACAACCCTAAGACAATTTTTTCTCGAGAAAAACACATTTGATGGGTACCTTAAGATGTTTTTTTTAAGAAACTCACTCCGCACCAAGATCTAAAGCAAAATTTAATACCTTTATAACGAGCGGTCAAATATGTAATTTTCCTTTTTTTTAAAATGATTCGCAAAATAATAAACCGATAAGAACGACATTTCATAGTGGAAAATAGAGGTCCATGCTTTGAAATAAATGGGCCAGCCCAAGCACTGGTTGGGATCTCTCAGGCCCACTTAGATCTCAAACTTCAAATTTTAGTTTTACTTCAGTCTAAGCCTTTTTTGTATTTATTTTTTTGTTTTTATTTTTTTAAAAGGAAAATGTCATGATAATTTCACACCAAAATAATTAGGAAATTTTAAAACATAGCCAATTAAAGATAGATTCAAAACTATCAATCCATATTCGAGAATGTACGAACCCTCGAATAAATTCTGACTCCAATATTGTTTTCAAGGCATTACGATTTTTTGAAATTTATAATTTGTTACTATTGTAAAACGTCAACAATTAGAAACAACACCATTATTCTAAATATGCACAAATAAGGAAATAGAATATATTTGTTTAATTAGGCTGTTTAAGTCAAAATCTTATCCCTAATAATTAGGCCCTAATTATGTTGTGATGGAGAGGGACTAGTTACTAACTCTAATAGTATAATCCATATTTTTGGCACTCTAATCAGCTGCTTTCATTAATAAAAAAGATGAATTATTCTTGTCTTTTGTGTTTAGGACAAGTAGTTAATTTTGACTATTTAAAAAAAAAATACATGAATATAATTACTGGTATATAATTAAGCAGAACTTTTTGACAAAATATTAAAGTGTACAATTTTATATAGGGTCAAGTTTGAAGGAAAAATCACAACAAAATGAAGACAATAAAAACAACAAAAAGGAAGTAACAATCGTACAATATCATATATAATGTTTTGGGGAAATTTCTCGTGAGTTGAATAGTGAGTACCAAACACTTTCCCGTCTCAAATGTGTGTATATATATATATACGCGCACCACGTGGATATGATATTATTTATAATGATGCAATATTTATGATATTCACGTGATTAAATATATATATTTAATATATACTATTAAATAGTTCAGGGGTAAAATGTCATTTTTAAAGATCGATATCGTTACAACAATTTCAATCAATGTTCAGATATATTTTAAACTTTTTTACTTATTAATATTTAAGATGTATTCGCCCTTTATTAAGTCGTTTGTAATTTCAACAACAATATACTAAAGATAAAATGAAGTTTTTTTTTTTTTTTAACTTTTACAATGATAATTAATTTGAATAATTATTTTTAAAAGTTACGATAGATAATTTGAGACTGTGAAAGTAATATCATAAAGGTATGAGCTTAAAATGCATGAACGAGAAACATATATGATGCAATTGTCTACTATACACCTAATTATGTGAGGATTATAAGCCACCCTAAACTTAATATTTTCATATTATTTATCCATTTACTAATTATCTAATAAATAAAATAAGTTAATACGCAACATATGCAAATACAAGCTTTTTCAAAACTAATTTTTTAGCATATGCAAATACACGCTTATTTTCTTTATGAAGTAATTAGTGAGCAGTATAGTTTTGAACATGTCATTATTAATTTCATCATAATTTAGATGCATTTGTATATCTTGTCCCTATATTTTATTTATATTATAAGTTGCATAAAATCAATTTGATTATAGGTTTTTGCTAGGTGAGGCAATACTCAGAGTGAAGAGTAATTTATGATGGATTTCAGCTGCACATGACAAATAAATACCTACTGTACCTGATGTAATGTGGTACTTCAATTTTCATATAATTATTAGCATTTATATATGTGCCTTATATTTTAATATAAAAAATAGTATAATAAATCACTTATTTATCCAATTATGGACCGTATATTATAAATATATTTATTTTGTTGTCATGTACGAGAAAAGGTCTCCAATTATGGACTTGTCTAATTAAGGGTGGAAGAGTTCACCCAAATCTTCCTGGTAAAAAGTTACATTAAAAGCGGATTAATGCAATTGGAGGCCTAAAGCGAAATTTCAATCTGAGGTCTAAAATATAAATATAGGAATAAACGTTTTATTTTCCTTACACTATTTTAATAAAAATTATTAGTATTTAATGTTATTTTTTCAATTATTGATTTTAGGTAAGATTTTATCAATCCAATATTGAAAAATATCCTTTTAGTGAGATAATTATTATATGAATTGTTAACATAATCTTATAAGTAGAGTTGACAAATATTAAATAAAGATAAGAATAAGAACCACAATATGAGATTCAAGAAGATGTTGACTTGATTTACTCCATTTCTATATGTTTCTTTTAATGGTTGAAACGAAATAAAAAAGAATTTGTCATTCTCTTTGTTCAACACTCTTCACTATTAATTTTTATTTCTAATGAAGCACAACACATGTTAAATTGAGTAAAATTATATATATATTTTATTGTAAATAATTAATTTTTTCTGTAAAAATTTTAACACATAATTTAGTTTCGATAAAAATTTGAAGGCCCCAATAGTTGGGGCCTAAGGCATAAGCCTTATTTTGCAAAGGCAGGAGCCGGCCCTGGCCTTATACACAGACATATGTTGAATCTTTCAAGAACAAAATCAAAAATTGATTCAGTAATTTAACAGATTCAAAATTTACCTTGAGATTTTAAATTCAAATCATAGGTATTTTTTAACTCTCGAATAAAAAATTCTAATTTCATGATTCGAATATTTTAACTAATAATGAGATGCGTATAAAGACATTAAAAACAAGCATAAAGTAAAATAGAACATGTAATCATGACATTACATCAAATGTGTGTAACAATTTTGGGTAAGTGACACTACAACAAAAACAATTTTTAACGACATTAAATATTGACACTAATAAAGAATGTTAACGTCTTTACCGGCATTAGTTAAATGTCATTAGAATTAATGTCGTTAAAGACTTAAGGGACATATATATAAAGAGAGACAATTGCCGCTAAAAGTACATATTTAGCAGTAATTAAGAATTAAATATCGCTAATGGTCATTTTTGTTGTAGTGTGATGTATTGAGAAGGACATAACATTAACATTAAATTTACATAAATGCATAAAAGTGTTAGTAAGTACATAGCTTCAATTTTTTGAAAGTATGGAAAGGGGGCTATAATTTTTTGTTTTTTTATGTTTATTGGCATGTCGATAAAAAGAGTGTGACAAAGTTTATAAGGGCGAAGTACTTGTTGATGTTTATTAAGAAAGTTGGCTTTGTTTGATTAAATTATAGGCTATAATCATGATTTTAATTTGTGTAAACATCAATCGGCTATGATTAATTGGCATGTCTGGTCAATTTTTTGGAAAGTTAAAAACGTTTATTTTAGAAAGATAAGATTTTTTTATCAAGTTTTTATGTTAATTTTTTTATATTTCTATTTCGAATTATCTATCGTGATTTCTAAAATTAATTATTACAAATTATTTGTTATTTTAAAAGTTCAAAAATAAAATTATTCGTCATCATTTAATAGTAATTGAGAGAGGGAAAATAGTATAAATATGTGTAAAATTAGTTTGGTAGTTAAATGGTTAATTATTCATTTAATTTTATGTATCAGCAATGTCTTACTTTCCTATTTATATTATAATAAAATACTCTCCAACGTACTTTCTTTTCTTTAAAAGCGTGCTTAATAAATAAAGCCGTTGTTCAACAAGAAACAACTTCCAACTAATTGTGATTCCATGATAATAATGAATTCGATTAAATACATATACATGTATTAATAATAAGAATCAAGAGATAATTAAATGATCAAGCTAATATTATATAATATTATGAGTGTACAAACACCTCTTATAATATTATGAGTCTATAAACACTACTTAAATTTTAGAAGAGGCATTAACAAAATAAAGTAAGTGTTTGGTATAATATTATGAGTGTGTAAATAACCTCTTATAATTTTAATATAATTTTTGTATATTGGGGGTATAATATTGTATCTCTAATATTTAAACCTTTCTACAAAACAAAAATAATCAAACTTTTTGCATAATGTTATAAAAATCAAGTATAATATTATATATCAAAAAAAAAATTCAAACGCTTCTATGAAAATATAATGGCTATGCGGCAAAAAATTTAGAACTCAACTATGTAGATGTAATTTAATTTGTGTACTATATAACTTCTGTGAAATTATTCCATATTAAATAATTACCATAATTCACCTACGATTATTAATTAAGTCTGATTAAATAGAGGTACTTATATTTATCTTTCAAAATAACTTGTATATACATATATTTTTTCTGTGTTGTTACTATTTATAACATAAATTGTATTTTTATTCGCGGTGAATTTATGTAGATGGTGACACAAATTAGTTTTTTCGTACCCATAGAGAACTCAATTTTTTTTAAATAATTGAATGGAGAGATTGTATTTATCCATCGGTATAGTAATAACGATTGAAAAGACAAGAGTTGATATAATGTAATTGTTGACTTAATGTGAAACCATAGTTGAGGCAAAAAGACAAAGAAATCACAATTTGTAATGTCAACTCCCAAACACCAATTACCTACTTTCAAAAGTTACATCAAAATAGTAAGAGGTCCCCTACCATTTTCGACATGTAGTGCTCCATTAAAATAATCATCAAATTACATTTGTACTTAAAACCTCAACAATTGGATTATTGCAAATGTCAATTTTGTTTGTAAGCACTAAAAACTTAATTACAATTAATTAATAAACCAAGGTCAAAATGAGTGGTCTGTGTTTGTTCACCAAAAAAATGCAAGATACATCATCATCATACATTAGATCTAAAAAGGAACTTGGCGTTGTAATAATGTATTTAACCACAAAAAGGAGTAGATTAAAATTAATTATATGGAAATTATTTCTTATTTACAGTTTAATTTGATTTTGACGTATTAAAAATAAATTTGACTTTTAATCATATACTTATCTACGCGTTAATAACTTTTGTATTGCTATTATGATAAATTGCAATGTATTAGTTATGTCCTATATATAATAGCTTAATAGGGTTTATAGATAATGAATATATTGCTTATATATGAGCTAAAACAATCTATTAAAGAAAGGATTTAATAATACTATAACTAAATATTCCCTCCGTCTCTATTTACTTGTCCATATTTCCTCTTTTAGCTCTCTCTATTTACTTGTCCATTTTAACAAATCAAGAAAGGACAAAAAAAAAATTTCTATTATACCCTCATTTAAACTTCTTCAAAAAATTTCAAGTTTTAATTCATCCTTTTTGAAACCATAATTAATAAGGGTAAAATTATAACTCCACTATGCTAATTATTGCTATCTTAATATGTGTGTCATTTCTATAGTGGACAACTAAATAGGAACAGATGGAGTATATATTGTTTTCTATAATATATCCGATCAAACGATCCTTAATTAGAATATCAAATAATTCACTCAAAAGAAATTTAGACAAAAATAATTAGACTTTTCAGATGAGCTAAATAATAGATCGGATCATAGTCCAACATATCACACCATTTTTTCCATGTGTTGAGTTACCAAATGGACGAATCTTTGGGTAAATTATATTCTAGGAGTTAATGTTGTCACTCTAGAAAAGAGCATCACATCAAGGATGTGTTTGATATGATATTCAAACCTATTCAAAAAGATAATTATAATTTAGCCTGTGAAATTAGGTCTTAGGCCTAACTCACACCCCAAAAGCTAGCTCAAAGGGAGGAGGATTGCCCAAGCCCTTATAAGGAGTCCACCCATCTCATTAACCACCGATGTGGGACTTTTGTCATTCTTTAACACCCCACCTCACGCCCAATGCTTATCATCTGGTGCGTGGGCAATATTTGATTTGGAGGGCCCCAACATCGGGTGAGACGGACCCTGCTTTGATACCATGTGAAATTAAGTCTTAGGCCTAACTCACACCCCAAAATCTAGCTCAAAGGGAGGAGGATTGCCCAAACCCTTATAAGGAGTCCACCCATTTCATTAACCACCGATGTGGGACTTTTGTCATTCTTTAACAAGCCCCTTTGAATATTTTAATTACATTCAAAAAGATAAAATTAATGTGCGTTATAAATTTCAACCAAATAATTTTGGTCGATTGATACATATTCATAAGTTAGATACTCATATAAATAACAAATATAATTAATGTGTGTTATAAATTTCAACAAATATTTTGATAGAATGATACATATTGATAAGTTTCTCCGAAAAAACTCCACATGAGTCAAGACATGTTGTTTTATAATATTGTGATTGGCAAACTTAAACAGTAATTTCCTCGTAAATAATATATGATGTTATTTAATAGTAAAGCTCTATGTATCTTTTGGCTCGGTACGTAATATAAATATTTTTTGCAGCAAAAAGAAAAATTAAAATAAAATGAACAGCGGAATTTACTATCAAATAGCCAGGCTTTTGTATAATATATTCCACTACACATGCATTATATACATTTATGTTCTGAGTTCATTGCATTTTATATTGTTTTTTTTAAAACAGAATTACTTATATACTAATATAATAATATGTATCATTATGTTGAGTTTTAAAAAGTGTGAATAAAATACGAAAAATTATGATTTTATGAAGAATTATGACTTTAATTAATAGTTGTAATTTTTATAAATAGTTGTGACTTGTATGAAAGGTTGCGACTTTTTTGAAGGATTGTCAATTTTCTTAAGGATTGTGACATTTTCGATAAGACACAATAAACAACTCTTCACACTACCTTTGTTGTTTATAAATAGAGAGATTTTCTCTCATTTTGGAACAACTAATCTTCTGAATTTTTCTTCTACTATTAAATCTAGTATTCTAAGTGTGTTTTACTATCGTTGAGTGACTCACTGACATCGTGAGTATTGGTATAGATATACCGATAAGTAAGATCGTTCTATCCCGGAAGGATATTTTTCATTAACCTCGGATACTTGAGGGGAACAAGTTTCTTAAGGACACACTGTGCTTCCAGTTAGCCTGATTTTTTTCTAAAGAAAAAATGTTTTTTATATTATTCCTAATATGTTTATGATTCTATTTTCACTATTGATTTTGATTTTGATTTTTTTTTATTTTAAAAATATTTTCTAAACTTTGTTATTTCTTATCACGATCGTGCTTCTTCCTTTAACTATTGGTATCAGATCATTAGCATTTCCATGAAGGTGCAACCATTTGATTTGTCACCTCATGAGCATGCTTAGTATAGGTTTTCTACAATCAATCAATGGATCCCCAATATTATATACATGCATATGATAATTTAGGAGGATCCTTCCTTTTTTTTTTTTTTTTTTTGAATGGTTCCATCAAATATCCTTGTCAAGTATATTTCCAACAAATAGTCCATATTTATTAACATAGCACATAAAGTTAAAAGTTGAGTCAGTCCTTGTTGCATTCATTTTATTGGGATACTTGGTTCCTTTTTGGATGCTACTTATTGTACGTAAGGGCATTTGATGTGATATACCATATACACTAGTATGAAGAGTATTCCTTTACTAGTCATGCTTCATTGTCCAAAAGATAATGAATCTATGACATGAAAGTTCTTTTTTTCGACTCAAGGAAATCGTATTAGATAGGTCTAATACGATAAACTTGACTAGAAGACGTTGGTAGAGGAAATTGATATGTAACTCTTTTCATGAAATATCACATGCTGCACCAACTCAATTAACCTACGAGTTGGAAGTTCTAATTGGCAAATATAATAGAGTTCTATTGTGCACTTACAATTATAGTATAGTTGATTAAGACTGGTTAGCTCATGAAAATGCCATCTGGTACATTCATTTAAGAAACCAAATTCCCAATGTAACCTAGGAATGCTTCGAAATAAAAAAATATTATTTAGTTACAACTCCATATCACACTGCAATTGAATTAGAATTGAACTTGAATAATTTCATGGACGACCAAAACTTAAAGCTTTGAATTCTCGAAAATATGAATTGCTTTGAATGCTCTCAATTGCGTGCAAGTTAACTTAGCAATGAAACATGAAATACATTTGGAATGTATATGATCATGATTCAAGCCAATATTTCGTTGATTAATCATCGAAATTTCATAGGACTTTACAAGAGGAGTCTAATTTTGGTCAGATTTTTTTTGGAGACCATTCTATCTTAAATCTTAATTCACGTCTTTCCTATGTAAATGGTTATAAACTTCAAGGCGGTCCAAATCAGAAATATGTAACTAACATGTAAAGATATGACACATGTGTCTAACTCAATCCCAAACTAGCTCATGACCGGAGAATTACTCAAATCTATACAAGCAAGGCACCAATCAGTCCCCCAAGCAATGTGTACTTTGACTCGGGAGCATGTTTGACATTGTTGCTAAAAAATAACTTATTGTTAGAAGAGCTTTGCAATAATGGTTTTTCAATAAAGTGCTTTTAAAAAAAATAATAATTTGAGTTTGTTTGATTCATTTGAAAAATGTTTTTATAAGCAAATTGTGTTTGACTAGTCTTTTTTAAGAATTTTTTTTGAGAATCAAATTACAAAAAAAGAAAAACTATTAATGTACTTCTAATATTAAATTTATTTTTTAGAGAAAATCATTTAAAATATTTATGATAAAAAATTATTTAAATTTTTGTTTTTGTTAAATTATAATGTACATGTTAAATTTTCAATCAATGTTATACCTTTTTTGTGTGGCTGAAATCTTTAATTGTAAATCTTTTTCTTATCTAGTAAAAATAATGTTGTTATTTTTTTCTAATTCTATAATATAACACGTAAAATAATATATAATATATAAAATAATAATAATATATATACATAAAACATATTATAATTTTTTTAATTTAATTATATAAAAAGAAACATAAAAATCTTAAGTGAAATTTAAGCAAACTTATGAAATATGTTGATTAATTTATAAGAAATATATTGATAAATATGTATACATATGAAAATTATATTTTAGTTTTGAAAAAAATATATTTTTGTTTTTGCTTTATTTTTCTCTAAAGCAGAATTTTTTAGTTTCTTCTCAACAGTCGAAAAAATACTTTTACTTCCATTTAAA
This sequence comes from Solanum lycopersicoides, assembly GCA_022817965.1. Taxonomy (NCBI): domain Eukaryota; kingdom Viridiplantae; phylum Streptophyta; class Magnoliopsida; order Solanales; family Solanaceae; genus Solanum; species Solanum lycopersicoides. Next base: position 115,072,245 of record CM040618.1, read on the forward strand.
ATGACTTTTACTCATTTACCAAACACTTCATTATTTAGAAAAAAATGTTTGTTTCTTAAAATAAGTATTTCTAGCCTTATAACTGTAATATTAAAGAGACTTTCACTTTAACATTACAATCCTCTAACGAAGATAATTAAAAGAGAATCAAGATAGAAATAAAATTGAAATCTACATGTTTTTTAATATAAATATTTTTGTTTGTGATTGAAGTTTATTTTTATATGTATTAAAATTTGTTGCACACAATGCAATTTCTTTTTATGATTAACGATAACATAATTTTTGTAAATATTAAATATTATATGAAAGAAATGTCACCCGATATTAAATTTAAATTTGAATTTTCAGATTTAGAATATCTTGCAAATTCTACCGTTGATCTTTACCAAAAAGGATAAGACAGGAATCAAACTTGCAATTAAGACAAGGAGGTTATAAAGTTCTTAAGATTTTCTAGAGGTGATATTAAAATTGAATTACTTAGTATTTCCCATTTATATTTAGGGAAATAAATGGAATTTGACCGAAATTATTTTTTTTTGACTTAATTGGATAATACTAATCTTAAAAATAACCACCGTTATTTTCAAGTAGAGTTGAAAATTTCTTTAATCATAAGTATTGGAGTATAAATATGATGAAATGGATAGAGTGTTATCAAAGCTAAAGTTGACCATTCATAAAATATCATTAGATTGTTGATTATAAAGTACTAAAATAATAATAATAAAAAGATATAAATAAAACCATGACAAGCGCACTCCGTCATCAACTTTAAAAAAATTAGTCATTAAAATACTATATTTGGCACAATGATAAAAATATTTTAATAACATTATTGTGTAAATATTTGTCTAAACTATATTTTATATCCTTAAAAATGTTTTACTTAGTTAACATAATTCATTATTTAAAATAACAAGAGTCAATTTTCAATTAGTTATAAATATTTATAATTTTTTCCAAAAAAAGTATATCTTAAATAAAAAAAATGGTAAAATTTAGATCAGAGAAAGTAATTCATAATTAAGAGTTTATTTGGATTGATCGTTGATTAAAAGTCTAATAAGTTAGAAATTTCAACGTATGACTTTTGACTTATTTTATCATTTCAATTATAAATGAAGTACTTATAAACACTTTTTATATTCCCTTTATTTCAATTTAAATGACTTGAGCATTTTCCATTATTAGTAATTTTATGATTTTAACTTTTTACGTGATATATTTATATAAGTTTTTATGAAATATTTTAATATATTTAATATATTTTTAATTTAATTTTTTTAATATCAAGTTAAAATAAGTCAAATGAATTAAAATAGAGGAGGTATAAATACAAAATAGTAGTAAAAGGATTTTAAGGGTTTCATATTAAATAAATTTTATTAATACTTACCTCTAAGTCCTAAAATGATGTTTTCATTAAATGTTGGCAATGAGAGATTATTTTATTGTTTTTCCAATTCTTAATTATTATAATTAATAAGGAGATAGTGTAAATTTGTGTTTAAATATTAGAGTGGCATCATTGTTGTGGTCTCACACACACACTCTCTCCCCTTTAATTTGAACCTATAAGAATAAAGAAAAAGATAAAAAGCTCTCATTTTCTTTACCCATAAAAGCCTGCATCCTCCTTCTCTCTCTTACACCCAACCCAATTTTCTCTCACTAAAAGAAGAAGACAAATTCACTTCTCAGATCCTTCTATTCTCCACAAATGTTGCTTCTTCTTCCTTCAATTTTCTGTTTCTCTTTCTGATTTCCTTTCATACTAATTCAGTTAAACAAAGAAATTCAATTGATTTGGATAAATGAGGTGTAAAAAGCATCTTTCTGACCTGAGTAGTAGCGTCGGGGTCTGCGCTTCATGTCTCCGGGAAAGGTTATTTGCGGTTATGGCTGCACAGGCACAGGCTCAAGCTCAAGCACGGGCTCAAGTTCAGCAGCAGTTGTTTCAGGAGGATCACAGGAAATCCGATGGAAATCCTCCGCCGTTGATGTTTCCTCGTTCTGTTTCGCCGTATATATCTCGTCGGAAGTCTGATACGACGCCGTGGCAATTGCAGCATAATTCGCTTCCGTCTATTCGAGATCAAAGATTTTACAGTACTCCACAAGTGGGACCTAACGGTACGGTAATTGCTGCTGGGCCTTATAAGAAGAAAAGTTATTTTAGATTTTTCTCTGGTTTGTTTAGATCCAAGTCGGATAAACTAGATTTGGATCGTAGAGTTTCGAATTCAGGTGATAATTGCCCGGCCTCGTCTTCTTCACCGTCGTGGTTCACCACGATTCTCTCTGGTCGTCGGAAAAAGCAGTCACGAACGTTTTCTTTAGAGGAATCGACGATCGGAGGTCATCGGAAGACGCATCGTAATCGTGATCGAGGAATGTCGCCTGCTCGATATTCAGACGACGAGGAAGACGAGCATTGCGGCGGATCGAGCGGTTACTCATCTGAGTCATCACAGGGTTGGAAACAAACTCCGAGAAGAACACCAGCAGCTCAACCTGGCCGACGAGGGAAATCAAGTAATAATCGGAACCTCAGTGGAATGGCGTTTTGCTTGAGTCCGTTAGTGCGGGCTAGCCCTAGCAGAAATTGGAACCAAAAAGGAATGCCGCCTGAAATGGTGTTCTCCGGCGAGATTAGAGTCACATCAAAACCTCAACTCTCTACAGCGACGTCGTTTTGCAAGAACAGATCGAGAAAGCTTGCCGATTTCGGGAGGTTCAATCCCAATCGCTGATTTCAGTGACCGTTGACATTTGACCATTTCGCCCTCTACAAATTTGATCATAGAAAAAAAAGTAAAAGTACGGTTTTACCCTTGTTTGTTTTAGCTCTGTTCAATGTTGTTCATCAGTATTTTACATGTACAACTCCACAAAATACAAGGAAAAAAAAAATACTCAAAATATTTTCTTTCTCATTTATGTAACTTATTTTTCCGAAACATTTAATTAGAAATAGATCGAATAACCCGACCCGATTTCTCAGATCATAAAAAAAACAAAACGCAGTGGATTGGGTGGGCTTCCCATTTAATTTTCAATGTTAGGTTGGCTACAAGATTTTATTTTTTTTTTTTATTTTTTTTTTGATGAGTGAAGAGGGCGAAACCATGTGTAAAATTATGGGGCTACACAAGTTATTTTTGTTTTGGTAAAAAGATTGTTATCAATTATCATAATCATATTTTCATTATTTGTTCCTTTGCTATACAAACTTAACTTCTATTCTTGTTTGACTATGTCTTTTTCATCTAATTGGCAAGTCTAATATTATCTATTCACAAAAATAAATTAAAAAAACACTTGTTGTTGTCTTTTACCTTTTGTTATTGTCACACTTGGGAGCTAAGCTAAGCTAAGCTAGATGTTGTTGTTTAAAGAGAAGAAAAGGAAGCAGGTGGCAAAGAGGTACTCCAAATCATAGGGAATATTTATTATATAGAGAAAATAGAGGAGATATAAGGGACCCTCAAAATTTAAGGTAGTGGGTGACAAAATAAAGAGTATACAAGAGTGAGTTAATGCAAAATACAGAGTATAACCACCACCACTACCAACAAAGTATCCACTTACCTAAATATATTAAAATAATTAGTTATCGTAGATATAATCCATAGATATAAAGATATATTAGATTGAAAAATAAAAAGTACTCCATCATCTAAATTATTTTATCAGAATTAATCTTAATTTCAATATAATTAATATATTCTATTCAATATTATTCTTATATATATCACCAAACGATCATTAAAATTATCAATTTCGCTTAAAAGGATCGGGTCCGTATAGAAGAGGTAGTAAATGCTTGATTAAGACTTGACAAATGTTGGTGGGCTGGTTCCTTTACTTCCATCACCTACACATTACTGTAATGCTGGGACCCAACTGCTAAGTGCTAAGACACTCATCTCTAAATTTTTGCTATTACCAACAGCTACATGGACAATTCTAATATCCTGTTTGTTCAACCTACTAGTATTTAAAAAAAATAAAAATTAAAAGTGGTTTAGGGGTGTAGTAATTATTATTTTTTGATTAAATACTTATATATATATTTAGTAATTTATTATGTTTCGGTTAATATTTTTGAAAAGTGCTTTTACACTTTAAATAAAGATGATTTAATGTATCTAAATTTTGAATATATATATATATAAAATTTAAATCAAAGTTACTAGATTCTCTTCATTTTTTAAAATAAATTCAAAAACTTTGTGAAACATAGTATATTGCTAATATATATTTACTAGTCCATTCATTATGCAGTCGTCTATATCAAACTATTCTATATTGCGTTACATTAATTTAGACTACTATTATAAACAGACAAGATAATTTATTTTTAAGAAATAACTTTACTTGGTGAAATTCATTTACGGCTGAGAAAAAAAAAGTTTTATAATGATTATTATTATTGAGTAGAACGGTCAGAAAATTGAATAAAAAGTACTCTAGTTTGGTGGAAAAATCTTCTCTTAGATTTCATATTGTTAAAGTTTCGTTATTTTTTAAATAAATTAGTACAAGTGTTATAACTGCAATATTACAAAGTTGACGTCTCATTATATTCTTTCCTTGCTTCTTTTTGTTCATTTTATTTTGATAATATTATCCGCAAATATGAAGTAACAATATTTTACCTAACAAAATATATGGGTAATTAAATGGTGAAACTGTTTAATAAATTTAAGAAATCATTGATATTCACAAGTAAATAAATCAAAAGTATATATTTCAAGTAATTAAAGATTAAACGTGTTTAGTTAGATATCACAAAACTTTATATTCATATAAAAAAGCTGCTAGCTAGGCATTTTTCCCCCTATTTTGTGGCGATTTTATAGGATATCCTTGATTTCTTTCGAAATTAAAATTCATCAATAATTTAGAGACCAAAAGCTACTAAACCTTTTCTTTTTTGTTCTTAATATTTCAATTATCTTTTGTGATACGTCTTTTATCGTAAAATAATTGAAGTTGTGTTGAATTAGATTAATTTAATATTTTAAAAATTAAAATTCAGACATTTAACAACTATTTAAATAAATATTATCAAAAGCAATTCTTCTCATATCAATATAATGAAAGTATATATATTAAAATATTAATCAAAATTCATATAATTCAACTATAAAAAGCCTAAATATGATTCTTATAACTTTGACTTAATTTAGTTCAAATTTAAACTCGACTGCCTATTTAGAAGCTAGAAAAATTTAACTTCATAACGGATAGTATATATCTTTTATGAAAGAAAAAGGTGGGGGAGGAAAAGATATGAGTTTTCTTTAATTTATGTTTAATGTGTTACATACTCGTTAAGTTTTTCTTTTTTGACTTAAAAGAGCTCTAAATATTGTTATTCAAGATTTCATAAATCATTATCTGATGATTGAATTTGAAGGATTAATGGAAAGTTCAACTAATTACAAGTACTTTGAATATGACTTTTTCCCTTTCATTTTCCAACTTTTCCTTGTCTATTTATAGAGGAAAATGGGAAATGAAATAAGTTCGTTCTCAATTTATTAGGAAAAATACTATGTATGAATCAATTTCATAACAAAGAGGTATATTAATTTTAAATGACAAAATTAAAACGTATATCAGACCTTTTTCACTTTTTCCTTTTACTAAATATAAAGATAAATTTTAAAAGACTTATGGACCCTAAATTCATTTAGTTAAAAATTTTGTGACCTCAATATTTAAGTATATTTCTTCTCTTTATTTCTTAGCCTCCTTCCACAAGTTTTACTTTTAATAAAGACCAAAAATACACAAATATTCAGGTCAAATTACTATATAATATCGATGTCCAATAATAGCTCTAAATTTTGCCTTCATAAAAAAAAATTAAAAATGATTAAATTTGAATTTGATTTGGCAAGTTTTACATTCGGAGTAAATATTTCATAATTTATTAAAAACAATTTTGATTATATCTAGTAGAACTTGAACCTCATACTCGAGATCTGATTAACAGTGAAAGAGTAATCATCTTTCCTTGTGCGTATAAGTTCTTATATTGTAGCTTGATTTATAAGATATCCATGAATTCGAATAGTAATTCACTTCTATCTCTTGATTATTTATTAATGTTCCAATAGCTCTTTTGATGGGCTAGCTTAGTCGCATACATGCATTAAACTAAAAACGTCATATATATTAATTCTTATTGTTACTTGATCTCATCTTATTACTTGATATACTTATTTAAGTAGTGTGACTATTAATTAGAAATAAAAAAAAATTGCATAATTTGTAAGAGTATTCAAACCCAAAAAGGCAAAAAATTGACTAGAGAATTGGCTTTTGGAAAAGAAGGGGAAAAGGGTGATAAATAATATTTTTTGGAGTCCATTAGAAACTAATTTTAGTGCTTGGAACTTTTGTAAGATGTGAACCTAATTTTGGTGTCATTGTTCAGATGCAAAGATTCAACAACATCTGCTGCAGTGCTTGTAAATAGGATTTTGTTATAATCTAAATTACAATCATTGTAGTTGAAAATTTTGTTAAGATTTGGTAACTTCCTATTTGTTCTTAGTGCACTAACAATTGTGCCCCCTTGCCCCTACTTTTTTTTTTTTTTTTTTTTTATAATTTTAATTTTACAGTAAAGGATAATAATACAACATAAAGGACATGACACATTGATTTATAAATAAACAAAGACGATACTAAATAAACTTCTTTATTGTGCCGTACAACTTGCTTTGAAATTTATTCGAATGATGTGAGATAAGATATACTTTACTTTCTCTTATTGCATGAAAGTGCTTGAACGCTCATCGATTTTTTTTTGTGTGTGATGACTTATGGTGATTCCCAATATTATGAAATTTTTAATGAGATTTTGGGAGTTGTTAAGAGTTTACTTTAAAAAATTGCGAAGTCTTATCGGATATATGGATTGATTGAAGAGAGGCCAAAGCCTGAAGCAAAATTTGAATAAATTTGCATAGAATGTTTAAGAATTAATATCATAGTTTAAATCTGATACTTGGTAACATGACTAATTCTTGTACAAATGTTATATGATTTATTTATTTTGATATGATACAATGTATATATTCATTATTATTTTCTTCTTCTAATAGATTCTAAATAATGTACCCAATCTAACTTTTAAATTATTGTCACAACTCACAATCATGTTGATAAAATGTATTGACAATCTATAAGCAATATTATTTGAAGCTCCAAAAATATAAGATGTTTTGTTGAAATTACTAAAAGTTTGTAATAATTTACAAAACTAATTAAAGTGAAACTATTAGTTTCACAATGTATATATGAGCTTGATAATTTTGGAGTTTTTATTGGTTATGATTATTTGGCAAGATATATTGATTGTGATTTATTTGTTTTTTTTTTAATCCAAAGATATGCTTATTAATTTGTCGTAGATAGCAAGAGTTTTGATTATTTTATCCCTAATAATAAAAAACTGCAAGCAACTAAATGATTTGTCCCTAAAGAAATGCACATGATATGATATGGATATATAATCTGAATTTCACAAAAAAAAAAACATACTTTATAAAAATAAATAATTTATGAAAATGTTGATTATAAAATCACAAATCCATCGATTTACTTTTTTTTAAATATGGTAGACTAATCAATTAATTTTCCTTCAAATTGATTAGACCATTCAAGGTGTATGAAAATATATTTAACTACATATAAATAGCAATAGAAAAATGAGATCATCAAAGGAAGAGAGTGATAAAGTATTTCTCAACTCTACTTTAATATTGATAAATTTATTTTCCGATGCAATAAATGTAATTATAGAATTGTCTTAACAATTTCCTCAACATAAATAAATTTTCAAAATTAAATTGATAAAATTCCACCTATAATCAGTAATGTCTCAAAGGAAATGTAAAAGAATTATTAAGGACTTCGCATAAAAAAAAAGTAGACTTATAACAAAGAAGAATTATAGTGATTATAAAAAAAAAAATAGTGTAAGACCTTTCATATAAATTTGATTTGGGTTCTAATTTGTGCTACTTATTTACTATTTAAATGTCATGTATGGTGTCCAATGATTTATTTGGTGTCCAATCGAGTCAAAGATTATGGATTTATTAGTTTCTTATTTTCTAATTATATAATTAATGGACATTGACATTTATTTCCATCACTTTTTGAAACTAATCCAAAAGAGATTATTATTATTATTATTATGATTATAATTTACATTATAATATTGGGAGAAATGAAAAGGCCAAGTCAGCTATGGCCAACTCTTACGAAAATAAACAGTTTCTTATTTAATAGTTATTAAAATTAAATATTATATACGCAATTAGCTAGGACGAACCGACTATTCACATAATAATTTAAATTATGATGTCACAAATTTAAATTCAATATTCTTTTTATTTACTGCTGTCTAAATAAGTCTTTTGTTTAATGTTAAAAATATAAACTTGATATTGACCAACTCATAAAAAAAATAAAAGCGTTTATTGAACAATCTTTATTAAATAAAATAACAAAATTAAAGTCATTGAATGTCATTTAGACGTAGTCAACATTTGTTGCATTAATTTCCTTATTAATCGGGAATCACTAGGGAAGTATGCCAAATTGAATAACAATCTAAATTTGTAAATGAGTATATGATAATATTATTAAAACTTTTTATGGACAAGTGATAATTGTATTTTGTTGCCATCGTTAAAAGGTTGATTCAAACTAAAAGTGATTTGCTAAATTCTAAAGTGAAACGGGTCTATAAAATCTTATGTTTATGCAATTATTAGTTTAAGTGGGGAAAATGGCGTGATATATCTCTCAACTTAATTATTTAAAGTTGATATACCGTTCGTTAGGAAAGTAACTCATATATATTCCTACTGTTATTCAAATGAATCACATATACCATTTTTCACTAACGAAAGTGAAAAAAACTGATTTAGGTTTAATTTTTACTAATTTTAATATATATATATATATATATATATATATACTCCTCCCTTTTTGAATTTTTGTTTCAACGACTCATTAAAATTTATAATTTGGGCGGTCAAATTTATTTATGTTTCACTAATTTTCTTGACAAATTAATTATAGATGCTCCAAAAAAAAATTTACAAATACAAAAATTAAATTACATATAATATAGCAGAAAAGAATTGTTTTAAATTTTTTTCATTACACTAAAGAGGGAAAGAAAAAAATAAGAATAAGAAACTCCATTAATGACAATTAAAGAAGTCAAAAAATAATTTATGTATGAAAAAGATTAAAATATACCTTAAACTTTGCTAAAAGGATCATATATACTCCTATAAGTTTAAAACTATTTTTTTCCACTTCCGTTAGTTGAAGGGTATATATGAGCTTCTTTTGTAACTTTAGGGATATATGTGAGTCATTTGTATAACGATAAAAATATATATGAATCATTTTCATTACATAAAATATATATGTCAACTCTAAATGACAAAATTGAAAGGTATATCAGTCTCTTTTTCCTTCTACATTTATTATTGATGAGCTAAATTGAGAAAAGATCACGAGTTGGTGATATTCTTGCTGGGTAACATATATATTTATTGAATACTTCAAGTCGTCCATATTTTAAAAGTCATGAAAAGTATTAATTATTATGTGTAGCATTTTGAAGAAAATATATGTTAGGTTCCAACTCTTCAAGAAAAGTGACCACAAGTTTAAATGTCAGATACTCTGGCAATAGGGAAAACTTTGAATAGCAAGTTTAAAGTTCCACATGTATTAATTAATAAATAAAATAAAATAATGATGACCTTCCTAATTTGCATATTACTATACTCCATCGGTATTTGTTTTCCGCTTTGATTTCTGACTAATTCAAATTCGTATTCAAAAATTAAACTTTCCACTTATAATTAATATCCTTCTAGTAATGTGTTCATAATGAGTATTGTCGTTTGCTTAATCAAAATTTTATATGATACCGTTTGACTTAACACAATATTACTTGCGGTCTATAATAATCAATAGATATTTGTGTGATTGTAAATTATTTTATTAAGGATAAAAAGGAAAATTTTAAAGGTGAGTTATTTCTAATTATAGTAAGATAACATTCTTTTCGCAACAAACTAAAATCAGAAATGTGTCACATAAAGTAAGACAGAAGAAGTATATTTTTATGAATAATGATTTGTGTTTAACCAATAATTTTTTTAAAAAAAAATGCTTTTGAACAATATTTAATAATGATCGAAACTTTTCAAAAATACTTCTAAATGTATCTTCTTTTTGGGAAAAAACTTTTATTCGATTTTATGAAAAACAACTTCTACTACTCATATGAACACTTAAAAATTGGTAATGGTAAGTTAAAGCGATAATTAATGAGTAAAGTAAGTTGTTAGTGCAAGGCACATATCTAATGAACTTCAACTCTAGCATACTCTGTGTTACAATATACCATCATTAGATTTTGCTTAGTTTATTTAATTTAATTATTTTACGAAAACGACCATTAACCGTTCATGTTTGATGTTACCACATATAAGGATCTTTACTTTTTTTCTAAAATAAAATGTGGTTTTGTCCCCCCTATCCTATATAAATATTAGCATTTGGGACCAGCGTGTTCAGACTTTTTTTTTTAACTCGATATTTGATTTATTGAATCTAATCACAATCGAATTCATGCTTTGCAAAATTTATTTTTGAAAGTGATCGCTCCTTGTGACTTAAATTCAAGATCTTTAATTAAGAATAAAAAAACCTCAATCGTTTATGACCACATATGTTAGTCGTATACACTTTTACTATTTCATAAAATCATATTACCTTCCATTAAAAAATTCATCTAGCATTTTTTTTACAAAAATAATAATAATTTAAATTACAATATTATTTTTTTTAGTTCTCATCCATTTTTAAAAACAGCTATTTCACATTTTAGGGTGCAGTTTGGTCCCAAGTCTGTGTAAGTGGGTGACTTTTTCAGCATAATAAGCAATTTTGCACCATATATTATGATTCTCTCTTCTTTATAAGGGCAAACTGCTAACCACAAACTACCCATTCATAAATCATAATAATATTCAAAGCTGACTTCCTTTTCAACTAATTATTTCATAAATTTTGGTCTTACTTTTCACATTTAGAGTCTTCATTTCAATTATGACAACTCTATTTCGCTTAACCTTTACACATAAATCATTAAATAAATATAATTATAATCATAATATGCACCGCTATTTATTATTTTCCATCAATATAGATGATAAATAATTTTTATATGTCCAACAATGCTTACAAAGTTGAAAGAAATCATTTAATTACAATTCATTTTCATCTTGTTAGGATTTGTAACTCCACACAAGCCTTTATTTATTAGTCCTTTGTTCTATATATGTGATATATTTTGGAATTCAAAATTTAAATAAGTTTATTTTTTATCGTAATTTTTTTATATATTGTTTACATATTGTGACTTATAATACTTTTTTCGTAATATATAACTTATATTTCAAAAATTGAATTCTACGAACAAATTTTGGTCAAACTCAATCTGTTATACTCTCGAAAATCGAATTGTGCCACAATTGGGACAATATTATTTTTATATAACAATTATCATCCTTGCACTTTTAGATTTGTGTAGGGAATGTACTTGTAATTTTTTTCTTCCTTCTGTTTATTATGAGAATTTTAAACCATTTAACGAATAAAATCTAAAATTTTATACATTAAAAAATGGACTCTCTCTAATCCATTTGTTTCTTTCATTATGAAGTATTAATCCTTTTAAAAGAGCCATATAATAAAGCGGAGAAACCCATTTAGATCAATTAAGTATTTTTGTGAATATGTTTTATATATAGTTGATTCAAATCTTGCATAAATTTGCTATTTTAACTATTAACATTCGTCTTGTAACATGTTCCTTAATTAATTATATACTTCATTTGTCTGTAATTATTTGTTCATTTTGACAAATCAAGAAAGAACATTTTTTTACCTATTATATCCTCAATAAATTACTTTAAAAAAAGGTAAAAGTTTTTGAAATCTCAAGTTTTTAATTTATCAACTTTATAATTAATAGAAGAAAACGATAAACTCACTATGTCAATAATTATTTTCTTATTAGGTATGACTTAAAAAATAAATAAATAACTAAAGACGGAACGAGTATTATTCACAACAACCAACCAAGTAATGGTAGTTGAAAAACTTAATCTCGGGATTACTTACAAATACTAGTGACTTAATTGGTAGTGCAAGGCACATGGTATCCATTTAATTTTAATGAACTATACTACTAAATCAATTAAGAAAACTTAATTAGTGGTCCAATAGTAGGTGCACCTCCCTTAACTTTCCACATACATAACCTCTCCTATTTTATTTTATTTTTTAAATCTAAATTTATTTGATACGAAGTTTAAAAAATAAAATAAAATTATATTTTTAATTTTTAATTAAAATTATGTCAAATATAACAAAATATATTTTAATTATGTAATTTTAACCATATTTGGTAGAAAGCTGAAATTAAAATATTAAAAAAAATTATTTTTTTTGTCAAAACATCCTTTGGTTCCAAGTTTGCACAATTAGTTGGTGAACTTTAATTTGTCCCATGTTAATTGTTTTTGTCTAATGTTTCACTTTCATATTTTGGGACAAACTTTTTACCACTTTTTACCAATACATGCATTAAACCCATATTTTAGGGGATGTTATATATTTTTGGACTTTGTTAAATTGTTTTTGCAGTGTAAAAAATTCAAATTTTTTAGCCAACTTAGCTAATAATAACATCCTCCACCAAGTCAAAAATATTTTAGCTTATGCTTTACGCCAAGATATATAAGAACTTTATATTCTGTCTATATTATTTGTGCACAACAGTTGTTGTCCAAATACTTTTACATTCATGAACAAGAAATGCACTATGATTCCATTTACTTTGTTTATTCTATTTTTTCCTAACTTAAAAATCATGTTTTATTTATTGGCCCTAGTCCAATAGCCTTTTATTGATATTAATGAAATTCAAGTTTTTTAAATCTTAATTTTTTGGGGTTTCTCGGGTTTTTGAGATTTTTTATTTTATTTTATCAATAAAGTATTTATATAAACATTAATCAATTTGTGCTTCAAGTATTTCCTCAATCATATCAGAATATAACTATCTACAATCTACAGTGTTTCTTAAGAAAATAACATAAAATATAAGATGAATAATGACACTAAAATATTCAATTGAAAATAACAATGGAATCACATAAAAAAACAAATATTATAAATTAATAAGTCATAATAAAAATGATCATAATTTAAAAGTACTTAATCACTTTAAAATAAATACTAGTTACATGAATAAAATTAAAGAAAAACTAAGATTAAGTTATATTTTTTAATTGTCTAAACCAATGTAAAACTAAAGAATAAATATTTAACGTAATTGCCGTTCTTAGTGTTGATTAATTTTTTTTTGTTAGCGGCATTAGTGTTGATTTGATATTGATTTGAGTTTTATTAGAGTTACTAATATGTATGAACAATAATTTTAATTGAATCATTCAATTCAAGCCGCAAAGTTGAAATAACACATTAAGAGATAAAAACTAGGGCAACTTTCACATATAGCAAATATAAAATTCATATCTGTATGCTATAGCAAAGTTTGCATAATTGCATTGCATAACAAACATATGAATGTATAATTCGCTATACATATACAGTTAAAACAAATTGTATAAAACGAGAAGGAGAAAGAGACTTGGGCAGATAATTGTATAAAACGAATTGTATAATTATAAGTGTATAGAACGATTATATACAATTTGAATTTGTATAAAATGAGAAAGAGAGAAAGGCAAAAGAGACTTGGACAGGGAATATACAATTGAATCAAATTATATAAAACGAGAAAGAGAGAAATTATATACAATTTGAATTTGTATAAAACGAGAAAGAGAGAAAGGCAAAAAAAACTGGGCACGGGAGTATTTTTATTGTATAATTAGAAGTGTATAGGACAAAAATATATGTATTTGCATGTGTATATACAATTTTCTCTCGCTTTATACAAACACAAACACAAACACAATTTATACATTTCGTTTCTGTTTGTATAAGCGAGAGAGGCGAGGATGGTGAGCGAGATCTGGGAGAGGGGAGAGAGGGGAACAAAAATATATGTATTTATACAATTTCCTCTCGCTTTATACGAATAGAAACAAATTTTATACACTTGTGTTTGTATAAAAGTGAGAGGAAGCGAGCGAGAGAGGAGAGTGGCAAGCGAGAGTTTGAGGGAGAGAGGTGACTGACAAACAGTTTGCTACGGGACACAATTAAATCAAAGGATGGTTATAGAAATTAATTTGCTTTATTAGTTGCCATTATATACAATTTTTCCTAAAAACTATATATAAAAAAAGTATTAGAAATATTTATAAGTTACATTAAAATAATACTTTTATGTATAAAATAAATTTTAAAAATTATATAGATAATATCCAATTGATTCAGTTTTGAGTTGATTATTTTTAGTTGAAATCAAGCTAGTGTTTGACCATAGATTTTCAAATATTCTTGGCAAATATTATTTGAGTGAAAATTTGGGTGAAATTTCACCATGTGTTTGACCATAGTATTTGGAAATATATTTCACCTTTTTAGAAAAATATGATTTATACCCATAAGTTTTAAAAATTATCAAAACTAACTATAAGCTTGTACTACAAGTCAATTGGATGTTCGTTGCAACAATAACAAATAGTGTCCATGACACTAGAGCAATGTGGTAGTTTGGAGTGAGTGCAACAAACATCATTTCAAAATCGTGAAGTAGACAAAGCACATGATTTTGTTACCTTGAGCCAATTTTTCATCAACAACCATATCATCATTTAATATTCACTGAATATTTCATCACTATTTTGGTGTTCACGTAAAAATTATGTAATACAACTCAAACAATTACTATAAAGGGTGTTTTTGTAAAAGGTAAAAATTTGGGTAAAATTTTAATTTTTAAAAAATCCCAAATAATGAGATTTGACCCAAATACTAGAAAAAACTAATATTTGAAAATTTGGGATATTTGCCAAAAATATTTGCCAAATAAAAATTGTATGGACAAATATTATTTGCTAAAAAAAATTTCAAATATTATTTGAAAAATCTATGGCCAAACGGGTAAATCAATCCAAATATAATCAGATTTTCCCCCACTACCAATACCAAATCATATAAAACTAAAATCATTAATTAATTTTTTCTCCAATTTAATTTCATTAATTTTTATTCGATTTTATTCGCCTCGATTAGTAGCACCTCACTTTTAAATTGTTGTGATTGACCTTCAAGAATCAAAGGCATGTACATAGGCGCCAGTAGACATGCAATTGTATGGAATCAATGCTTCAAAATTCATAATTCAATAAACTTTTTGTAAAATTGATTGATTTTCACTTTTTATTCTTTTTGAAAGGTCCAATCGAATTGCAACCTCTTGAAACAACTCATATAGTCATATTCTATTTTAAAATAAAAAAATAGAAAATATCATATAATCATATTCATGCATCCAATTAGGCTCTATCAATAAACACAAGAAGAAAGGGTTAAAGGCTTAAAGCACACCACTTCACGGGTCAATAAAATATTTTTAAAATTAGATCATGGAATATTTAATGATATTTTATTCGTCAATTTCATCACTATCAAACATGTTCTTCTTAACAAAAAATTTCTCAATCAAAAAGTCAGAAATCTAATTAACAAATCACACAATAAACTAACCACTAATCAATTAGGGTGTGTTTGGTATGGAGGAAATTTTTTTTCATAGAAAATGTTTTCCTAGAAAATGTTTTCCCGGAAAACAAGTAGATTTTGAACTTATTTTCTCATGTTTGGTTGGTGAGTAGAAAATATTTTCCGAAAATGATTTTTAGTGTTTGATTTATGAATGAAAAATATTTTTAAGAGACATCTTTTATTTTTACTAGAGTAAAAAAATAATTTATGAAATTAAAAATATTTTTTAAAATCAAAGTTATTATTTTTTTGGGGTGGTGGGGAGCGGGGGAGGGGGTAGGAGTGAAAAAATAAAAATTTGAAGTTGATAGTATTTTTACAAAATAAAATTAAATTTTATTTGGGTTGGGGGTTGGGGGGAGGGGGGTTAGGAGTTTAAAAATAAAATTTTAAAGTTGAAAATATTTTTAAAAAGCAAAATTAATGTTTTGGGAAAGGGGTGGGGTTGGGGGGCGCTGGCCGGTGGGTGGGGGGTTCAGGAATCGGGTGAAAAAATAAAATTTTGAATTGAAAATATGTAGTTAAAATTGATGTTTTTTCCCAAAAAAATATATAATTTGAAATTTGAGGAGAGTTTAGGAAAATGTTTTTCTTAATTTTTTAAGGGAAGTCATTTTCCTTAATTTTGAGGAAAATGAGTTGATTTGAAAAACATTCTCCAAAACTTTTGTCCCAACCAAACATGAGAAAATTGAAAAACATTTTCCAGAAAATGTTTTCCTTCATACCAAACACACTCTTAATTTCAAAATTCCTGTGATTTTTTTTAAAAATATTTTCTTTATGTGAATTCATTAATTTAACCTTAATTCAGAATATTTTGATCAAGAATAAACCTAACAACTCAATTTAAGTTTTATTAAATGAAAAATTATTCAACAAACATATATTAGGCATATTAAACTATATTAATTGACAAGTGGCTCACGTTTTTCAAAATGAAAACAGCTGACCTTTTTATGTTAACTTTTTTCATGAGTTGACCTTTTATATATATATTTTTTTCATGGGTTGACCTTTTTATATATTTAGACAAAAATCGATTAGCTGCACATGAAACAGAGGTTATTTTATTAGAATGACTGATTCAATTTTATAGGTAAATTATCTAAGCATAATCGAGTTTGCAACAATAATAACATATCTAATATAATATCATAAATAAGATCGAGGTAAGATAGAATGTACATAATTTTTTTATTTATTTCACATAAGCTATTTCTAATAGACCCTCAGAGAATTGATATTAAGTCTAATATAAATAATTTATAAATATTGGTTGGTGTCAAACAAAACAAAATAGTTTCCTTTTGAAATTTGAAATCTGTCCTCTAAAGATAATGTGAAAAAATAAAATATTATAACATGTTAAAATATACGGAACGATCAAATATCATCCTATACGTGTATAAGTTTAGCTCATATATCTATCATGTTCAAACCTGAATTGGTCTCTTGTTTGAATCAAACAAACGTAAGCCAAAATATATTGTATGTGAAAAATAATAAAATTATTTTTAGAAAACCAGAACACAAAAGTGCTACTAAGTCTTTTTCACAGTAACGTCAGAATTATAAATTAGAAATATTAGGTATCAACTATTTAATTTAAAAGTGGCTTAAGCTCAAGTTTCATGATCAGAATTACTGATTAGTTCTATCATCACCACAATTAGTTATTAACTCCAAATAATAAAATAAAATTCTCCATGTACTATTTATTTCAAATACTAATTATTTATGTAGCTTGACTTAACGCTTATCATTACTGCAAATCACAAAAAAAATGATATACAGATCATTAATACAGGAATATTATTGCATAAACAGTATATTTGGATATGTATACATCTATGATGCATATATATATATATATATATATATATATATATATATATTATTTAGTTGATTATTTTTGGTGGTCTGTACAGTAACTAAAAAGAAGGAAAAATTACATGATTTAGTATATTTTAATAAATAATTACTGATTATAGCAATAGTTTTTATTTATTACCATTTATAGCAATACTATGTTAAATCTGCAATATGTATTAAAAGTGAATTATGTATGCAATATATATGAATTATATATGAATTATAATTGTTTTTAAAGTATATTATGTTTGTTTGGTAAAAATTTGACACATTGAATTATAAGTGTATTAAAATGTGTGATAAATGAATTATTTATTATTAAAATTTGTATTATATGTGAATAAAAAATTGTTCTTTGTAATATGAATTAAACTTGTATTATAAATGAATTAAAAATGATCAAGTGAAAAAAATTTATTATTACTATGATTGATAAATATTATTTTATTATAATATATTTATGTAATTTTCCCACCAAAGAAATTGGATTACAAGAATTATTGATGAAACATAAAAAAGCCCTTCATTTTAGCCCAATATAGCATGTTTGATTCACATTTCGTTATTAAGTAGTTATTCACAGTAGAAACAAATGGACCGTTATAACTATTTGTTTAATTTTAAAAGGGAAAACTACACTAATTGAATTCATTATGAAAAATATGTAGGAAAATTTATTTAAATACACAATTTATTTTTATCGTATTCTCTAAAATTTTATACTATTTGAAAAATTATGAAAATTTTTACCCTCTTACGCGATGTATCGATCAGATACATCGTGTAAACTGATTTATCGGAAAATTGTGTGATGCATTCGAAACTGAGACATGATTTATCGAGACGTTGAGGAACGTATCCGAATTTCACCAAATTAAAGAGATTTTGTAATTTGAAAAGAGAAGTAATACGATGTAACTATCTCTTAACACTGTGAAATTTGTGTAAAATTCTCAATATTTATCAAAATTGGACTTAATTCAATATTTACCCTGATTGGACCCACAACCCAAACTATTTACCCAATTTTCCCTTGTTGTATTCATTGAACCACTTATTCTTTATACTTGATATCATCACCGTAACTAGTAATGCTTCCACTAAAACATTGCTTCTTCCTCTTTAATAATCACTGTGTACTGGTTTATGGTCTAAAATCAGCAAATGTTGTTACGGATGACATGAGAAACTGTGAAACCTTGTAGAGATAGATTATTATTTTTAGAACTGTCAATATGGCTTGTCCCACTCATTCAGACTAATTTACCTGCTTAGCAATTTGACAGGCTAGCCCATTTTTTGTATGAGTAAGAAAATGGTCGGCTCAGTCCACAAGTGTGTGGCTTACGGGCTTTGACAGGTTAGCCTCTTTTTTTTAAAAAATTATATTTTTATAATTTTTTAAATTAAATTATAATTTAAACGTATTATCATAAACATCGTCAATACAATATTACATAGGATTAGTGTTACTACTTGTGAATCAAATCTATATAATATTTATTAAGTTTGATTTTAAATAAAAACATAAATAACTAAATAGAAATATTAACCTAATTGTTATCTAATAATCATAATAAAACATAAAAACTATGATAATATTCCATAGGCTATGACCTGTGTAGTGATTTTCATATGTTTAATGTACAAGTTTTGATAGGGAGTAGTAGACAATGAATTTATTTTCTTCGGAAATATAGAGCTTGTGTCTTAAAAAGGCTTTTTTTCCTTCTAACACCCAGAATTTTTTTATTTTATGTAGTACATATTTTATAAACATAATTTTTAATTAAATAGTAATATTTCTACTTTAAACAGATTTTGAATGTTGACTCCTATTATTTTTAATACTCTATTTATTTTATTTTTTACTTAATTTTTATTTGGCCCACGAGCCGTTTCTATCCATATTTTTCAAGTCCCACAAATCGAAATACTTATTCAGACCGGGCTATAAAACCCTTTTTCTTAACTTTCACATATAGCTACTAAACAATAGCCTAATTACTCTCCATAGCTATAGTTTGATAATTACAATTCGTAGCTATACGAAATATAATGAGAAGAGAGGCGAACGAGACTGGGAGAGAGGCGAAAGAGAGGGTATATTATACATATGTATTTGCATATATGAAAAGCGAGATTAGGATAGAGATGAGAGAGGCGAGCGAGATTGGGAGAGGGAGGAGAGAGGCGAGCGAGAGAGGATAGAGAGTGGCAGAGAGGTGAATTGTATATGTATATTGGTTAGATAATTGTATATTATACATTTGCATTTGTATAAAAAGCAAGCGAGATCGGGAGAGAGAAGAGAGGAAGCGAGATAGAGAGAGGGAGGAGAGAGGCGAGCGGAGAGGGCAGAGAGTGGTAGAGAGGTATACTTATACATATGTATTTATATATTCTGACGAATTATACATATACAAATGTGACTAATTATACAAACTCGAAGTCAGCCCACATAATTAATGTATAATATTAGTCGTGAGTGATAATTATAACAAACTATAGTTCTGATGAGGAATTAAGTCGTATAAATTTGCTTAACCGCTTAATTTTTTCCTTTTTAAATGTGCTAAAAAAAAATAATCCATCCCTATCAAATCACAAATTAGACCATATCGACCAACGAATCTAACCCATATTAACGGCTCTAATTATTTTCAACAAAATAAAGAGCAGTACACAACATATATAGAACGTATAGTAATGATATTAACAAAGTAGTACGTACATCTGAGCCGCTGATCCATGTAAATTCTGAACATAGCCACTGCTTGCAAGTGCTCACATGTCCATACTTCTAAAATCTATAATATCACATACCCAATCACTATATTAAAAATAATTATTAGCGAATGTAATTTTAGCGATAATTAATACTCTTTGTATATGTCTCTAAAGCCTTTAGCGACATTGATTCTAATGACACTTAACTAATACGGATAAAGACTTTAGCTTTTATTAATATCAATATTTATTGTCCCTAAAAGTTGTTTTTGTTATATTTAATAATAACAAGATACATCATACTAGTACATAATTTAATTTCGTATCTGCATAAACAAATTCTTTTAACAAGAACAAACAGAGCATTAGTCAGTGGACAAGGAAGAAAATCAATTATACCATTTAAAGATTTACTATATGAGCAAGAAATTAGTACTAATAACTTTTCTGAAATTTTGGATGATATTGAAGAGAAACAACAATTCAAATAAAGTTAGATGACAAATAAGCGGATCGAGTCGAATCAAATAAAAAAGATTAGTCGATATAGAAGAGAAGGATTCCAATAAAATACATCGATAAAATTGAGCATTCCTAATTTATGGGGACAACTTTGGATGATGCAAGAATTTAAATATATTTTTTAATTAATATGTTAGTCATACTTTTTGTTTAAGATAAAAAGACTCAAAACTTCTCTTTACCTTCCTAAATTTGGTTAAACTAATTATGACATAAAAACTCATGGTAAATTTTTTGAAGTATTCTATGTTTACTTCTAATTATATAATTTTATTATGATTAAATAAAAATATGAAACTAATAACATGTACTTTCTGTGTTTTATATTAGTGTAATATTTTTCATTTATATGCTTTTAAAAATATATATTAATAATTTTTTATTACTAATTTACTCTTGATTTCTTTTCCATGTAAAGAGTGTTATTTACTTTCAAACAATTAATTTTAGGAAATTTAGATAACTAGTCAAAAAAACCAACTTATTTAGTGATAATATCCATACTTTAATAATATTAGTAAACATGTCAAAAATGTCATTATTTTAAAAATAAATAATTATTTTGATATTATTAATATTTTCTCTCTCATTATTTACACCTTTTTTTTCTCTCTCATAGATTACACATTTTCCTATTTTTAGGTAATTGGATAGATATTAATGATATTTTAAATTTTATCTCTCTTTTATTAACCTTATCAATTTCTCTCTCATCTCTCTTTTATTAACCTTATCAATTTCTCTCTCTATATTTATTCATAATCAACTCCCCAGATTTATTCTCTCTTTTCTTACGCTTCTTTTTATTTTCTCTCTCTAACATTCTTCCAAAATCAATTTCACAGATTCTCAAATTTTCCTATTTTCTATCATTCTCAATTAATTTCGTTTCAAGGTTTGATTTGAAGATTCACATTGATTTGGGTATTATGTTCTTCATATTCCTTATTGATTTACTTACTGATTTTTTTGTTTTTTTTGTTTTTTTTTGTTTTTTTGTTGTTCTTAAAACAATTTTTAGGGTTTCATAATACAAAATTATCTCTTCAATGGACGCTTTCAAGAGAGTTACTAGAGGTATTGGACAAAATAATCTAAGTTCTTTCGAGTTCTAATCGTTTATTTTTTTCACTCAAGAAATAAACAACAATGTAGGTTCCGCTTCTAAATCTAAGAAGGATATACGACGGAGAAAAATGCTTGAATCCGTAGTTGTGCAAAATCCCACACAAATTCGTAACCATGAAGTTGAAGAAGACCAATTTTTTGGAGAAGAGGTATTTTTTTTTTTGCATGTGCTGTGTATTGCATGTTTAGTTTAATTTGTTTAGTAATTTTTAAGATTCAAAAAAATAAA
Organism: Solanum lycopersicoides; assembly: GCA_022817965.1. Taxonomy (NCBI): domain Eukaryota; kingdom Viridiplantae; phylum Streptophyta; class Magnoliopsida; order Solanales; family Solanaceae; genus Solanum; species Solanum lycopersicoides. Next base: position 115,094,563 of record CM040618.1, read on the forward strand.
TGTTACAATGCGTTTGAAAGTGTATATGGAATTTTTAGTCTGTTATAGTTACTATGTATTTTTGTATTGGGAATTTTTTAAAATGTCATATATTTTTAGTCTGTTATAGTTACTATGTATTTTTGTATTGAATTTTTTTTTAAAATGTCATATATTTATTGTATTTTGTGTTCTGTTTTTTTTTTGTGTGTTAGTTGTCAATGTAATACATTTTATGAGCTTGATTGTGTATTTACTATTATCGAATACATTTGTAAGTGTATATGGAATTTTCATCCTGTTATAGTTATTATTTATTTTTGTATTTTCATAATTTTAATATTTTTTGTATTCACTGTTATAGTTAGCATGTATTTTTGTATTTAATATGTTTATTGTATTTTGTGTTCTGTTTTTTTTTTGTGTAAGTTATGTCAATGTAACACATTTTATATGTTTGATTGTGTATTTACTATTATCGAATAGATTGGTAAGTGTATATGGAATTTTTATTCTGTTGTAGTTATTATTTATTTTTGTATTTTATAGTTTTAATTTTTTTTGTATTCATAGATTTGGAAGTGTATATTGAATTTTGTTGATGTTTTAGTCAGTATGTATTTTTGTATTTCATAGTTTTATTGTATTTTTGTATCCATAGATTTGAAATTGTATATTGTATTCTGTATTCTGTCAGTATATATCCATAAATTCATTTGTATTCACAATAGTAATTCTTCATATTTCATAGAAGTCCCTTAACATATATATATACAAAACAAATATTGAAAATGTATCCATTTAAGAACAAACGCTTACAACATACATACATTGATCATATTTATTTCGTTAAGGAATACAACTTATTCAAATAGTCATACGTTATCCATAATTCATACAATTTTCAACCAAAACAGAAAACGGACGAAACAAAAACGAAAGGAAACAGACTACTTTTTTAAAATTATACGAAACCTGAATACTACGCTTTACAATTATTTTCAATTACACTTTCAATTTTTTTTCGTACTATATCAATTTCAAATATATGAAAACAGAATATGATTAACAATTATATCAATTATAAACAATTAGAAAAAAAATAAGGAAGAAGCAATTATCTCGTCGAATTTGTATGGAAATCTTGAAAATCAAAAGTTGAGAGAATTCATCAGATTTTGAGAGTGTCGGTTGATTTTTTGAATTTTTTGATTTTTTGTAGATGATGAGAGTTTTAAGCAATACTTTCATCTTTAGTTTTTTTTCTCTCCCCTTAATTTCTCCTTTCTGTTTTAAATATTTATCTTCTTTCAATTTAAACAATAGAAAATAAATTAAAAAGATACATAATAAACTAAAATTGTGACATTTTTACTAAATAATGAAAGTATTGACAATGAGTCCTCTTAAATAACAAAATAATGACATTTTGAAAAATTTCTTTAATTTAAGGGTAAAATACAAAATTAATACAAAACTACAACATAACTAACTTAATCATAATTTGTCTTCAGACCAACTAACCCGTCCTTTGATTTTAAATATTAAAATTTAGTACTTTTTGTCTTGGCTCTCAAATGACATGTTGAGGTTGGTACCAACTGAAATTGTTAGGAATTTGTTAGACTGGACCCATCCCTTGTTAGACTACACCATTTACTTTAAACTAGAAATTAAAACTTCAAAACTTATTTTAGTAAAATGCCATATTGGAAAATAAATTAAACTAACATCAATTAAGAAAAGATACAGTACAAGAAAGGTAGAAAAAGGCTCAAAACAAGTGTATACATTGTTAAGTGTAGGGGTGTTCGTAGTTCGGTTTGAATTAGTTATTGATTAAAACCAAAATCAAACCAATCTAGTCGGTTTTTCAAATTTCTAAAACCAAACTAAACCAAACGAAAAAAATAATCATCGATTTGGTTATTGTCGTTTAGTTCGATTTGATTCAATTTTTCTGATTTATTCGATTTGAAAGTAATAATTTTTTTGACGACGTACGTATCTCGATAAACACAAACACCAAGTACATGAACAATCTACAGAAAAATCGATTTAGTCAAGCAGTTAAGCAATATTAGAGTTATCATTACACGAACAAAACGATTCATTTAAGAGAAAGTGTTACTATTTTATGTGAATACAGTAGGTAAAGACAAAAATGGATTCAGATGAAATTGGATTTGAGATTGTTATACTTGGGCCAAAGTGTTGGGCTTGATAAAATGGTAAAGTTAAAGACTTAAGTTGATTAAAAATTAACAATATATTTTTAATTTATTTATGAATATTATATAAATAATTATAAAATTAGATATATAATTTATCGGTTTGGTTTGGTTATTTTTGCGGTTGTTTTTTAGTAAAACCAAAATCAAATCAAATAATATCGATTTTTAAAATTTAAAAACCAAACCTAACCAAACTAAATCAAATATCGGTTTTTTTAAATCGATTTGGTTCGAAATGCGTTTAGTTTAGTTGTTAATCATAACCATGAACAACCCTAGTTAAGAGTATATTTCATAGGTGCTTATTCAGCTCTGTGTTAATTACATAAAAAATTTTTTTTTAATAAAAGTCATTCAACTTTAAATTTATTACACAAAAAAACATTTTTTTTAATAAATTAATTTAAAAAATTCACCTGAATTTTATATTTTATTCTTAAATGAAAGGAACTAAATTTGCATAAATAAAAATTTCATTCTAATTAAGTTGAAGCATGGTAGACTCTAATTAACCAAAAAAAAAACGTTTAAACTTTTTTTTTTTAAAAAAACTAAGATATATTTAAGAAGAAGAAAACAATGTAACCACTTAACTATATATATTAAATATCCTTTTATCCAGAAAATATAGAATAATGAAATTTTCAGAGGTTTTAAAATAAAATGAAGTGTTACTTAGAACTTCAAGATGAATTTTGAACGGTGAGAATGAATTAGGAGATTAGCAAGATTCTTATTTAAGTTTCAAACTGTAGCTGCATTTGGATGGTATTTCTTTTTATTTATCTTTTGTTGCTGTAGTTATTGTTTGTTTTCTTTTTGCACTTGTTCTGTAGCTATTGAAAAATATTTATAACCCTCTTATTGTTATAGTGAAGTAATTCAGATCTTGTCAATCCCGTGGTGGTTATCTTCACTTTGAAGAATTTTTTCACGTTAAATTTGGTATTTTTTATTTTACAGTTTCGTTTTCATCTTTTCGTCACAACAAGTGATTTCAGAGCCAGATTCAATGACGAAGTCAGGTCTAGTGGTTCGATAATCGATGATTGAATCAGGTTAGAGACGTGTGTTTATCTTGGCGGGCGTAGTTCTAGCCGCAACCTTTTTGACAATAATGAGGATGTTTGTGTCGAGACGTAGATTTAATGGAGGAGATTATGGAGAAGAGATGCAAGTTGTTGATGAAGATTATGCGAACAAGGTGGACAAATTTATTTTTCTAGTAGTTCATGCCAAAAGGGAGATTTGTTGTGCTTATTTGACCTGAATTTCTTACCATAAGTAGATTTTTCTTTTAGGTTAAGGTTAAGTGGCCAGTCTTTTCTTGGTAGGAAAAGGTTTGGGGCTCTTTAAAAAGAGGTTTGTTCCTACTAACTTAATCGATATTAACAATGAAGTCCTATGGGTTTGAGAGTTTTGGTTAGGGAGAGAATTTGTGGGACACAAGTTTGGTACATTATCACTTGTGTGGACCTCCCATGTGTTCCGAGTGAACTTGTTGAAGTTATTTCTCTCTTTATTTTGTATTTTGTACTCTTATATTTATAGCGGATTGCTCATCTTCTTTGTGAATGTAGGTCAATTGACCGAACCACGTTTAATCTTTGTGTCTTTTGATATATTTCTTGTTTGTCTTCTTACTCGTGATCTTTCGAGGCCAGTTTCGCTATAACTCTGCTTATTTTGATCCTAACAAATCTCTAGTCTAATCTCAAAGAATTCAAAATTAATAATGTGTATAATTTTATTTTAAATATCGTATAATTTTTACTAAGAAAATTCAAATAAACACCTTTTCGTTATCCTTAATTTATCATGTAACAATTCGCTCTGCCCGACATTAAATTTTCATAAAAATATTTCAACTTAGTTCGTCCGCATAATGTTAAACTCACCCTACCCCACATTACTTCAACCCCCTATCATCCTTATATAATATATTATTATATAGCTAGCACGAAATTATCTGTTAAAGAATACCTTATTATATATACTTCAAATAATTTATGAAATGATTCCTAATCTAATATTTATTATAAGATGGAATAGTTCATAATGTATAATTGTAGCAAAAAGATATACTCTTAAAAAAATAAATCTTATCCAAAAAGTTTATTAAAAATCAAACTCGAGTGAGCGATAACGATAATAACAAAAAAAACTCTCTTCTCGACTTTTAAAAGCAAAACCGAGAAAAAGTGTTTCTATTTATAAGTACAAAGTTCTCCTCTTCGCTATCAATAAGGAAGAAATTAACTTTCTCCTAATTTCATTTTTCGATTCACACTACACCTTATCTTTTAAGGTATAACATTTAAAGAAATCCAACTTGTGTTTTTACATATTTCCATTGGTCAGTTTTGACACACATTCACGAGTAGATGTTGAAGATTGAATTTAAATGAATCAAAATAAATTGAATTAATAAATGGTATGATTATTGATCGTTCTAAAGCTTACTTTGATTGAGATAAAAATGAGCTAAATACGAATCATAATTCTATATGTTCAATTTTTACTAAATTTTAGTTTCTTCATTTATTTACTTTATAAATTTTATAAAATTTAATAAGATTATACTGCCTCAAATCTCAGTCTTTATATGTATGTAACCATTTTAGATATTACGTTTCTTAAGAAATTAAGTAAATTTATCATTATATTTTTATTTAGTATTTTCTTAAAGTCAAGTTTTTAATCAATGAACGTGAATTAATTTATTTTGATAATTTTACCAATAAATATAAATTATTTACTTAATTTTTCTATGTTGGTCAAATATATATTTTCAAGACTAACAACTCTTAAGGGTGAAATAGGAAGAATAATATCATTTATGTATTGATTCTGTGAAATAACAAATATTAAGGACCATCTATTTTTAGTAAGGACGACATACAATTACGAACGAAAAGAGTACCTTTTAATAGCCACTTGGACGATTTCTCAGTATATTAGGATTCGAATAAAAGCTATTGATTCTCGTGAACTTGGGTTAGTGCTTCTAGAATATCCACCCCTGTGACAACAACTAGGTGCACGTTTGATGATATTGTAAGCAAATAACAATCTCACATGATGAGTCTTATTCTTTTCCTAAAATAATTGAGCTAGCTACTGCTAGTCTGTACCAATTTCGATATGACAAATGAAGAAAAACCACTAATTAATACAAAGACAATGATGATCAAACCACAAACAAATTACACTAATTTTACATGATTAAAAAAATACACTAACTAATTATGCCTCTATTTTTCTCCTTATTTAAAAAGCTACACTAACCTATAAATTTCAAGTCCTCATGAACATAGTACGTTTTATATACTCCTAAAGAACTTGTTAATTTTGAATTTGAAACTTCTCTAGTAGATTTTTTATATATATATATATGTCAATTCATGTAGAATAATATAATACTATATATTATACTAGTGATGAAGTATTTTATAGTGTTTAATGTGTTAATTTTGAGATGAATTTTAAGTTCAACTCAATGCAACATAACAGAGAGTGGTTGAAAAAGAATTAGCTACCCAGACTTTTAATTTTCCAAGAACAAGATGTAACTCTTTGTGTATATATATACATATCTAACTTAATTTATCTCGCGCATCAAATTAACGCGCATCAAATAAATAGTGTTTTAGTTTTTTTTTCGTTTTGTTTCAATACAAATGGTATTAAGTAGTAATAAATTGAGTTTCACATTGTAAAGATTAAGACATTTAATTAGGGATATGTTAATAAAAATACTCCTTAATTTTTTTTAAAAAATCGTTTCTTAAAAGTTATGTCCATGGTAAAAATATCGCTTATTTTAAAACGGAGGAATTATCCGTTATCATTTACATGATGGGAAAGCTTTGGATCAAAGTTCTCACGACTTTTTGTCCATACCAAACACACTCTTTTCATGTTGATTATACTAATTTATTTACTATATATATATATATATATTTAATGTTAACAACAATCATGACAAAGAATATTTATTTACTAAGTATCAAGATTGAAGCCTGTTCTGCCACTGGAACTGATCACTGTTTAATATTTATTTAATGACATAAAATCAAGATTTTGCCAGTTAATTGTCATTGCTATTAACCCTTAACAGGCGTTTGTAAAATGAAAATTCTTCATACAACAAAATTTCTAACTACAATACAAACAAGTATGAAAAGAATTTTAGCTGCGTGTTCCAGAACTATAGTCTATATAATTACCAGTCAACAAAGCCTTCAGCAAGATCTTGACTCGTTTGGAGTATCATCAACTGCGCTTGGTGCTTTGCTTGCCTTAAGATCATCGACGTAATTCTGGTATATGTAAGTACAGAATCCCCAAATCGCCATCAGCATGGCGATTGCCTTCACACCGTTCAACGTGTCATGGAGGATTATGACTGAAGCAATAGGGGTGATCGCTAAGGAAAGTGTACTAATGACATTAGAGAACAATGACGACACCACAAAAACCAAACCAACAACCCCAACTGAGCATATCTGCCAAGCTATAGCTGTCCAAACCAGAGTCATCACATATGCAAGTTTTCCAGCAGTGAAACTACCCATTTCCCCATGCAAAGTTTTCCATTCTCCGCTACCAAATAGCCCCACTGTAGAGACAGCGGTGGCTACAATTGCTGTGTAAATTTGCATCTCCAGAACCACGGAAAAAGTTTCTTTCTTTATAACCTTTTGGAATGAAAGCTGCATAAGGGAAAGCAATAGAGCATACATAGCTGAAGCGGCAAGAGTAACTAGAAATCCAATGACATATTTAGACTTAGTTACGCCTGAAGGCTTATCAGAATCTTCGTTAACAGCAAGAAGAGAGGCAGATAACGAGAGCACAACAACAGAATTCATGATCAGTGCTGTGAACTTTTGATGGTTTAGGAAGTAAGAAAGAACTGCACTGAAAACCAATTGTGTTGCACAAATTAGGGAATATGTAGAAGCGGAGAGATACAATAGACCGATTGAATAGAGCATGTTATCTCCTGCAACCAGTACACCAATAACGAAATAGACCACGCTAACTGTGATGATTGAAGGTCGATTGGAGGCTTCTGAATGAGTTTGAGGAGAAGAAATGAATAGGTAAGGAATGAAAAGAAGAGGAAAAGCAGCTGTCTGGACAACAGTGGCCATCCATGTACTATTTCCACCCTTCTCATAGTAAAATCTTCCCAAAATTACAGCAGCAGCTTGACCAACAAGAAGGAAAACAATGTTGAGTGCCACCAGAAGCCAAAAGTGCAGACGGTTCAGCTTTGCCATCGGATGCTGTACATCATCTTTTTGCAAAATAGGTTGCTGAGTATCTAATGTTATAACAACAACCATGGACATAATGAGTATGGTATCGATACATAAAGAACACAACCAATCAAATTATCAAAGACATAACGCAACAGAGGTTATAGATAGACTGATTACAAGTGATCACTTGTCCTGCCTCCTCTAAATTATCTCTAGGGATGGCAAAAGGGGCGGGGGACAAGGGAAATCTGCATAAACCAGCAAAGACTTTGCCCCGCCGCCCCACATAGCATAATTTTTTTTGTTTTTGCCCTGCCCCATCCCGCTCCTCCCCGCATGAACCCATCCCACATGAACTTTCCAACATTTTTCCTGCTTCTAACCATATCAATTCCTCATTAGAATAAAAAATAGTTTGGCCTATAAGTTTCAAATCATCTTGTGATTCATTATTATAAACAACAATTTAGTTTGAGGTTAATTTTTTAATTAACATATGCAACAACCGTGAAACACTTTTGGACATTTTCTTGTCTCCAGTGATCTTGACTATCATAGGGTGAGTAATAAATCATTCAGTTCGTTGAATATCAGCGAGGCTGGATCACCTCCTTTTTCAAGGAGAGCTAATGCTTGTTGGGTATTTTGGTTTGACATTGCTTCACACCCAAAAAAAAAAAGGTAGCTACGTCTGAGTTAAACTTGGTGATTGGAAGTTTTCTTTCCTTTATCGACGGTGACGTAAGACCAAGCTCATGAGCTTATTATCCTAGGTCCGTACAAGTTGATTCGACCCCCTATTTTACATCCCTATGTCCCTGTGTGGCGACATGGGGGCAATTAAAGGAAAGAGAGTAATGGGGTTTCTCCCGCTTTGTATTTAAAGAACCATTCTATTAGTGAATAATCAATATCAAACCCTAACCTGCTTACCCACCCCGCCCCCGCTTTATCTCCTGCCCCGCAAAAACTATAACCCGTCCCGCCCCATTGTCATCCTGTATATCTCATTATCTACATGCCTCAAATTTATACTTACTTTGTGTAAAAAGATTCTTTTAACAAGCACAAACAGTTACTCATGGAAACTATTGGGAAGTAATCCAAGAACAACAACAACAACTACTACTATGCCTCATTACCAAACAAAAACAATCCAACCTTTTCTTAATATTTCTTACAACAACAACAACCCAATATATAGTTCCAAAAGCGGGAACTGGTGAGGGTAGAGTGTCTGCAGAACTTACCAATGCCTTGAGGAGGTAAAAAGTTTGTTTCTTAAAATTTCTTAGGTGTACTAAAGATGTGAAGGAGGACTCTATGACCTAATATGGATCAATTCCATTGGCATTAAACTCTAGTAAAATACACTCACAAAAAAGTGACTTGATTCTATTGGTATATGATTCAGCAATAGCTCAGAGCTGAAAGTACATCAACTTTTAAACTCATAATTAACAAAAGGAAAACAAAAAGACCTTTCTACTTTATCATTCTTCCTTCTAAATTTATTGTTTGACCAAGAAAAAAAAATCACATTTTTACCTCAAATTAATGGAGAGCTTCACTGGACATCAATTCATCATTCATAATTAGAGAAACAAAGTCAGATCAAATCCAAAGATGCATTCAATCATCCCCCTTATCATATAACAAAATCCTCAATACGTAATATAACTCAAGAACAAAGTGATCAGACAGAAAACAGAACATGATGATGTCACAGAAACCCCAAGAATCCATTTTTCAAGTTAATAAAACCCATTGACCATAAACAAAAGAAAACCCACAAAAAAATGAATAAGAATATCACATCTATTAATGTAAAAAGGGGGGAGAAAGAGAGGACCTGCCATGGTGGACAAGGGGAAAAGTTGGTCAAGCGGCTACAGAAGCCTCAATTCAGAGAGAAGAACGGAGCTTCAATGAAATTAATATAATAAACTGAATCCAAATTTAAAGGAGAGAGCTTTAGCTGAAATTACTACTTCAGCCCCCACTCGCACTCCAAGAAAACAAATACAATTATTGAAAAATCGAGTTCTAATATAAATAGCAAACATTTCAGAAAAATAAAATAAGGAACGTTGCAAGTTGAAGGCATATTTCGAAGGGTCAAGAGATGATGACCATGAGAAAGTAAGTACTAAGAGAGAAAATGAGGGTGCCTGGGTATTGACCAATGGGGTGAGAACAGGTGGGATCATAGTTTAAGAAATACACTACTAAAAATATGTCAACCCATAATTTTAATAAATAAAATCCGCGCACACGCATATCATTGATATCTATAGAAAGTTATTATTGGTGGAGCCCTAGAGTACTTCTAAATGGGATTGGATTGATATGGTTAGATTCGCCATCTGAAGGGGAAAAGATCAAAAGGTGAGAGAAAGCTTGTTATTTTTTCTCTTCTAATACGAGAGCCAAGGAACAATTAACGTTTTCATGATTTAGTAAGATGGACAACTAATATGAGATTATTTTTAGTGTAATGATCAACTAATATAAGATCGAGGGAGTAACTTGTAAATAATAATTAAAAATTATCATACGGATCAAATTTTTCTTTACTTTCTGTTATTGAATAATAAATATTCTCTTTAAATCTGTTTGATCAATTTTACCCTCATTTTCCACTTCTTTTTCAATAAAAATTAGTTATCAACTCTTAAACATCATGAATTAGGGGAGAAACGAATTGGAATAAGGTATTGATACAAATATAGTGTTGAGAATATGAATGCTTTAAATAAACACCGACGTACAAAAAAGTGAACGATTTGTGAAAATATTCTCTTCTTTATCGTTTTTATCCTGTCATGAATTATTGGTCTGGGGTCTAGGTTTGAACTCCTGTGCTATATTGGCACACAATTAATTGAAAAAATGGATTTCATCACCTAGCTGTCAATGGATTGAGTCAGGTTAGAATTTTGTATGAACCAATAAATAATTTGGCAGAGCCAAACTTTGTGGAACCAGAAGTGTAAAATTTGGGTCTAACTAATTTGTGAAACAGTAAAAGTTGCATATGAGGTATAAATAAAGTTTCAATGCGTTCAACCATTACTCACTCAAGAACGTCCAACCAAAATTTCTGATTACAAAACTGCAATGAATCAGCTGATAACATGCGCTTTAAAAGACTTGTTCCATAAGGGGCTGCTAAATTGCATAGGTCTAGAGACTGATACAAATAAGTGAAAAGCATACTATGTCTTACTCAACTAGAATGACAACCTGTGTCCAAACTTTAACAAACACCAAAAACAAAAACAATAAGTTCAAATTTTACGAAAGTCAACAAAGAACTTTACAGATAATACTTGTTGTCAAAAAACAAAATATAAAACTGAGTCGAAAACTATAGAATTGCAAACCATAAAATTAACAAGCACATCCTCCTGATTGTGCCTGTGATTGGGATGCATTTGAGTTGCTTGACTTGAGATTGACATCAACCATGTCTTCTTGCTTAGCCGAAGATAGTGTCTCCATTCCTGGCAATGCTGCTGCAATTTTCCTAAAAAGAGGCTGCAAAAGTTGAATATGCACTATCAGCAACAAAACAGCAAGTGGATGAAAGAACAAACAGTTCAGAACAATAACATCAAAGCACTGATTTTCTTAGCATGAATGCACAAATGAGCATATTGGTATCACATTTTCACATTTTATTGAAGCAAAGTAAGAAGCTAATATTACTTACTTTAATATTGAAGCCAGCCTTTGCACTAGTTTCAATAAACATCACATTTAGCTCGCGAGCTTTCGCTTCTCCTTCCTCAATTGAAACTTGCCTGCAATTTGCCACAGGATAAAAGAGTCCATGAGAATCATGTTCTAGATATAGCAATAATAAGACTACTCATAAGAACACAATACTCCAGTTGTAGACAGCAAAACATCAAGCTCATTAATATGTAATCATTCCTGGGGCTCAAAGCTACAGACTACTCTTTGCTCACAGCAAAAGAAAGGTGTACGGTGTACCCCACACAATTCCCTAAGCTTTTTATGTAAATCCATACACAGTTTCAACATAACGGACCATCAGAAATTCTCAAAATCTGTCTACTATTTCTTCCACATATAATGGAATTTGAAGAACATAGAAAAAGTGACAATTACTTTATCACTCCATGAGCAAAATGCAGATTTCCTCTTCTACAGAACAAGATAAGTGAAAAAGGTCAAGAATCCTTGCACTTGAGCCCCAGTGATTTACTAAGGCTCTGCTAAGGAAGTTTCTATTTAGATCAGGTAATGCTAAAACTATTCCTACCCAACAATTAGAAGGTGAAATATAGTTCGTAAGTACTGAATGATCATTAACTAACAATTATTAAACAAACTCATTAAGGACAAATCCAAAAGCACCTATACAGGTAACTAGTCACATAACCACACAACTGTCAACTCATATCTCTGCGGTCAATGGTAAAAACCAGGACCTTCTAATACTTTCTTGTAAATACGCATATGGTTGCACAAAGACGTCTACTTCAGCCAGACCATACAGGCATCCCAACTGCTAATCCCTGAATAAGATCAAGTTTCAAGTATTTACAAATTAACTGAGAACGAAAACATTTATAAAAGGAAATCCTAGCCCATTTCTGGATATTTACTTTTGAGCTAGTTCTCTGACCAAAAAAACATCAAGACCCTAAGTTTTCCTGTTCCACAATGTCAATTTCTATATAGAGAAGGGGGAAAAATGAATATCCAACCAAAAAGAACACACAATTGTTGCATTCAACTAGGCTATGGGTAATGCAATAATAAGATATCTTCAAGTTTCCTGCAAATATAAGAGGGGTTTTCTTCCCTTGGCTTGATGACCAAGAACTTCAAGCGCATGTGTTACTGTACAAGAATTACAACCATAAGACACTAGAATTCGGAGCTGGCCATGACATTATCAAACTTTGATGCTTGCATTACATCCTAAATATCTAAAACAGACAAACTGCTTCAAACCTCTTGATACCTAGAATCTACAACAAAAACTAGTCATTTGAACCCTTTAAATTCTTCCCCTCACACATTTATCAAACTTCTTATACAAATTGTCCAAGCTTGCTTGAGGTACCTTCAAACTTTAAAGCTATGGACAAACAACAGGCCGAGCGAGTCGCTTCGCTCAGCTGACACTTCAATTCAAGCATCAAAGAGCTAAGGAGTCCGTTCATCACCTATAGGCTCTACCTTGAAGAGGGCACCACAAACAAAAAAGAACTACATCGCTTAATATGTATTTATTTTTATTACTTTGTCATATATCACAGGGGTGGAGCTACACTCTTGTCAGGGTGTCCTGCGTCGGAAAATTATACCATATATACAAGTAAAATTATAGATGAAGTGGTTAAATAACGCATTTTAGACACTCATGACACAACATGTTGTAGCCTAGTGGTTTCAGGCGCCTTAAAAGAGCCAAGACACACAAACTTTAAGTGTTCGTGTGTTTGAATTTCAATAGCAACAAATTCTTTTTTTCACATATTAAAATTTTTAGTACACTCATTTGTCCAAAAAAATCCTAGACACTCTTCTTGAAATTTCTGGCTCCACCACTGATATATTAGTATTTTGAGTTTACAAGTATTATCCTTAAATAAGATATGTATTTATAATTTTTTCTTCATTAGCATCTTTCTTTTTTAAAGCCTCGCTTTATTTGCACTTAGCACTTGAAGCTCCAACAGACAACTTTTTTCATGATTTGCTTTTGAAGTCATTGCTCTAATATTGGTTGTGTTTTTAGCCCCTTCAGGAGGAAATGTTCTGGTATTTAGCAGAAAAGTTGCTAAAACATCAAAAAAGAAAGCCTCTCTCACTCTCACGCCCTCCAAAAAGGAAAAGGAAAACGAGAATTAACAAGTTAAAGCTACCTTTTCTCAACAAGATCAGTTTTGTTACCAACAAGGACAATAATAACATCACTGCCCCTCTCAGTTCGGACCTCCTCAATCCACTTTGAAGTGTTTAAAAAGGACTGCCTGCCTGGAACCATCAAGGAAAAAACAGTGTGTCACTTCAGCAAGGGATATCTCGTCAAAGTAATTCATTTCCAAGCAAATATAGCCAGAAGCAAGGATAAGCGGGAAGTCGAGTATGAACCGAAAAAAACTGCACAAAATTGAACTGTGACATACTTGCAACATCATACACAATGACAGCAACAGAGGAGTCCCTAATATAGCTGGGAATGAGACTCCTAAATCTCTCTTGACCTGCAGTATCCCTGAAAGTGTATCACGAAAAGGCAAATTTTAGCGCACATGAAAATGCGAATGAATACTAAATCCAGCATCAAATGACCAACCAAGAAGCCAGGCAACAGTGAAATGTTTTCCCAATAAGTGAAAAACAAAAGAAAATCTTAATACTATGAACTGATTTGAGGAGAATATTTTTGTCAGGCCAGGGCATTTTCATAATATGGCTAGAAGTTTGACAGTTACGAGGCATAAGGGAGAAACAGAACATATCATTAAAAGGATAGATAAGAAAAAAAAACATTCCCTTATTTTTTCTACGGAATAATGAAGCAAGAGCAATTATATCTGAAGCATCCACCACTAAGAAATCTATTTTAGCAAGATACTTTAACTGACCAATTGCCATCCTGATATATGTTAACACCATAATCAAGGATAGCTGCATCACTTTTTCATTTCATGAAATAGAGTAACACAAGACATCACATTGTACTGTTACTTATGCTACCTCAAATAGATTGATGTTGTTACTTGTTACTCCTTAACAACGTGGCACAAATGTACCGTGTTAAGAATGTTAAAACAGTCTTTATGATCAGAGCTCAATGAGAAGGCATTGTCTCATCAACAAGTATATCTTACCATAGCTGCAATCTTACTGTACGATCTTCCAGGTACATAGTCTTCGATAGGAAGTCAATACCAATTGTGGCCTGAACAAGAAATTAAATAAGATGAGGATGCTTGATAGTATATCTTCTATTTGAATAAATAAAAAAGTAAAACAGCTAAAATTTGAATAAGAAGAGAGAGTTGTTAGTTGAAATGGAAATACTTTACTAGAAGAGGGGAAGCAAGGACTAGAAAGTCTATATTAGATGCAGTTTCACTATAAAAAAGACACATAAGAACTCTATTCCATCAAGGCATGGGAACTGAGGCCTGATGAAATGATTGTCTAAAGGTAAGCAAATCACGAAAACAGATAAAGCAAGTCATTTATTAACTGCCAAGGTTAAGAGTGTGATGGGGTTCCAGAAAACATTCGAAAGAAGAAGAACGTCACTGTCAGACCAAACAAAACACTCAATCATAGTAAAAGAAGGAAAGACCAGACAGTTCAACCACAAAAAAAAAAAAAGGAGAAAAAAGTGGAGAATCTATAAGAAAAAATCTGGATCAATGTAGGCACAACTTAAAGCAGTAAGCCCAGATATATAGTTTGTCGAGAGAAGAGAAGAAAAAATAAGTAGGAAGGTTTAAGGATCCACAAGATGGATAAGAAAATATATTAACTATATTTTCGTGAGACTGTCCCAATGGAGAGCTAGATTTTCAAGCATTATTTGATGTAACTCATTCACATACATAACATTCCCCATAAGGTCCTGTGGATTCTCGTCTTTAATGCGCAAGGAAGAGGACAAGCAGCTTTTCGGGTTATTAGAGAGTGAGGAAATACAGGATGATAAGCCACAACGTATGCCCATTTCTCTATCCCTCTGCTGAATTGTATAATATAAGTGTCATTACTTCACATTATATGTGTTAACACTTATCAGTTACTAAGGCAACCAACTTACAGAGAGCAATCTACCGAGTCAAAATTCCGCAAACAGAAAACTGACCTATGATGACTTAAAATCTGTATTGCACTATAATCAAATAATATGAGCAGCAATGCATTGCTGCAAACACCTTCCCTCAGTATGAGCAAATTATATATACAAGTGCTAATAACTATGCTTTACAGATAATGATCTTGAAAAATGAGTATAAAGTCCTTATGTAGCAAAATTAAATATGCTTACAACAAGAAGACGACAAATGTTAATCGAGAAACAGATCTGTAGAAACAAAAGGTTAACGAATCACATGAATAATGAATTAGCAAAAGTGTATACCTGATAGGTGTTATCGAATTTATCATACATGAATCGCGTGATAATACTGGTCTTGCCGACAGATTGATCTCCTAAGAAAACGAGCTTGTACTTTGCGAGAGCCGAAACCGGAGCCATCTAATTGGATCTTTTGGTATGAGAAAGTGAATCCAGTAGAAAAAAGAGATGGCGGATCCGATCAGGATTTTCCGACGGAGTACCAGGGATCTCGCCGGAAAATGATCACGGAGAAAGCAAAGGGGAGTGTGGATTCGTGGGCTTTAGCGAGAAACAGAGAGGGGGAGAGTGTGTATTATTGGGAGGGTGCGGTGCGCGTGAGTAGTGTTTTTGAAGAGGTTTGGCGAAACACGGAGTCTGTATTCAGTAACATGGTTGCATTGTGGTGATTTGCTGGCTTCTCATAAATTTTTTAAAAAATTCCTTTTCGGTGTATACATGTTCTTCTTTTACACATTTTGTACTTTTTAAAAAAAAAGTTATTTTTATTTTTCATGATAACTTTTATATTCTCACTCTTATTATCTTAAATTAAATGACAATAATATTTCCCTTGAATATAATTTTTTCTATACAATTCAACTAACACAATATACACATTATTATTATCCTTTTCCTAGTAACTCGTTTTTTCTTTAACTTATTTTCACTTTATGCAATTTATATTTTATTTATTTTTCGTAGACATCACATAAGATATGCAATATCAATCTCTATTTATTTTTATAGACTGTTGGAATTTCCTCATCATCATTTGAAACTATCTTCTTTGTAGTGCTTCTCCTTCAAGTTATCCTTGCCCCTTGCCTTGAGCTACCGAATTAAGTCGTCCTAGTTTCAAACTCATGGTGTAGTGTCTTAGTGATGTTCTTCTTCATCCTCCTCTCTCCATAGCCAGAGAATTTCTAGGTTAAACGATACTTAACTTGTGTCGAGAGATGAGAGAGTGTACTTTATCACTTATGTTATAAGTTTATAAACCTATTTTTTTCTTATATTTTGTGTTTAGTCTACTTAATTAATGTACTAATAAAAACAAAGCAAATATACTTTAAAAAGTTAAATACATAAAAACAAAATAAATATGATAATTAAAAAGTTAAATACCTAAAAAAAAATTTAGAGAAAATATACATTGTAATATGTATGTGATCAAAGATTTAGTTTCACCAAGACTTATACTTTAGTGAAATCGTTGGAACTTGAAAATCTCTGATACAATAGATTCATCTTTGATTCTCATGGTCACCCTAACACCCTTCCTCTCCCCTTTCTTACCCTTTACAATTGATAATATAAAAAATATTGCATTTCAAAACAATTTAAGTGAGCATGTGATATAATATTAAAAATTCGATCTATTTATTTTACAAAAAACGAATGTGCTTTACAAAATAGCTTTAGGCCTCATTTGTTTGTACTTAATGGAGGTCTGAATCTTAATCATTCAGATTCAGCCTATTAAGTACTTTGATTTTTAGGTCTGAATCTGAATCAGCTCATTAAGTTCATTTGTTTTATTTTTTAAAAAGTCTCTTAATGGGTCTGAATTAATCAGATTTGTAAGAGACTCTTAACAACATTCAGACTCATTTAATAAGTTATCAAATAATAAATCATCGCTTCTCTGCTTTAAGCGTGCCTTTTTATCTCATAACTAAAAACTTTCTTTCTCTCTTTTCTCAATCAAACACCATTTTTTTCCCTCTTGAACTGGTAAGTTTTCATAAATCCTTTCCAAGTTTTTTTTTTATATATCAATAATTTCTTGTATTGACTGTGTCAAGAACACTGTTGGTGTATTGACATTTATCAAGGTTTTTGAATGAAAATAATTATACTTCCAAATCATGATTATGGAAACTTTTAAAACTTTTTTTTTATCAAAAGTGATATATTTTGTTGAAATAAAATTTTATAATATTTTATTAATTTAATGTTAATTTCACATGCACATTCAGATATTGAAAACAAACAAGATTAATTATTTAGTGTTCAGATTTAGAGATCAATAATATTCAGATTTGTATTCAGATCAAAACATATGAATCTTAATGCAAATCTTAATATTCAGATGTGAATTTAGATTCATACCTCTTAATCTTAATGAAAATAAATGAGGCCTTAGTTCAACATTTCTTGATAAATATTCATCCAATAAGATTGGACCAAAAGAAAATAGAAGTGTTAAAAAGAAAGAACACAAATTATCAACAATAAAGGAATAATTCAAAGAGTATAATTATTCAAAATCGTAAAATGAATTTTATTTGAGTAATCTTGAAATATGTATTTCCATAAATTACAAATATATTATTACCTTTCAGAAAAATAGAATATCATTTATGTATAAAAATATAATTTTGAAGATTGAAACCAAAAATGATTCACAAAGAGAGAAGTTGAAATCTCTAATCTTAAAAAAATGTAAATTGGTAAAATAATAACTCTTCTATGCAATTTATGTGACATATTTTCTTGTTAATTTATTTTTAAAACAATTAGTTTCCTATATTTAAAAGGAAAAAAAGATAAAAATATCTCGAGTTATCGTAAATAATATGCAGATATACTCTATCTGCCGTCCAAAAATTAGAGCATATATGACATTCACTCTAACGGAAGACTAAACATGGACACATGACACAATGTTATTCTTCGGTCCAATATTTAATAATTATCGGGTCAATAAATAAAATATGACATGTGTATGTCTGTTAGTATAAAGAGTATATATACTCTAGTTTTTGAACGGCAGAAACACTAATAGCCCAAAAGTATAACGAAAATTATTTGCATATCATATACAATAATTCAAAGATGTATTTATCCTTTTTCCCTAATTAAAAATATTTTAATTTTTAAATTTTCAATGGATTAACTACACAAATATGTAATATTTTTTTTTTTACCAGGTCAAACAAACATAGGCAAAACCAAAACCATTCTATTTTTATTTTTTTCAGTAAGCACTTGTGAACCGGGGCTCGCTATTCCGGTCCAAGGGATCACAACGTAAAATACCAAATTAATCCTCATACCTCAGTGCTCAGTCTAATTCAACACTTTTTTCCAGTCGCAACAAAGCTAAATAGAAGAGGGACAACAAAGAATACGAGAACAACAATGGCGTCGGCGTTGAGATCTGCTATACTCCGACACATCCGGATTCCGGCGACCCAAGCTCTATCGGCAAATGGATCGAGGCTAACCGCTGTCAGATTGATGTCGTCGCACGATGACCATATCACCAAAGATGAAGTCATCAAGAGAGTCCTTGATGTCGTCAAGTGCTTCCCTAAAGTCGATCCTTCCAAGGTCTTTTTTCCTCTCTTTTATTTTGATTTATTTTATATACACATTTGACGAGTCGAATTAGATCTGAAAAATCCGTCTGCAAGTTCAATTCAATGGTCTATTTGCATCGTAGATAGCTGTTTATTGGTCTAGTTATTTGGCCGATAGGTGCTCAGCTCTGGTTGGACATATATGATATTCACTGGTAAATTGATTGGTATTTAGGGTTTCGTTTAGCAATAGGCTTCTTTTTGAGCTTTGAGAATCCCTGAAAATAGGTATATGTTTTTCAAAATGATATGGGTATCTATTTACTGGACATGAAACAAAGTGACATATATTTCGTGTTATCAAATGGTATGTTACCTATTTAACGCCAAAAAAGATTATATAGGTATTGGCTTATGGAAATAACAATATCAATCCGAAGGTAATCGGGTCACCTATATGATTAAACACTGTCATATTATCAAATTATATAGCTATTATCTCCTAACACAGCACAAGAGTAAGAGGAGAATATTAAAAGAAAATATTGGTGTCCATTGCAATTTTAGTGTAACATTGTCACTCAAAAAGCTTAATTGTGTGATCTTTGTCTGAGCAGATTGAGAATGGAACTAGAACGAGATCCTTTTTCTTATTTTTCCAGTTTCTTGTAAGGTTGGATGTCAAATGTTAGTTGTAGCTCTAAGTGACTTTAAGACAGGAAAACAAGTAACCGAGAAATTTCTCATCCACTGAATGCTATGGTCTGAACTTAAGATTAATAATTATTTACTTTTCATGAATTCCAATCGAACTTAGTGTAATTTGATTCAGTAGAAGAGAACTCATCTACCTATTAGATAGTATTTGATCTAAAGTGTTAGGTTATGAGACCTTTTGCTGCCCATTCATTTTTAAGACACGTCAATTAATTGGTTTAATGAACGAAAACAAGGGAATTTAGGTTTATAACTTAAAAGAGGTAGAATTTAGAATAGAGGATGCACATAATTTCGTAGTATCACCAACCAGGAAAGCTTCCTCACAGAAGTTTTTGTTTAGTATATTAAGATTAAATTTGGGAACAAATTGTAGAGAACGGGAAATATTTTGGGTAACAATGGACTATAATTTTGTTCATTGAAGTTTGTTCCATTAGGAAATATTAATCTGAAAAATGAATAAGATGCTTTTAGAGTTCTATTGCAAGATGTATTGGGTGGTAAGTGTCTGTCAAGGATTCCAAAATTAGGTCCAGGAATGTTTCAGCAGGCACTTATGCCTCAATGACATGATATCAACATTTATTCTACTGCTTTCTTTGCGGGCTTGTTGAGCTTGTTACTTACTGGAAAATGCTGTTGCTGGCCATCATTTCGCCCTCACATGATGAACAATGTCAAGTTGATTCTGTAGAATCGCACCCTGGGTTTGCCAGCTATTTTTGTAGTTCTGTTGGGTGTTTGTCAGTGATAATGCATATATCTTGTTCAGAATACGATTTACCTTTTGATGAATTTTGCTTTCAAATCTCTGATCTGCATAACCGTTTCGAAGTCCCCATAAAACAATTCAAGATTTAGTATCTTTAGAGCTCCATGCCTGGGATAAGAGTTTGCTAATGTGATCTATGTGGTGAGAAACTATAGACCTCTTTCATCATTATCGCGTGACTGATCTTTGGCAAGATAAAAGAAATGTGAGGGAGTCATGGGAGTGCAAGGGATGGGTTTGGCAGATTGGTAATGTAGGGGTGAGAGTGGAGAAGTGCGGCAAATGTGCAGGTTCAACGCAAATGACCCCTCTCTCTCTCTCTCTCTCTCTCTCTCTCTCTGTAGAAGGGTCTTCATCTTGTAAGACAAAAGTTGAAAAAACCAAACTTATTACCATATATTTTCTTCATATTCTTTAGCTAAAAAGAATAGATGAGTTTTTTTTTTCCGTTACCAAAAGAGCATCAATTTTAACACATTAATATCCTAACCACTGTTATAAGTTACTTGGTCTGCATAAGAATCCAGCTAGTATTGGGCATAGTGCCTTACCCTAGAGGTGCTAGATCCTAAATATTAATATGACATTTTCTGTATATATTTTAGATTTCATAGGTCTGGGAACTTTATGAGTACTCATGAAACAATTGCTTAAGATTGATGGAGTATAGCCTGTAGAAAAGAGAGTTCAAATAGCAATTTGCTAAGGGAATGCATCCTTTCTGGAAAGAACTTGCTTCTATGAGACTACGACACAAATTTGACATGTTTACTACAGTATGAATTGCCTTGGGCTTCTGATGTACAGCCGTCTTAGTATGTGCCAACAAGTGTTTCGTTTAGGTGTTTGCAGTTCTTCTTGTACCATCCTTTAAGTGTGATGATGGATTGCACAAAATAATTAGGTTTACCTGCAAGCTTTTGGAGTAGATATAGAGAGTAGGATGATGTAATTTCTTCTTCTTGTTAAAAAAGAGAAAGTGATGTGCCAGAAGACAACTGAGTCATTCAGAATGTAGGTTGAGAATTTGATTATGGTGAAATCCACCCCCATCTCTCCCAAAAACAAAACTGCATTTCTTTCTCTATCGCTAGTTGGTGTTGTCACAGAAACAGTTATCAGAAGAGATAACGTTGTTGATATATTCTGTTGGTGGCGTTTGTTTGACTCAAGATGCTATGTGAAATGCAATTATGTTTTTCCATCTTTCCTTTGTTTGGACAGTACATAAGCTGGAGGTAAACTTGAAAAAGTAAGTGGATAGCCATTCTGTATGCAGGCAGTCATTGTGTGCTTTATGGTTAACGGTAATCTTTCATACAGGTGACCCCTGAAGTCCACTTTGAGAAGGATTTGGGCTTAGACAGCTTAGATACGGTAGAGATTGTAATGGCTCTGGAGGAAGAGTTCAAACTGGAGATTCCAGACAAGGAAGCTGTGAGGATAGAGTCATGCGAACAGGCTATTGAGTATGTTTATAATCATCCGATGTCGAGTTAAACTCGGTACACCATCGTTAGTTTGAATTTGTTCATCAAAATCGAAGGTACACTTGCCCTTGTCATTTGACTAGTTCAAGGTTGTAGTATTCTGTGATCCTCTTTGGGTTTTGGAGAGGCAATAATCAGACTC
The DNA here is from genome assembly GCA_022817965.1 of Solanum lycopersicoides. Lineage (NCBI taxonomy): Eukaryota > Viridiplantae > Streptophyta > Magnoliopsida > Solanales > Solanaceae > Solanum > Solanum lycopersicoides. Next base: position 115,116,594 of record CM040618.1, read on the forward strand.
TTATAAAGACAAGTCGCGCAAGCTTTTCAGTCAAAGAACATATCATCCTTTTGGTGCTTTTCTTGAAAACATGAACTTAAATGTTCATCTCGTTGCTGTCTTTCCTCTTTAAAATATTTTACATTTACATGCTACACAATTTCAAGCTTGCTTCCACTGCACTGATTTGAAAAAAACTATCCAGGTTACCTGTAAAGATGATGGTAACTGAAATTTCTCCTGCTGGTCGAGTCTAATATGAGTCGATCGAAAACAAGTTAAATAAAAATCAACTCAGCATTACTTTAAATGGGATAAAGCGAGTTATTCAATGGATAATATGAGTATCCATATTTTATTTAATTGTTGTAAACATATTCCAACACGAAATCGATGATAGGTAAAAACAAGCTTTTTTGTGAAGATAAAAGTATTGAGGAGAGACTAAGGGGCCGTTTGGCCATAGATTTCGCAAGTAAAACTTGGAGAAAAACTTGGCAAATTTTGTTTGTCCATACACTTTCTCATTATTTGGCAAATTTTTTTGGCAAATTTTCCAAATTTCCAAATACTAGAAAAAACTAGTATTTGGGCCAAATTTCATTATTTGGGAAGTTTTAAAATTCAATTTTTACACCTAACTTTTATATTTACAAAAACAATCTATTTATTGACACCAACCAATTCAATTAGCTCCCCATATGCCAACTAACTCAATCAATATACTTTTCTATTATACTAGTAAAATATAGCTCGTGATGTGCACGAGGCCAATAATATTTGTGAAATATTTAATATATTTAACATGACTTAAATGTTTTTCTTTAAATTTATATATATTGACAATGAAATTAACTTAATTTAATTAAGCATTAAAGTAATTTGAGGAGAGTTTATTTACTTAATTAATGTTATTATAAAGTATGGAAGTAAGTAAAATAATTAATTGTAGAGGACGTCGGTAAACATAATGAAATAAGTTAAAATTTAATAATTAATTATATTATGAAATTAAAATAATCCATTAGTAAGTTTATTAGAAAATATTAAAGTAAGTAAAATGAAACATTGTCATTTGATAATAATAATAATAGTAATAACAATTTTATACTTTAGTAAGTAATTATTAAGTTTTATTAGAAAGTATTAAGTTAAGTAAAATAATAAACGGGTGGGTAAACATATTAAATTAAGTAAAAAATTTAAAATTATTTCTGTTAAGAAATTAAAATAAGTCGTTAGTAAGTTTTATTAGGAAATATTGAAGTAAGTAAAATGAAATATTATTATTTCATAATAATGACAATTTTCTATAAATATTTGCAACAGAAAGGATAGAAATTGGCATTATAAGTCAATAAGCAAGCACATGACGAAGAACTAAAAGTCAGAGCTAAAAAAGATTCTATAATTGTGAAAAAATTGTATATGGGAAATGCAAGCTCATCGAGAAGAGATTGTTCATAAAATATGGGAAGATTATATTAAAGAATAGTTTGAACTCTTTCAGATTATAAGGCATAGGTTCTTCAGGGATTGCAATATTTATTTCCTTCTGTTTTCTTCTCTCTCTTTTTTTTCGAATTTATATTAATTGTATTTTCATTATCATGATTTGTACCAAGACCTTTTCACTATACGAATGTTTACTGTAATGATGCTTGTTGATTTGTTGCGAAAGTCATGAATCTTGTTACGTGATATTTCTATTTTGCTATGTAATATAAATTTATGATTAGTTTTGATAGTTTTAAAAACTTATGGGTATAAATCATATTTCTTAAAAAAATGAATTATGTTTCACAAATTCTATGGCCAAACACATGGTGAAATTTCACCCAAATCTTTATCCAAATAATATTTGCCAAAAATATTTGAATATCTATGGCCAAACGCTAGCTAATTAAAAGGAACAGGCCAGCAGACAATTAGGTTTTGCCATAAATAAATTTAGGCCTCTTTTGACTCTTATCAAAACCACTTTTTCTTTTGTCGTTGTAAAGTATATTTTTGTACATTTATCCATAGTATTAAATTATCAGTTTCAATTTTTATGTTACTTGTTCTTTTCTGTTATTTAATATGTAGAAAAACTTTAAAAATTCCATGTTTACCTTCATAAATCTATATTCTAACTAATCAAGGGGACCTGCTGAACATTTTCTATTTAATTAGAGTAGAGTTCATGATTCATGTGATCTTTGATAAATTATAAAGCCATTTATCCTCGTGACAAAATTGGATATTTTTATTCTATTAATTAACCAAAAGTATCACAACCAATGAACTTGACGTTTTCTCTATGGTTTATGCCTTGACATCTTATTTAATTTTTCTTTCTGTCTTGTGAATATAAGATGATTGGGTGGGGGTAGGAGATTGTCATTTCAAATAAAAGAAAAAGCACTAGAGAATAAGAACATTGAAACAGGAAAAACACTACATAAAGATTCGTATATAATTTAAACTTTGCGAAACAAAATGATCCGCGTGAAAAGGTTATTCATATAGTGAGAGAATTATATTAAAGAATAGTTAATTAACATTATATTGGTTTTCTTGAATTAATAATTTTTTTATAAAATTATGTGTACTTGAAAGTTTATAGCAACATTTAATCATAGGAATTTAAATTCACCTTAGAATATTCTAGTCTCTTATTCATGAGCTATGTGCTATGATCTGCTCATTTGATAAGAATTAAAGAAGTTTACAATTTTTATAATTGTGAAATTTTTATGTTTATAAAAATATATATAAAATAATTTATAAAATTAAATTATATATTTGAATAAAATTTTAACTTAGGATTAATGTGGATTGATTTTAATCCACAAATTTTTTAATTCGCTCCGTTTCGTATATTAACTTTTTTTATTTTTAATCCATCTCGTATAATTTTTTTAATATTTTTTTCCAGTTATGTTTGATATTAAAAATAAATTTTATAAAAACAAAATTCATTTTTTCATTAAGTTATATTAATTTAACAAGATAATTACTTAAATTTTTATTTTTTAGAGGACAATTGGGAAACATGTAAGAAATTGTATTATCTTTTATTGAACCATTTTCATTTATTATCTTGAATATTTTAGTAGCTTTAATCAAATTATCTTAATAAATAATGATCTAGCACTATTATAACATGTAAAAAGTTAAACTTAAGTTTGAACTCACATAAAATCATATATACCCGCAACCAGCCCTGCCCCACATTAATTATTAAAAAATTCACTTCAACTCGCCCCACCCACACAACCTAAAATCCCCCTGCCCCGCATCCACCCCGCCCCATTAACATTGTGCTCGAGAAGAACTTTCTTTTATAAGACTAATAAATTTAGACTAGGGCATCAATCCTGAACATAATTTTTTTTTAAAATGTTTGGTAGACTTTCAATTTATAATTTGGATTTTCATTAATAAAATAACGTTAAAAAGGAATCTTAAAATATTACTTTAAGTAAAGTGGCATAATAGTTTTTCTTTCGAGTTCAAAATAAGTTAGTGTAATGTTATATCTTCGTTTGTAATCCTTTCCTCCTCCTCACATCGCTAGTCGATTTAATTATGAAACGTTCAAAAAAACTGCTAAGAGAAATAATTTTGTTTCATTTAGGCAAGCTCCAAAAGGGTTCAAATTTCCACCCATGCCAGCTCGACCTACTTATTGGCAATTTGAGTCCTATGTAGTGTTTTACATGTATTATATCACGTAAGACTCGTGTGCCTACTTGTTTAACTTTATACAAAGTTAAGTGTCTACGTATGCACATCCAAAGTTGAAGGACATAATTGTGAAATGAAATCAAGTTAAAGGACACATTTATGTATCATGTCATTAAAAGAAGTTGTTTGAGCGTAAAAAATGGTTTTGCAAAATTGGAATTTAAAAAAATGACATCGTGAGGGGAATAACTTATCCACACCGGGTGTTTACACCAAACTAATGCAATTTCCACGGTAAATTTAAACACATGGCGTGCATGTATTTCAGTTTTATCCCATGGTGAGCCTTTTCCTTAACAAAGCCAAACTTCTAAAAGTTCGATAACATATTTAAATCTTTTCCTATTAATTAAATTACTTAATACAATATATCTTGTTTCTTATTCGCTCGAACCTGTGATCTCTAATTAAGACATAAACCATTTCACTCACTGCACCACATCCTATCGTAATCGATAACTAACAAAGGTTTCAGTTCCAATCAGATCGAACTCAATCAAGAAATATGAAGTGTTGTAATTCCAATATCATATTAAATATGACATTAACGCCTTAATTAATTTATATCAAATTAATCTATTGAAAAAACATAAATAAATGCAGGAACAAGTTGTTGATCATTTTATCCATTATTATTCTTAACAAGATTCACAAGAGAAAGTGCAATTGCAGATAATTTAAAATTATTATCATTTCTGTTAGTTAACGGTGACACAGCACCTTTAATCTCCTTAAATCCATCTTCACATGTCGTAGGGGCAACTATAATCGCACTTAATTGTAAATTCACATCATAATAGTTCTTCGTATTGTAACTCTTCATAGCAACATTGATATTTGGGATCACGTTAGAATAAACCTCTGAACAAGCCTTCAAGCAACTCGTATTATGAACATCCAATTTCTTATCCTTCAATAATAGCATCTTAACGTGACTCAACGTATCAGTAACATTGTATTGAACTAATCTAATCGAAGTCATTCCAAGGCCACGGAGAGTAGCACGTTGACTCGCCGGAGCAGCTTGTAGAGATGAAGTGCAAAAATCATACTTAATAGTTGTATCATTTTTGGATAATGATTGGCAAGTTGTTTGGATTAAATTCTGGGCTGTTGAGCCATAGAATGTTAGGTTAAATAAAGAGAGAAAGAGGAAGAAAGAGGAAATATGCTTCATGTTTTTTGTATGACGTGACCTTTAATTTGTTGTATATATTTATAGTTTTGAAGGGGAAGAAATAGAGTATGGGAAAGTATATTGTTAGCTTATGAAAATATAATTAACTTAATTTGTTCAAGTTAATTAAGTTATGGGCATCCATCATTCCCATAATTCTGTTTTTTTTTTTTTTTTTAATGTTTGGTAGACTTTCTATTTATAATTTGGATTCTCATTAATAATAAAATAGTGACATAGAATAGGTTGAGAAAAATGTTAAGAAGGAATTACTTTACTGTGGCGTAATCGTTTTTCTTTCGAGCTCAAAATAAGTTGTGTTATATATCGTTTGTAATTCTCCCCTCCTCCTCACATAGCTAGTCGATTTAATTATGAAACCGTTTAAAAAGTCTGATTAAATGCGACGTTGAAAAAATTGCTAAGAGAAATAATTCTTCTTCATGTAGGCAAGCGAGAGAGAAGCCATGTCATGTAGAACTCGTGTGTCGACTTGTTCAACTTTATACAAGTTTAAGTGTCTACTTGTAGACATGCAAAGTTGAAGGACATATATGTGAAATGAAGTCAAGTTAAAAGACACATTTATATATTATATTATTAAAAAATATTAAAACTTGTTTGGGGCGTAAAAAATGATTTTGCAAAATTTGATGACATATTTAAGACTTCTCTTATTGATTAAATCATTGATACAAATGGTATGTATAATTTGGTATACCGAAAATAATGGGCAAATAATTTACTGTTGCGGAATAAAAGGTGAATAAGCTAGGGAGTAGGAAGTAGATGTAGAAAGTTTCCACTACTTTATCTAACTAACAAAGATTTTTTTTGTTTCTTATGAGCTCGCACATAATACCTCTCATTAATCTCATTCACTGTATCATAGTATAACTCTTCATAATATTTTTTCGTATTATAACGCTTCATAACAAGCTTGATAGATGGAATCTCGTCTAAATAAAGCTTCAAAAAAGATCACTCAAGCAACTCTTAACATAAGGATCCAATTTGTTAATGCTTTAATTTTGCAGTCAGATCCGCTTGTCAAGACACTTGAAAGATTTCTTTTTTTTAAAAAAAAACTTCAATTTGTTAGTAAAAAAATCAAGGAGATGGTAATTGAAAATGTAAGATACAAGGAAAATATTGTATGGAAACAGATATTTTAGCATTTTCAGTATTAAATGGTGTAAAAACTTTGTGTTATATATTTATTTGATTCTTTACTTAGTTTATCTGTTCGAATTTATATAACTTATTTTTCTTTTTAGTTACTATAAAAAAGAATGACACGTTTCAATATTTAGTACTATCAATTAACTTTTAAATGTTCATTTATATAGTCATTTAAATATATATAACTTATTTTATATTACAGGTTTTAAAAGTCTTTTTTATGTAAACTCAATGTTAAGTCAAACTAACTCATAAATTGGAAGAGATGGAATGTCATTTATTCCCTCCACGTGCATTCGAATATATACTGTATGCTTATCTTAAAACCTTACGTTCAAAATCTCTATGTATGTGTAAAAAGTTCGATTCTTTCCCAATGATTGATTTTATTGGAACCTTATAACATGGAATATAATTTGCCTTTAAGAAAAGTTAGTTGAGAAACTCTAAGAAAATAAACAAATTAAATGTTTAGAAGATATGGTGAACCTTTAATTTGTTAGGAAAATTACTACACACATATCATCATCATGACTTTCTAACAGTTAGTTACATGTAATATTTAATTTTGTGCCCATTCTTTTTGAAGTTGTGAAGCTAATATATATACAGTATTTCTTTTAATTAATTAAGACGAAATATGGGTGAGATTTGGCGTGTTTTGAGAATATTTTCTACAAACTTTGTGCACCTATAATTATTATTTCAATTTGACTAGCTGGTATATATTATTATTATTATTAAATAATTAGAAGTGAAAACATTTACCTACTTGTCTTTACATTTAACGTTTTTTTTCTAAGAGCTATTATTGAAGATTACAAATATTTCTATTAAACAGCTACTTACCAAAGTTATAATAATTTATGTATATTTGGAATGTGCCGATTTTTGGCAAGGCACACCTAGCGGCCTAAATTAAGCCTCATGAGTCCAAATTTTGTATTTCTCGATTTCAATTTGTTTTTTTTTTTATTTAAAATAAATGTACTTTTTTTAAATAATTTTTTAAATTTTAATTTTGACAAATTTAAAACTATAAAATCAAAGAACATTTTGATATATCAGAGATATCTTAAAATTTTTACTATAAGATTCAAATAAAAATAGAATAAACAAATTGAAAATAAAAAAGTATACGAGATGCCTAGAAATTAGTGATCAGTCAATCACTGCCTATACTTTAAAATAAAATATTATATCTACTTTTAAATTTGACGCTTTATTATTGATTGAAATTCATATCACCAAAATTGAAGCATATCTAAAGAAATGCTTTGAGTAACAAACATAATTAATACCGGTGAAAAATAGGAACATCTAAGCGCTTATTTGTTATACGAAGGATAAAGAATAACTAATTTCGGGATAAACTTTTATCTGTGGTATAGTTGGGAGACCAATTGCATTTTATATCATACTGTAATGTGTAATATCTAAATCTTAGGTGGGTGTGAGGAGCAATACTTTAAAACAAAGGAAAATAAATAAATAAATTTACTAAGGGTAGTTGATTGCATTTTCCAAATTAAACTAAGGTAAAAATCCATATATATTCAATTAGTAAAGAAGTTCAAGCAAAGACTTTAAAAAAAAAAAAAACTACAAATTAAAATGAAGTAATAAAAATTAAAAAAAACATGAATATCAACATTTCAAATTTACCCATTAGTATTATTATTATTATTCTTAATAAGATTCATAAGAGAAAGTGCCATCGCAGATAATTGAAAAGTATTTTCATTTAACTTTGTTAATGGTGACACAACACCATCTTTGTCTTTAAATCCATCTTCACATGTTGTAGCGGCATCCATAACCGAACTTATTTGTATATTCGCATCATAATATTTCTTCGAATTATAACTCTTCATAGCAAGCTTGATAGATGGAATCGCGTCTGTATAAAGCTCCAAACAATCACTCAAGCAACTCTTAACATAAGGATCCAATTTTTTGTCCTTCAATAATATCTTAACGTGACACCTCGTATCAGTAATATTATATCGAATTAATCTAATCGAAATCATACCAAGGCCACGGAGAGTAGCACATTGACTCGCAGGAGCAGCTTGTAAAGATGAAGTGCAAAAGCCATACTTAATATTTGGATCATCATTTGAACATGATTTACAAGTGTTTTGGATTAAATTTTGGCCTTTTGAGCCATGGAAAAATAAGGAGAGAAATAGGGAAAGAGAAAGGAAGAGAGAGAAAAGAGGCTTCATTTTTGTTGTTGTTAGGTTTATGACATGTATTTTCTTGTTAAAGGGGTATATATTATAGTTTTTAAGGGGGGGAAAATAGACTATAGCAAAGTATAAGGGTGTCAAAATAGCTTATATGAAACATGACTAGTAAAGTTTGGATTAGGTTAATAACCCTAATTTTATTACCTCAACATATTTTGATTCGTCTAATTCAGACTTCAGTTTAACTTTAGGCTAAATATGCAGTCTAAATTAACCTATATAAAACTTCGTCAAAGTATATGTAAGGAAAATAAAGTGTTACAAGTTAAGCTATGGTGTATTGTTTATCTCAGCTCAAGTAATGTTTGAATAAATTAATAACTTTAATACTTATTAAATTAACTCATTTTTTATTTATCTGAATTTAATTTAATCCGTTCATTTGATACCATTAATTATAAGTTTTTTTGTTTGTTTATAGAGTAATGGAGAAGAGTGTGATTTATTTAAGGAATGGAATAACCGGGTCATCATGATTTTGTTGTTAATTCACGTTTAATTTTATGACTTAGTCATAAGATATTGTTCTATAAATTTGTTGCAATCTTAAGCTGTTGAGAAGTCATTTTCTCTGGATATAACTCTTAATGAAGCCCAAAACTTTATTTTATTTGTCACATTCTTTTCATTACTATAACTTTAATGGAAATGTTAATTCCACACGTCATTTATATATTTGTATATACTAGTTTAATTTTAGCAAAAAAAAAAAAAAAAGAGAAAGAAGAGTACTAGTAACTTGGCTTTGTGGTCATTGGTCGATTAAGGATGGTCCTTCGAAATGAGGCGTAATTGATGGTGTCCATCTTCGTACTTTATCTTTATCTGTTGTTATTTTCATTCGAATTGAGGCGTAATTAATGGTGTCCATCTCTGTGCTTTATCTTTATCTGTTGTTATTTTCATTTGATATCATCCGATCACTAGAGTCGACGAGTGAATGTTACTTAATTCTTATTTTCATTTTTAAAAAACTTTTTTAGTGAAGTGTTTGATTAATGTTGAATCAAATAAAGATGGGGAATTAAAAGTTGGTAACTATAAGATTAGGAAAATTCTTGTATGAAAGAGACTTTTTATCATTTAATTGGATGTTGGAAATATACTTGTGATATATGTATGCTTGCCTTGACACCAACACATAAGTGAATCTACATATTAGAGTATTTATATGAATTTTTTTATCAAATATAAAAAAAATACGTTGAAAATTCAGTAATAAAACAATCACTTGATATAATAGTGAAAAATTTGCTTAAACTTAATTGATCTTTAATTTTAAATGAAAGTTTGATTTTCCTTAGACACCAAAAAAAAAAACTAATAATAATCTTCTTTAATAAATTTTGAATTATTGGAAACTCATAAAACATTAAATTCTCGAACGTTAATTAAGGGGTCAATTGTCTCCTAATATAATATTGTAACCTTAACTTGAATATAATTTGCATTTAGAAAAAGTTTGTTGAGAAACAAATTGTCAAGAATATATGGTCTCTTTGTAAGGATAAACTACTACACATCATCATGATTTGCTAGTTGCATTGAAATTCTGTGCCCCATACATTTGAAGTTGTCACCTTTTTATCTCAATTCAATCAATATATCATCAGTTTGATACTTAAGTATAGGGGTGATTTGTGGGGGGGGGGGTGTGGAGGGGGGTCCTACGAGGGTAGGGTGATCGAAGATGAAACGTTGGAGAGTTGAAAGGTGACAATCAATATAAAATGCATGATTTTTCTATTTTTACTGAAGGAAGTTATTGTCGTCATTTTCAAGGAACATGTTTTCCTAAAGAAAATATATTTCAATTTTCTTGATTAATCATCAAACATAAAATTTTAAATGCTTTTGAATTTCCTCTTTACTTTCTATTTCAAATTTATTTTTATTTTGCATTATCTCAAATTAGCCATGTATTCTTATTGTTGGTCGATATAATAAGAGCCTCCATCCGTGCAAATAAATTTTATTTTTTTATGTATTTACAAATATGAACACGAACAAAAAAAAGATGAAACAATCTAAAAGCCCATTCAAATTGATTGATTAAAAGTACTGAAAAATATTAATCTCTTAAAAATATCTTAAGGTATTAAAGTTAATTTTATTTGTAAGTGATTAGATATTTTATACAAATGTTAAAACTTAATATAAACAATAGTGTATTTAGTATCAAACACATGCATATGATTATTTTATAATCACATATGATGTTATCAGACATATAAATAAGTCAAATTATTCTTATGAACTATTTTAATCAATTTATAAACTTAGTCAAACAGTTCTATACCATTTATTAGAAAAGAGGTAAAAGTAAAAGTAAATGGCCAATCCTATTTAGGTTAAAAAGGATCTGATTCCTAATCACATCCACACACATATCTTTACTTTTCAAAAGCCTCTTCTTTTTTAATCATACATGTCCTTTTATTGAGTATTTTATCCTATCATGATTTAAGGAATCAATGAGTAATTTTTATCCATCTTATAATTAATTTATATGTTTAGTGTATATACAGTGTTAAGTTTTAAAAAATAGAAGCATTATTTTTGATAAATTTTAAATTCGAGTAATTTATTTATTAATAATAATAATTAAGATAGTCCTCAAAAGTAGAAACGTTATTTTCGATAGATTCTAGGCTCGAAAAATTATTTATTAACAACAATAATTAAGATAGTTCTTAAAAGTAGAAACGTTATTTTCGATAGATTCTAGACTCGAATAATTTATTTATTATTAATAATAATTAAGATAGTTCTCAAAAATAGAAACGTGATTTTTGATAATTCTAGACTCGAATAATTTATTTATTATTAATAATAATTAAGATACATTTTATTTGAATACACAAAAGTGAAACATTGAAACCTTTCATAAACATTATTGGAAATGATGAATTTATTCCGGAAAAAGGTACTTGGAATTGTTTATTAACTTAAATAACTTCCTAGTTGGGTTGAACATTCTATTCAACAAGTTATACTCAAAAGTATCTTTATTTCACATTTAGAATTTAATTATAATAGCTATATATATATATATATACATCATATACTGATGAGCAAATTAGGGCCCCTAATTATTTCAATTGCTTATACGCATCATATATCTACATGTCAAGTTTGGTGCCTAATTGAGATGCACTTTTGCTAAGGAAACATTTCATTTTCACACATGAAACTCAAGCACATGTTACCTTTAATTTAATTCCAACTACAAAAAAAATATATATGAGAGAGATGAATGAATTCAAACATTAACCATTGTAAGTCAAGACAAATGATATTTGTTGTTGCTTTAAGCATAATGTATACGTCCACTTGCCTAAGTTTAACTAGTCTTACAACTTACAAAGCAAATCAAGGATTACCAGAGAAATCCTCAACTTTTTATATTTCTCGTATGGTATATATTGAAGACTGATTAAATTTGAAATTACACATTACATGCCACATATTAGGAAAGAGCTCCCAACATGTTTTTCTTTATTCTTAGGGACTTGAAGCCTCGAAATCTCGATCATCTTAGCATAGTTCATGTTGATGCTCATCTTATTATCAAATAATTATGTGTTATGCGAAAGCTAACAAAGCAAATTAAAAAAAAAAAGATGAGTAATAAGACAAACGAGAAACATATAAAAAAATATATCAAATTAACAATCCACTAAATAAATAAGAGAGTACAAAATATAGAGAGAAAGAACGTCACCCGATTTAATCGGAATACAAAGAAGTTTCCCCCTTAATAAAACTCGCAAAATCCTTAAAACTACATTGTGAATGCACCAAGTTAGAAGAAACAAACCCCTATTTATAGAGTTCTCAATCTTCCCCCCCCCCCCCCCCAAAAAAAAGGACTAGCAAAATATGAAGACTTTATGTTTATTTATGATAAGAAACTCAAAGCAAATACCCAACAGCTCGATCAACACTTATTATTATAGTTGAGATTAACCTTTTTAAAAAAGTGAAAAATTCATAAATAGTAAAGATATTAAAAGCCTCCTTCGCTACATTTTACTTAATTATTCTTGGGGAAATTTCATATATGACAAACATAATTTATGAAATAACATTATATAGGTATAGTTTACATAATTACATTCTATGGGTATAGTTTAATTTGTTATGTATATTTTAATTTGTATAAATTTATTTATTTATTTTAATTTATTCAATATTTACTTTGTTATTGAATGGTAACAATAACGCTAAATACGGTAACAAACATTTACACAATCCCATGATTTAAGCTAACAGTTCAAAATTAAATATTTTCCAAAAAAATAATTAAATTAGTTGTATGAAACACTCAGACGTTAATCCTATTTGTATATATATAAATTGATTATATTGAATATATTTGAGAAATTTTATATAGTATTTTATACAATATTCGTGTGTAATTTATTAACTGTATATGTGAACATCATGATATGAAATTGATTGTTTCAAAATAAATAAGAGTGTCTTGTATTTGTTTTAAATTTTTTGTCTAATTGTATATAATATTCTATTATGTTCATATATTTTTTTTTGTATATATCTAGCAATTTGTATAATGTATAATAATTTGGTATATGGATTATATTTGTATATGTTCATATGTAATTTCGTGTTTTTTATATTAATGATTAAAATAACTGTATAATATTCATTTTGTCAATTGTATATATGGTAAGATTGAAATTTGTTTGTATATTTGAGTGTGTAATGTTTATATATATAATATTTTATTATGTTCATAATTTTTTCGTATATATCGACGAATTTGTATAATGTACTATAATTTTGTATATGTATTATACAATGATTTTAACAAATTTCACTTATACAAAACTAAATATTTGTATACAAATAGCTATTGTCTCATAAGACTTTGTATATGTTACCTTAATATACAACCCGTATATACATAACTTTACTAATTGTTATACAACTAATACAATATACAGATAACAACTGTCTCATAATATTTTGTATATATTACCTTAATATACAACCTAATATATACACATCATCGTGGAAAAACAAAACAGGGAGTAGTAAAAATTCATTGAGTTTGTGCCATGTCCAAACAATCCAGATGGGCTCTTAAATAAGGCAGTCCTTCAAGTAAAGTTTGCAAGACATGTATACGATTTAGCTTACTATTGGCCACATTACGCCGCTATTCGAAGCCCTATGGATGAAGGTCTGATGTTATTTACACTTTCAAAGAAAGCCAGTGGTAACCTGCAAAAATTGAAAGCAAGACATGAAGGAGAACGTGAAATTTTCCCAAATTCAAAATTTAAAATAAGAGTGTAGGAGTGATTTTAGGAGAAAGATATGGAATGGGAATAGGAGAGAGAAAATTAATTTTGTATAAAATTATTTACAAAAGCATAAAAAGACCTTTTATGAATGGGTATACAAAGAATTGATGGGTCTCATTAATTATGGCAAAAAATATGAAATTATAATTACTGAGATTAAATAAATTAAACTATATCCTTATTAACTAATTACTTAGGGATGTTTGCCATCCCATGTAATTTTCCCATTATTCTTTATAACTAATCGCTGCTACAAATATTTTTGTTTGTATAATTTACTTGCCAATACCGGAGATAGGTTGTTCATGTACCGTATGGATATTCCACTTTACAAAAAATTATGCCTTTTTCATTAATCAAGAGTTAGGCCCTGTGATAACACTTTTATGTCCTAGTCTAGCTATAGCCTATGCCCTATAGCTATACTTTCAAAATGTGACCATTATTATCTTATGATGCAAGACGAATTTTATTAGGATCTTGCATGTGAGGTTAATTTAAGAAGTTTTTAGACTTTTTGTTGAATCGTTACATTGAGAGTTTGGAGGATGCATTGGAATAAAGAGTTGAAGCCCAAAAATTGTTAAACTGAAAAAGTACAAGGCTCCAATTAAAAGATGTATGCAAAATGATGTTAAATGATTTTTATAAGAATAACTTTCACAGCAAATATAAAAATTATATTTGTATGTTATAGTTATAATTTGCATAATTGCGCTCAATAACAAATATAAAATATACATATTTCGGTATATATATACAAAAGAGAGCAGTTGTACAATCTGCTTTGGTATACATATACAAAAGATCAATTGTGTAATTTGTGTTTGTATAAAGCGAGAAAGAGAGAAAGACAAAAGAAAACGGGGCAGGGAAATACCGTATTTGTATGATCATAAGTGTATAGGACGAAAATATATGCATTTGTATTTGTATATACAATTTTCTTTCGCTTTATACAAACACAAACATAATGTACACATTTGTGTTTATATAAAGTGAGAGAGACGAGTGAGTGAGTGACATCTGGGAGAGGAGAGAGAGGGAAAGAAAAATATATGTATATATATAATTTTCTCTCGCTTTATACAAACAGAAACACATTTTATACATTTGCGTTTGTACAAAAAGCGAGAGAGATGAGGGAGAGAACGAGAGTGGCGACCGAAATTCACTGGGAGAGAGGCGAAATAGCAACAGTTTGCTCTGGGGTACAATAAAATCAAACTATATTTATAGCATTTAATTTGAATTAATAGTTTGTTATTATATACAATTTTTCGTTTTTATAAATATTCTGAACAAATTTGAAGATGGAGTGTAGCTTTTGGAGCCAAAATATTTAGATGATGCAGCCATTTAAATACACAAAAATTGCTAGGATGGTAAGCACTCCAACAAAGAGAAAGTAGAAAAAATAATTCTCTAATAATAAAGAAATAAACAAAAGAAAACAATACTTGATTAATAAAATGCTTACAAACATAAATCATGTTATTGAAAATCCATTTATATATTTCAAACTTTTTTTAAAATGTACAATATTTTATTTTATTTTTAAAAAGTATATTAACTTAAGTATTAAGATGTCCACTTTCCCCTAATTTTAGGGTAAGCTCTATGTGTGTACCTCATATCAATATAGAATGCTTTTATAATTATAAAATATTATTAAATCACACATAATATTGAGGTGTAATGGTGATATGACTTCATAAATAAAATTTAATATAAACTAAAATTAAAAATTAAAATTAAAATCAAACCAAATATTATGAATATTCAATAATATAAAATCAAATCAAATTCTAATAAAAATAATTACTCCATTTGGAGTGATTAGTTTAATTTCATTTTTAAGTAAAAATTTATAAACAGCTAAACCCCAAAATTCAAAACCCCTCTCTTTACAAAACTTAGTCACGGTCACAGATAAGGAAGGTATCCACAGTTTCCCTTCCCTTCACACTCTCCAACTTCGTTTTCTCCGGCCGACCGGCGGGAGAGAAAAAAATGGCGAACATGAGGACGGCGATGGATGCAGCATTCTGGGACCTCAACATTTCTACACCGAGAGCCCTAGACGGGACGGCTAGGTCCATTCCAGGGGAGCCTATACCACTTGATAGAAGCACAGCTAGTAAAGCTCTCAGAATCCAACAACTTTCTCTTCTCGGAAATGGATTTCCTCTCGGAATCATTCCCTCTTATTCTCCGACTCCCCGCAAGGAATTGGGCTCTTTTGCTCTTCAGTCCCTTTTGTTTAAAGCTGCTACTTCTAACTGGTAACTTACTACTACAATTTTCAACACATTTTCATGTATACAGAGTTTTTCTATACCAATAGATTGCCATCATATTGTCTTTTTGTGCAATTGAAATCCTTTTCAGTTATTAGCGTTAAGTCTGGTGTAGGGATTTAAGTGATAATTAGAAAACCTCTAATTGCAGAGACAAATTATTTAGATCTTGGAATGATATGAAGTTTTTTGGTATCCCTGAGGAAAAAAGTGTTTTATAATGACAACATACCTAATGTAATCCCATAATTGGGGTCTGAGGTTGGTAGAGCGTGCATAGACCTATCTCTTACTTCGTGGGCTCACAAAGTACAATTTATTGTGACATAGCAGGATGTAAAATATTCTTATCAAAAGTAAAAAAGTAAAAAGCTAAGAATATGTGTATAAGATTACTTTCGTTTTCCAAATTACGCTGAAGATAGGAAAAGAATGTGTTCTCTTTCTAATAGCATAATATTGGTTCTTACTTCTTAGTGACAATACAAGTTTGTAGAATTGGAATTGTCACACCCTGACATAACACGTCGAAATGCAAATTTTCCAGTTTATTAACTAACTTAACTTGGTAAGGTGACCTAGTACTATACTGGAGATTCAAATCTCTATATCCTCTATTTCTTTGTTAAAGTCTATAACTAAAATATACATCACTTGTCATTTTTTCTTCAGTCTAGAAGTAGCACCTGAAAGCTTATTAGATTATCCTATATATATTAGTTATTGATTGGTACACTATAATTATAAATCTCCTTACGGTGTCTCAAGATGTTGTAGTGAATATCAATTAGATTCATATTGTTGTCTACAATAACTGAATTTTTCAGGTTATAATGTGTAGAAGATCATGTTTACTACAATTAATGTTTCATGCATAAGTAATTGAACATGCACAAAATAATTGTTGAAAACTATTTGTGTAGGTGGCAAAGCATTGCCGATCTTGAACTTGAACTACTCAATCTTTTGTATTGTATAATTTTGCAACTGCACATATTTCTTCAGGAACACCAAACCTTCTAAAATACTTAACAAAATTATAGACTGAAAAAAGTACCATTATTGTTTAAAAATACTCAAAGTTCTTATGTCTTTCTTTTGATTGGTCCCAAATTTCATATACTTGAAACGGATGGCTTTTCATCAAAAGACTTTGGGTGGAAAAATGAATGCATAATGCAATGTGCTTGGTGTGGGGAGGCAAAAAACACCATAGAAGATTTTCAGCTTATTTCCAAACCAAGTAAGATGATGTGCACATTTTGGAAACAGCAGAAAATAATATGCTTTTTGCCAAAGATATTGTTATGATCTTTCATTTCTTTTATAGCTGAAAGAGCTGATTGCTTACCTGTGCTTGGATAACCATACTAGTTAAAGAGCCATTATTTGTTGCCTTCTCCCTTTATCTTTTAAATTGGTGTTGATACTCCCAGAAGCCCCCTATTTATATACAAGATAGATAAATTGTTTGTTTGTGAATTCATCTTCATAGGTGGCTTGGATTCACAGGTCAGTTTCGACCAAAGAAACTGGTATCTGACATTAAAGCTGAGTTGTCCAGTGTGGATGAATGGGAACTGCCGATACTAAAAGACATTGGCAAGCATTTCTTGGAGAAGTCTCTTTATGCCTTTGGCCTGTGCTCACAGCTATCTCTGACACCCTCTTCTTCTCTGTTATTGAGCATGGAAAAGCATGGGGAGAAGAAAGGACGCCGCGCGAGGGCCATGCTCTTTCATAAGGCAAGGATCTGAAGTCCTTTAACAGTTGGTCCACTGCTATTGGAATGTTATATTTGTTTCTTTAGATGCTTTAATTATTCTCTTTCATTTTCTCCTGTTTGCGGATCCAGAGTAGGTATATAATATATGTTGGGTGTCTATTTTGTTGATACAGTTTCTCTGTTTTCTTCTTTAGATTTGTGCCCACTTTAGGACATGGCGACATGCATTATCATCCCTTTGCACTCTTAGGTTTTTGTCGCATTCTTCGAGTTTTGGACCTAGAAGGCTACTTTACTTCTTATTTACTTTGATGTTGCATTTTTTTTTTTTATCAAAAGTAAAAGTTAGTCTACATATATATCCACAGGTATAATTTGGTGGTGCATTTCAGCAATAATAAACATGGTTTTTCCTTGTATAATTAACCTAAAGGATATTTTGCTTAGGTGTCTCACTTTTGTTTAAATGAAATTTTGGAGTCTGTTGCCACTTTGTTGATATTGGAATACTTCAGTAGAGAAATAAATCTGAAATTGCTTCAGCTGGAGGATGATAAGATGGGATCTCAACTCTAGACCTCTCTCTTAAAGCTAGATGTTACTTATGCTGTTTAGTTGGGTTATAATTTAACCCCTGTATTTAGCACTGGACAATTTCTTGACTTTGTTAGCTCTCTAGTACTATGAAGCTAACACCTTTTGCTTATGCTCTCTGTGAGCCCTTTTGCTTATTCATCAGTAATGCTGCATCTGCTTGCTACTTATTTAATGAAATACCTTCATCTAAAAAACAAAAAAAAAGGTCCCCGTTTTATTTCTCCTAGCTCACTTTGGAAAAGATGAAGAATGTTGCTTAGTAAATTTCGACTTATTAAAGAAATTAAATATGGGACACTAAAACATACATGTAAATATACATGCGTTTGTCATAGCGTGCTCCTTTGTTGTTTAAACTATGTTCCCAGCTTACGATCATTTACCATTGCGATGTTTGATTCATTATTCTTCTAAGTTGATTGCAGCTTCCTGAGCACGACGTTACTTTGGAAGCAGCATGGCCTGAGCTATTTTTAGACCATAAAGGTAGATATTGGGAGGTCCCAGAGTCAATATCGTTGGACTGTTCATCGCTGGTTTCCGAGGATGGATTGCGATACCGTTTTGGTTTACATAAAAATGGTGGCCATCCTCGGGCTGTTGATAGCATTACTGATGAGCCACCACTAAGTCTGATGCAAGGAATATGTGGAAAAGCAGCCGTTTCTTATGAAAAGAGCAAAGATTTCTGGAGAATCAAGGAAAAAAAAGAGGACATCATTATTGAAACAGATAAGGGACGGATTTATCGCCCTTCTTATGATATTCGTCTTAGAGAGCCTCATGCAGCAGTATCTGGAATTATTGGTAAATTCACTGGCTTACAGAAAATTATAGTGTACTTAAATGAATATAACTTGGTACCTTCCAGATTCCTTTATGACATGGTTTGCTAAACTACACCAATCTTGTATTAATACGGGATCTGGATCTTAACTTCTAACTGAATGTGAATCATCAGAATCAATTCTCCAACACTAAGATAAATACCTAGTTTATTCATAAATATAAACTGTTTGAGCTTATTCTTTCCTTAACATGAACTTTGTTGTGGTGCTTCTGCTAGAATCTTGGGATTTCAATTATTTATGTGGAGGTATTTTGTAATCAATGTGGAACAGTTTAAGATAATTGTTGCACACCCTTCAAAAGTATTATTTTCTTTACTTCGGTTTTAAATGACTTAATGGGTCTGGTTAATTCTTCAGCATGTTCCTGGAATATTGAAGAAGCGAACAATATTTTCCTTTAAAAGATGACCAACTTTATTATCTCTTCATAACGCAATTGGTTCTTGTGAAATTGGCGGTGTGACAATTTCATGCATATATGATGCTATCCAATGTTGCTACCCCAAAGTGGCAGCACTCACAAAGTAGCTTTACTTGCCTATTCCCTTGTATTGGTTCTTATGGAATTGGTGGTGTGACAATTTTATGCATATATGATGCTACGTTAAAGTCGCAGCGCTCACAAAGTAGCTTTACTTGCCTATTCTCTTGTCAAATCATGTACTTTAACTTCTTGCGTAGGGGGAACTCTTGAGGCTTGGCTCAACAATGGTAGCAGCAGTTCCTCGGCTTCGAGGCATAGAAGTCCCTTTGGTGTTGATCTATTTGGTTCACTTTGCTATACTTTTCAACATGGTAAATTTAAAGAGTCCTTTGGAGACCTCACAAGGGTAGATGCTCGTCTAGATGTCTCATCTGCTTTAGCGTTAACCAAACAGGTTTCAAAAGTCTTCAGAAAAGCATCCTCTACTAATACAAGAGACGAGCTCTCTTCACCCAGACTCGAATTGATACTTCAGCAGCAGGTAACTTTCAAATATTCTTGTCACGTTGTCTACAGAGGTAACTTGAATGTATCAGCATAGTTATTAGATATCGTATAAGCTCCTTACTTTCTGTAACAAGTAAATACATTTTGGGGAAAAAACAAGTGGGACTCAGGTTTTGTTTGGTAAATTTTCCGATTTTTCCATGTTTGGTTGGTCCGAGATGTTTTGAAAACATCTTCTCTAAGAAAACCTTAAAACTCAGGAAATGACTTCTCTAGAGAAACAACAATATACCCAGGGTAATGCTACAGGTGGGATCTGAGAAGGATAATAGTGTACATAGACCTTACCCCCTCTTGGAGGCAGAAAGGCTGTTTCCGAAATGACTTATCTTGTGCGAGTAGAAAAACACAAGTTTTATTAGCGGCAATCCAAACTCATTCTCCTCCTCCTTTCCCAGCCCTCACACCTGGACTACCCCTCTCCCCACCTCTCCCCATGATGTTTTGTTAGATTACATAAAAATGATCTTAGAAACATCTTTTCCCTACTTTACCAAGAACAGGAAACAAGTTATTTTCCAAGAAAACATTATCCTTCATACCAAACACACCTTGATATTGTACTAACTTAGATCTGTTTCATAGGGAACTTAAATCAGTGCTTTTCACCCACTGACCCACTACTTCTTATGGTACTTTATGACTTACAACTCAACACTTGAGCAGGGTGCATATCTAAAGCTCAATCCTTCTCCAATGTTAACTTTGAATGGCAAAACTTTTGTTCCCCCTTTTTACTTTTGGGTAATCATGTTTTTGACAATGATTTTTAAATTTTTGTTTGTCCTTCAAATGCAGGTTGCTGGGCCAATTGTGTTCAGAGTAGATTCAAAGTTTTCGCTGAATTCACCAGCTGGCAGGTCTGGCGTACAATTGGAGGATTTTGTATGCAGTTTAAATTACTCGTTAAAGCTTCTACAGTCTGGGAAAGTGGTAGCATGGTATTCTCCCAAAAGGAAAGAGGGAATGATTGAGTTACGCCTATTTGAGTTTTAGAATTGTTTACTTTTATATTGAATGCTTTGTAGTTAGTGTTCTTCTCACTAATACTAAATGTTATTTCTTGGCAAATGACCCTTGCATCTGATTCACAGGCAATTTTGTTCGTTATATAATACTATTCTCCTCACTTTTTAATTTCTCATATGTTAGAATTCCCTTTCTTTAGAGGACCAGAAGATACATACCAGTTTGGTGTTATTAGAGATGTTTTGGAAAATCAAATGATCCTTTTTGTCAATGGTATTACACTACTTGACACCCTTCAAGATTCTTTAGACATGCTTCAATTTTGGTGATATGAAGTTCGATAAGTAGCAGAGTCTCGAGCAAATAATAAAAAGAAAGAAAAATTAGTATAGACAGTGTGATTTGAGTGATCGCTTGCTGAGCATCATACTGCTGAAAGGCTAGAAAACTTCAAACCAATCTATATGTAAGGTGTGTGAGGCTCAACCAAAAATTTCCTATTAGTATACCAAATTTGGACTGAGGTTCAAATTAGTCAGCTAGACCCTAAATTAGCCTCGAACACAAGAGTATACCAGATAAAGACACCATATAAGTCAATCTCAATACTTTTGCCCATAAATCATCAGAAAAATATCCACTAAACATATGTCAATATTTGTGTGTTACAAAAGATGAGGTTTTACAGCACATCCCGCAGCCTCAATGTCTTATGGCTAAGAACCTTACAAAACTTAGCGCCCTAGCATCATAACAATTCAAACGGGAGAAACTTCATTCAACCAACGCCAGCAACTCGCTTTCCTTGCAGAAACAATGCCTTGCATCAGTTCCCAAATCCACCTGATCACATAAGTTCACAAAAATCATTTAATTTGTCAACTTTCAAAACGGAAGTTGACATGCATCAGATAACAACCAATACATAATACATCCTTCAGTTTGACATATTGCACCAAAACAATGATGAGTAGACTGGATAGACAACTGCACCACAGACCAGACAAAACAAAAAACAATGCAACACAGACGTGTAGGTTAAATATTATTGAACCCTATTGAAGTGTGTTATAGAAGCTTCTTGTCATCTAGCAATGAATGAACCTTTGTGATGTTTGGCAAAATTCACATCTTCAACTAAGGTTTCAGACATGGTGATAACACACCATGTCTGAAACTGAGAGTAATTCATCGATGTCCAGCCTTATAGAGGCCGACTACCCTATAGACTCCACGCTAACATCAACTGCTTTGACAACCAACAATTCATCATCCTCGATGATATTTCTGAAAGCATCTCAACGGGAATCAGAACCAGTGATGTTACCAAATTTGAACATGCCAAGCCTAGTTAAATGGGGATTAAAAAGATCTAAATGAATAGGACAACAGCATGCCGTATCCTATAGGATGTGATGCCCATGCTTCAACAAGTTTGTCAACGTAAATATTAGTTAAACATTCTATATGGATTAAACTGCCAAGAAGTAGGTAATAAGCAGGTTAGGCCAACAGCAGTTGTACCCATTAATAACCATGTTAAGTGAACTATTGATCTTAGGTGTTAATCTTCTTCACTTCAACCTTTACTTTCTCTATATATTAAGAAGCTTAAATCAACATCAATTGTCACACTTTTTTTAGATAAGCTTCCATATTGTCCAGTAAATCCCTCTCGAGTAGGCAGTAAGAAATCCAGTTGCACTCTACTTATGTTTATCAGGTAAGATCAGTCTTGAGAAGTCTCATTTCATCTAATATTCAGTGATCCCCAAAATTATTAAGACATTAATACTACTAAGGAGAATAAAAATAAACCAAACAAGTCTTCATCATTTTGCAGAAACTGCTGCCTGTAAAAACTAGAAGAGGACATAAATAGCAAGTATAATTTTATCTAAATAAGCACTAGTTCATCAAGAGAGAATTTGGATCATCTTGGAAAGACCAAAAGATGATTATGTATCAGACATGTCAATACACACAATTATAGATCACCTTACAACTAAAGCACGTACCTCATAAGCATTGATGTCAGAGAAAAGAACCTGCAAAAGAACCATATCATTCATTCAGAAGAAAGTACACAAAGGATCAGCAAAGCAAGCCATCATCCCCTCCCCACCAAGGGATGGAAGGCAGGAAGCAGGGATTAGAAGTAGATGTACAACGCCCTATGCTTTAACAATTCATTCCAAAGAAACTAGTACCAGGAAGCATACAGATAAAATTTTATTAAAATTAAAAGCTTACTCTTTGATAGACATCCACTAAATCAAAAATTTCAATAGGCTTACCTTCTTCCCTGTCTCTACATGAGCAACGTCACAACCAATAGAAAGAACCTAAAATTAACAAAATTGGTCTCAGTCAGTCATCAAAACGATATATAATATAATACCATCATAGGCATCTCCAATCTGTCCAAATGAATAAATAATATGCATAGAAGTTAAAACTTACTTCTCCCATAAGATAACGCTCAAACTTCACTGCCGATTTCGGAAGCAAAACTCCACCAGCAGATTTCTGCACACAAACTCTTTCTTTCAGTGAATATTACAGGAAGATATCCATACTGCTGTCTATCTGGCCAGTCTTATATAACAAGCAGCAAAATCAATATTATCCTATGCTAACTTGCATTAATGGGAATGTCCATCATACAGACTTCTCTACTACAGTGGCAAGAATAAGCTACTTCTTCACAGTTATAGAACTAAGAATATAAGATCTCCAGGAACATTACAAACAAAAAACAATCAAAAGGGGAATACGAGGACAAATAAAGAATGATCATTGGACTCTAATATAGCTAATAAATAAATCTATATATATATTAGAACAAATAAATTGTGCCTTAAATGTAGTAGAAGCTTCACTTTGAGAAAAGATTTTAAAAGATTAAATTACTCATTCTTCGTGAGAACCATTGCAAGATGAAGCTATATGTACACATATAACACGCTATACTAGCATGTTTTTCTTTTTCTATCACAACTGAAGCATCACTCATACGTATATCCACACGATAAACTAATTTAAATTCTATTACAGATCTTTAGAACCAGACATAAATATTCCCAGGACCCAGTTAACAGCACTCCTAGGATATTATTAAGTACATTTTCACAGAAAGGTTCAATGAGAACAAAAAGACAAACTTTTCAGATGATAACAATTGCAAGACAACCTAGGACCTTTTGATCATCTACAGAAATTCAAGTTACATAGTCATATCTAGTTGTGAAAACTGTTGGTACCCAAATCACTGGTTTCAATAGAACTAACTTGATAGCACCTCAAGTTAACACATAAGTCCAGTTTGCACAAATCACAATACATACAACAGTACAGTTCAATTAGATAAACTGAAAAAAAAAGGTAGAAACCCCATTAAGAGACATGTATGTGAGTACCTCAGGCAATTCCTCTAACCGAATCAAAACTCTATCAGCTTGCGGCACAACCTATATTCATTAACAAACAAAATCAATAACAATTAAGCAATTTCACTTTTGACTTGAAATAAGCATAAAGTTGTCACCTTTGTGGGTTCCCATTTCTGGGAAATGGCATTAATTCTCAAAGAATTTCTTTTCAGACCTGTCCAAAACCCAACAGGGTAAATGTAAATAACAAAGAAAACATAAAATATCATAAAGAAGGAGATGGGGTTGTGAGATATGTACCAATGGGTTTTTGAGGAGAGAAAGAAGGAAGATTTGTGGAGTATGAAGTGAAGGGTTTAGCCAATGTAAGGAATGTAGACGCCATGGATAAGGAGAGAGGAGCAGCAGAGAATAGAGTGTGTAGTAGGTGGTGTTTGGTTGCGCAGTCTGAAAAAGGGCAAATAAAAGAGTCCTGAAGGGTATAATTGTAAATATGTATATCAAAAGATTATTGGTTTCATCATAGTTCTAGATTGTTCCTTTTAGACTTCTCTCTCCCTCTCAAATTAACTTATCATGCCACTAACGACGTCTCCAACCCTATCCTCTATTTTATTCTCTTAAAAAAAAATGTACAAGTACTTCCTCAACATATGACCAAAATATCAGAGATATATTTATACTATATTAAGGTCCTATTAGCCCCTAAAAATTATTTTATAAGTAATTTTCTACCCTTTTTCGGCCTACGTGACACTAACTTAAATAAAAAAATCAACCATCGTTGGGCCCACAAGATAGTGCCACGTAGGTCAAAAAGAGGTAGAAAATTACTTATAAAATAAGTTTTGGAGGTAATAGTACCTTAGTATAGTATAAGTGTGTCTTTGAGATTTCGGACATAGATTGAGGGGGGTACTTGTGCGTTTTCTATTTTCAGACATTCAAATTTAACTCAATTTTCTATTTTACTCTCTAAAAAAAGAATTTTTTTTTCTCTCCTTAATATTATATTATTATTTTTATTTTTATATTTCATAATATAAATCATTTATTTTTTCGTAAATAATTACCCTATAATCTTTATAGTCTTCGTGTAAAATAATTTTTATCCTTTTCAATTTTTCATTAAATATAAAATTATATTTATTCTAAATAAAATAAATTACAACAGCTATTATGTATAATACATACTAACAAACAATTCAAATAAAGTGAAATCATTGATAAATGCAATTACATAATAAATAATGCATTATATAAATACTTGACTTTCAAAGACTATTATGTTGCTCCCATAATGCTCTATTAATGCATTATGGAGTTCAAAATGAGTAATTTTTTGTTCATTTTTTTTATGTATAGCTAAAAATTATTTAAAAATTAACAATTTCGTCTTGTATCCAATTATTTCACAGACTAATTTACTTCCCGTATTCCATTTTGAACTATTGCAAAAAGTATTTTCATATTTATTAAAAAGTGTAGTTTAATAATTTATCACTATAACATAAAAGTAGATTATTTGAATTATCATGTTGATTTTGTGTATTCTTCATAGTGAAAAATAATTATAATTTAAATTAAATATTTAAAGTGACAATTATTTTTTAAATATTTAAAAAATTATTAATTCGTGATTAAAATAGTATACTTATCAATAGTATTTCTTTTAGATGTTACATTACTTAGATAATTATTCAACTATTAAAAACTTAATTAATAGTCTCATATAATATAAATAATATTAAAATAATTTGAAATTACATATTTTAAGTGACAGATTTTTTAGAAAAAATAGAAAATTATTAATTTGGATAAAAAGTAACTAGTCAATAATATGTTTTTAGATGTTATATTGTATTAGACAATTAATTACAAATAATAATACTTAATTAATGATACTTGAAAATAATATTAAAATTATCAAAAAGTGAAATAGATCATCTCTCTATAACTGGAGGATAGATAGTAAAACAAAAAAGGGCTGGAGAACACATTTTCTACGAGAGTAAAATAGAGGTGGATCGATAGTCTAACATTAACATTGCGTTAGCCTTTAGGCCACTTATTAGCTTAATTTATTTCATTTACATTTGATTCACTATAGTAAATTACATTAACATTGCTGTAATACAGAAATCAAACAACAGCTACTTGGGACCCACCACTGTCTTCCTTTCTCCTTAATCCCTGTAATAGACTCAATCATTTTTACACTTTCTTGCTAATCATCCCTTTTTTATGTTTCCACCAAGAATGAACCCTTTTGCCACTCTCCATACCACACTAACCCTGTCTACATTGTAATAGGCACACACCCATCTCACAAAGTTTCCTCCTTTTTCCCTTTTTTCTAAAGTTCACATTTTTGGGTTTTGAGTGGCTATGATGATGGTGAAGAAGCTCTGCTGCTTTCAGTATTTTGCTCTTTCTAGTCTCCTCCTGGCTGTTCTTGTTTCCTCCAAGCATCATGGTAAACTCCCATTCCTTTTATTTTCTTTGTTATTTTTGGGATTTGGCAATTTTACTTGGAGTGTATTCTGTTTCTAACTATCTAGTCTAAAAAGTTTATGGTTTAAAAAACTTATCTTTGGATGAGTTATCTTCATAGTCTAAAATGGCTAATTGGTCAGTCCTTGTGAGAACTGTTTTTTTTTTTTTTTTTTTTTACACTGAAGGGATTTGATGATGAAAAAGGTTATATTGATAAAAAGGAACTAGGGAAGAAGGGGTGTGGCATTACAGCTAGGCTCTAGAGTCAAGGTTTTGCTTTGTTGATTTTAGTTGATTTTTTAGCATTACTACACTAATTTCCAGTTGGGTTTTGCCTAGATGATCTAAGTTAATGTTTTATCTTTACTAGACAAATTTCCAAATTTATAATGCTTGCATTCTTGTAGTAAGAAAGGTCTTTGTTGTTGTAAGAATCCATGTCCATAGAAAGAAGATGAATGTTAAACTAGTACTCTAGTTTCCTAGTGTTGATATAGTAATATATGAAGCCAAGCCTATATTTGGATTTGTGAACTGGATGTAATGGATACCAATATCCACTTGTTCCCGTTGAACCCATATAGATCTTAAGTTGTAACCACATGTGGAACCAGATTCTTTAAAATTTGGGGGCTGATTCAAATTGCTCATGAATTATAAATATTACGAAGAAGAAAGTTGGAGGGATATGCTATGCGTAATTTTCTTTAGAAAAATAAAAATACTTAACTATGTAGTAGCAAGAAGTTGCCCTCCCTCAGAACAGAATTATGTCACAGTCCTGGCTTCATTTAGCACTTACTATATATGATTTTTGGATTACTGTAGTGTTCTTCAAGAAACTTTTACTTGGTAGGCACTGCTCACTCACTCAGACAATACGGTTCTGTCCCCTTCTCCCATATAAAGTCACCGGCTGCCTGATGCTAATCGACCATGTTCATTTGATTAAATCAAGGACGCAATCCGCCTGGCTTTGATATACTATGTCTTTGTTCCTTCCACAATCTTATTTATTATATTCAGCATCCTCAAGTTTTCTGACTCTGAATACTTGGCTATAATCTTTTTTTATGGCTTGTCCAGCATACTCTGAGATCCTTAAGAACACTCGGGGAGGAATGTTGAGCAAATGAAATGGATTTGAATAATAGAGGGTCTACTTAGTTTTTTAGTACCCATGTCCCAATAGCCACTCAATATGTCTAATTCTTTACATTGTAACAATTTGAAATAACTGATGAAAATGTAAGCTGGTAGAAGAGCTAGTTAGATAGATTGTTAGTCCACTCTTAAATTCATGCTGGAGAGTCCTTTGTTTACTTCCTGAGTCCTCCATTTCGTAGACGTTTCATCCTCTTCTATCTTTTTGTTTGTCTTCCCTCATGTTCTTAGCTGGAATTTTAAGTGATCCGAGTATTTTGAAGCTGAAATGCCTATTTATCTAAAAAGTGAAGAAGAAAAGAAACTAAAGGAAGAATTTACAAGTTCAGTTTTAGACATGGATCACTAATGCAATACCCAAGTTTACGAGTACGGAGCCAGAATTGTAATTCCTCTAAGGACTGAACAAGATACACAAGGGTTATGAAATCGATATTTAGAGAAGTCGTATTCTAAAGGAAGAGTTGTAAAGAGCTAAATGAAGAATAGACTTGGCCAGTGTCTGAAGTTTAAGCTTGGAGGGTATTGGTGGCTGTAAGAGCTTATCATCCGATATTAGTTAAAAGCAAGGCTACAACCACATTGCGTCTTTGGATAGATGAAGGGATACAACGTGATTTTTTTTAGAAACAAATGACATAAAAATCTGACACCTCCCGATGGGCCTTGAGAGCTGGGGGCGATTAATTACTATATATAGCATTGAGTGATCAGGTTCTAGAAACTTAAGTTTCGGAGGAACATCTATAACCTACAGAACTAAATTAGCAAGGAGTTGAGCAAATTTTTCTAGCTGAAGTATAATGTTTTCAGACTTCGAAGTAGCATTGTTTTGCAATTGATGAAGTTGAAAAAACAATTGAATTTAGTGCCCTTTCTTTGAACCAGCACCTCATTATTTACTGCGCTGAATGCTATACAGGAAATTCTGCAAATGATCTTGTTGATATCATCAACAAGAACAGAACTGGTCAAAAGCTTCCTCAACTTAGTAATAGTCGTGGACTTGGATGCATAGCCTTGCAATATGCTAAGGAATGCATGGGGAACTGCAGTTCAAACAACAGTGTAAATTGTCACCCTTCAGAAGACGACTTCACTGAAATTTTTGCTCCAAATTGTGGCGTCGAGCTTCCTACTTTTGGAACCATATCTGGCTTCATTCTCGGCTGTCAACCAAAGTATCTCGAGCCATTGGAAGCCTTCTCAAATGTACTTGTTCATGACAAAAGAACTCTTTCTCTTTTGAAGAACAAAACTCATACTGAAGTTGGAGTTGGGATTATCAAAGCTCACAAGCACAAAGGACCTTACTTATGGTGCATTTTGTTTAGTAGTAGCCAAAGAAACACCACATTTGTACTTGATAATCTTGGTGAAGGGATTAAGCAGAAGAAAGGTTGCTATAGTGGAACCAGCTTCCCTTGCAGCAGAGCACATAGAAACAAAGGTCTTTTTTCGAACAAAATTGGAATTATGGTTCTGCTCTGTGTTATCTTCTTTGAAGAATCCCTTCTCAAACTGTTCTGATATTACTTTATATCTCTACTCAACTAAAATTTTGTCTCTCATTTTGCTGAATCAACCTTGGGCATCCATTCATGATTCATTTTTTAAATTTCTCATGACCAGTATTCTTGTTGTATTGCTTTAATCTTCTCTTCTTGCACATCCATTATACCATTCAAAGCACAGGAACTTGCTTGTTATTTACATCAACCTAACCACAGCCAGCAAAGAGGGAACATGAATATGTGTAACAATTTGTGTATGTGTTTTATACATGCATTACACTGCAAGCAATACATATGACCTTAACATAATTTCTATTGTCATGTTGTGATAAAGATAGAAGATCAAATCATGACCACTTGAATGAAGTCCCTACATATGTGGTAATTGCCTTTTCTCTTATGATTTCTATAGTCATGCTAGTGAATTTCAGAATACTATGTTTATCATCAATTAGAAAAATCCTCTGGTGGAACTTGAACCTAAGTCTTAACATCTCTTGGCCTTCATAAAAGTTATGCAAATTGTCATGTATGATGATAAGAGTATACTCATGTGACACCAAGAGACTTGAGAAAATATACGATAACGAGTAAGTTAAAGTTGCTATATGAATTCACAGTGTCCATATCGTTTACGATTATGCTCATCTCAACCTCTTAAAATAAATATATATATATTTTTGTATGACCAAAAGTATAACTATAGAGAAATATGGAGCCACCTGATCACAATGAAATGAAAGATTTGGTGATGTACACATACATAGTTGGTCTTACCAAAACCAACAAAAGAAGGACATAGGCCAGAGGGCACCCAAAGCAGAAACCATTTGGCAAATACTTTTCAGCATAATATTTCTTGAAAATATTTGGCGTTACTATTTTTCTCTTTTTCCCCACCTAATATGTTGGATGACTATTGTGCTTTTAGGGAGATTATGTTTGACTTAATCCAATACACGTACAATTTCTAGCTAATTTGCCTCAAATTAACACTTGTCCTTTCAAAAGAAACTTCTGTAAACAGCAAATTAACAATATCATTATAACCCCACATAGCAATTATCAACCTTGGGTGTGGGCTAGCCGTTGACAGAAGCAGATTCAAAATCTAAACTTTAAGTTTCAAATTTTAGAACAATGTTTTTAACGTTAATAATAGACTTATAAACTTAACATATATATAAGTTTGCGCCAAAGTAACAAATCAACGCACAATATAATCATTAGTGATGAAACACACAAGGAGGCCAACATAAAACATTTCATGATTCTATTGATTCTTTGCACTTGACTAGGTGAACAAATCAATGAAAGATAAACTTCGATTCACCTGAGGATGTATCAATACTAAAAAGCGAATTTTTATCTATTTAGCTCCGAAATAAAATTTAGAAAGAGGAAAAAATACCTAAAATTCAAAAGAACAATTTTTTTTTTTGACAAAATAAAAGTTGGTGGACGAATGTTTGCTTTAGATTTGGCTGCATATTTGAGTCCTTTAATTTATCCACACATTAATTTTTATTTTGAAAGAGATTCTTTGACTGCGTGCATGACAAGTAAATATCGGTAAAAGTTGCTACTTTTTATTTTGTTTGATTTGATCAACTATATTTATATTGTTTATTTCTCTAAATCATGAAACAAATGACCTCAAAATTTACCTGAAAAAAATATTCTTCTTCTACTACTACAAGTATTAATCTTTCTTAAAGCATCTTCTTGCTTTATTTTTGTTTGATCAACTGTTTTAATCTTTTGTTCTTGTCTCCTTTTGCCTTTTTTTCACACAAGGATATGAGCTAATGTACCAACTAAAAAAGCAATATCCATGTTAGGAAATATTCCAATATGTTTTCTTGGAAACATGACTTGTCTTGTAATTTTAACGTGGAGATCACGAATTCAGTTGTTAAAACAATTTCCTATAAAAGATTTAGGATAAAGCTGCGTACAATAGACCCTTGTGATTTAATCTTTTCCTAAATCATATGCATAGCAGAAACTTAGTGTATCAGACTGCTAACCTTTTTTTTTCTTTTCTGGTATGCAATTATGCATTTGTGAAAAATAGGATAGAAACTTCAAGCATTTACCATGAATTCTCTTATATTTTAATTTTAATAAAGACGACTCACAACAACAATTAATAATAGCTATAATTATGTCTCATTCCGAAGCGTTTGTTTTATGACGAATTATCAATATTCATGTTGATCATATTCTAATAACTCCACTTAATCTAAAAGTTCAATAGGAGTAACATGACTAGAGAAAGATTTAAGTATCAAATTTAATTTTTCAATAGTTGTATCATGTATGATAGAAAATAATTTTAGATCTAATATTTGCAAGTTTACTTTTCTTTGGTAAAATAATTTAAGAGAGAAATTGAGGCAAAGGGGCGTTAGTACAAGTGTTTAAATTGTTCTCCTAATTAAGGTGAATAGTCAAAAAAAGTATACACTATCAAATAACATGGTTGTGGTGCCATCGACCGAATTGCTTCATCTTTAATTGTATGTCTCGAATTCGAGTCTATGGTACAAAAACAAATCATATTGAGAATATCATCTCCAAATAATCTCTGTTGTTCAATTTAAATTTAATTAAAACTCTAATATACACTACGAACATCGAAAAGTGTATATATATTACACATGGGATGACATAATTTCTTGAAGAAGTTTGGTGGTCAATGAATTTTGATGAATAAATAAATAAATAAAAATAATAGGAAGAGTAAAATTTTAAAACACGTACATGTCATTACCCAGTAAGATAGGAGAAAATATATGTGCATGACAAGGCACGTTAAAGAATCCTAGTTTGCAATCTTAATTAATTAATGACTTTGGGACAAAAATAATTGATATATTATAACCTAATATTGGATAATTCACCTCACATGTTTGCCCAACTATTTGGTTGACAAAAGAATGTCAAAACTATAAACAACTTGCTGCCATATAAGAATAGTTTTCATACCCTTGTGCGTCTCAAGTCAAAGTCCTTCACCCAACTACAACATTCCTTGTCGTTTAACCATAGATTTTAAAGTTGAAATTTGTAATTAGAAAATTTAATTTAAAAAAGTTAGGATATTTATTTTACTTAAAAAAAATTATGAAGTTTCGAAAGTAAAAGTCTAAAAAGCTCAAAATCTAGATTGAGCTGTTTTTGGAAACGTAAAATATTTAAAGACTTTGATTAAATAGACAGGAGAAAAGGGTATGAAAAATATTCTAACTTTGACCGAAATTGTTGTTACGATATCAAATTTTATGGAGGACCTTTTACCCGTCTACATTATTTAATAGTGTATTTTAAAGGTATATATGTACCGATCACGTGAACACATTACTATTTATAATTATGCAATATTTTTTTGTCCACGTGGGTACATATATATAGGGGTGTGTATCGATCGGTTCGGTTCGGTTCGATTTTATGTATTATCGGTATAGTTTTCGGTTTTTAAATATGCTAACCCAATAACAAACTAATAAGATATTCTTTATCGATTTTTGGTTAATCAATTTTTTATCACGGTTCGGTTTTTTATTTACTCAATAAAAAAATGTCTGTAAAATATTATATGTCTTCTCACTTCTCTAAATGCTTTGATAATGTAAAACAAGAACGATAATGAGTAATTGCATCAATAAGAGAAAATATAGTACGAATGTTATAATTACATGTTATCATCAAAACATAGTATGAAATTTTTTATGTTAATCAAATTACAGACCTTTACAAACTTGCAAATACTACAACCTGCAATTACAATATAAAACTAAAATAAAACATCTTCAATTGTGAACCCCTTATTTTAATCTTTAAGTTTTGAGTAAACAGTAAAAACTAGTAAAGCCGTTTAGTGTGAAGCTGGTAGAGTACTAATAATTATAGTGTCTAATTATATATTAAATTATTTATATTTAATACTTAGAAAGGTGAAATAATAAATTATTACCGTCTTATTGGGTTATTGAATTACCCAAATACCCAATAGCAAAAATTGATACCGAACCAATAACTCAATATATTTTTTTTATAAGCCCATTAAAAACCCAATAACCTTATAATATTTTTTTCGTTCGGTTTATCGGTCAGTTCGATTTTTGCACACCCCTATATATATACCTTTAAAATACACTGTTAAATAGTGTAGAGGGATAAAAGATCTTTTTTAAAGTTTGGTATAGCAACAACAATTTCAATCAAAATTAAAATATTTTTTAGACCTGTTTTTCTAATTTAATTATGTAAATATATTTTAGACGCTAATTGAATATGATAGTTGAAATGAAAGAAATATTACGTGGTAATGCTACTTTGTATCCACTTCCAATAATTTGAAATTATAGATCTTTTTCTAACCACAACTAAACGGTCAACCCCCCAAAATATCGTTGTTAATTTAGGTAAATATGCAGAAAATGTCCATTTCGTTTGGTGTTCCACGCTAACAAGAGAACCATTTTAATTGTTTTATT
This sequence comes from Solanum lycopersicoides, assembly GCA_022817965.1. Classification (NCBI taxonomy): domain Eukaryota; kingdom Viridiplantae; phylum Streptophyta; class Magnoliopsida; order Solanales; family Solanaceae; genus Solanum; species Solanum lycopersicoides. The sequence goes on from CM040618.1 coordinate 115,150,751, forward strand.
TCTTTATGACCACGTTGGCTCCTTCTTGTTAGGGGTACGAGAAGAGGGTCGATGAAAAAATTAAAGTAGAAAAATTATCGGACCAACATTTTACAGCTAAATGGGGGCCATACTCTTATTACTCTTCACCATTTATAGCCTGGGACTTGACCCCTTTTGGTCTCGTACCCCAAACACAGAAACGACTCGAGTTCGTTGACACAAAGTTAGGACTATGTGTATTTGCTTGGATTATTGGTTAACTAACCACCAATTGATCCTTGCATATGAAACTTTGACCATATCTTTACTAATGATGTATTATTATTAAGTAAGAATTTAAAAGATCCAATACGAATTGAACAAGTAAAGTTGAAATATTAATGAGAACACTAGTTTTTAATATGATTTTATTTAAAACCCCAACCAACTCATCACTAGCTATTCAATCCCAATAATTACTCCAACAATAGTGCTATTTTGACTTGTGATTTTTTTGAAATACTCGTAAAGAATAGAATCATTACCATTCATGGACATGCTTTAACCTAGATTAAAAATAGAAAGAAAAAAAAAGAGTAAAAAATGGGTTAAATTGTTTCTACTATCTACACTCTAATTTTTTTGGTTTGCTAAAATCCACTTACAAAAATAATGGATATTGGAGTGGAAATAGCAAATCTTTCATGTTTCTTTTCTTCTCCACCTTTTTAGTGTATATCAAGAGAGTATACTAAAAGACAATTTTGCCCCTGTAATGCAAACGAATATACAAATTCATACCCCTGAGAGCCATCGAAACAATTCGCTAATCTCCTCCCCAACCCGGCCAGCTTCCAAATCGTCAATGGGAACGACGGTGTCGCTCCGCCGGCTACTTCCGTTGAAAAACCTTCCGGAGCTCCGAAATGACACTGAGCGAGATGAGAGAGAAAGTGAAGCGATTCTATCAACATAGTCTCTAAGCCAACTCCGTCCACCACCGGAAACATCTGAAGCTATGCTTTCTCCAGGAGGCGCCGGTATCGGTACTCCGATCGATTCCTTGTCGGTGCATTCAGAAGCACCTCTTTGGTGAATAGAGCCAACTGAAAGTTCGTAACCGTCATCCACAATATACTCAAACGAGCCAATAGAGTACGATCTCTGACCATCACCACCGAGTGAATCGGAACCGCCACGTCGTCGACTTACACTACCGAACTCAATCCGAAAACTACCACTATTCCGTAGCTCATTATTCCCGGCGCGAGCGTCGTTGTTTTCTGCCGCTAACACTTTACTGAGCACATCTGCGTCCGTAGGATACACAGTAGACCTGCAGAGAGGACAAGTTTGGTTTGTTACAAGCCACGCGTCTATACAACCGCTATGGAACGCGTGTAAACACAGCGGAAGCAGACGTAACTGATCCTCCGGCTCAAATTTCGATAAACAAACAGCACAATCCACGCCAGTTAAATTTCCAGTAACCGAACGGAAACTAAAAAGCGGCAACGATTCAAGTAATTTCTCATCTTCCGAACTCCTTTGATTCTCCAAACGGTTTCCGGTAACCGCAGCAGCAGAAGAAGAAGAAGAATGCGATACAACATCATCGGCGGTGGCGTATGTACGGAAGGATCGGTGGAACCGCCGGGAGAGAAGGCGAAGGATGAGGTATATAGAAGCAGAAACTATAATAGCGGAGGCAATCACAATAACAACTATAATGAAGGACGAAGAGGCAGAGGATGATGATGATGAAGAAGGTGAAGGAGTTTGATCATTGATAAGGGCAGTGTTATCAATGGCGGTGTTTGGAATAGGTCCGCCGTTGACGGTGGCGGTGAAAGGCATTGAGAGGGGCGGAGACTGAGGAAAGAAGGCGGACATTTTGTGTAGGAAAATGAAGGTAGCAATAAATAAAGGTGATGAGAAAGAGAGAGGGGATATTTAAGAGGAAACCGATAAAAGTAGAGAAGGCATGTTGTGTCTTGTGTTTCTGAAATGGACGTTTTTAATGTAATTTTGGTTCGAGGTTGGGACTTAGATCTAACATTTTTATTTGTAAGCACCATCCCCATAAATATATTTTATTCATATGTCATCTTTAGAATTTCAAGATTTAAATAAATATATTTTTTATTATAATTTTTTTATATATCTTTTAAATTGTCTTTTGTTGGAACTTTTTTTTTTAGATAATTTATAAATATACAAATTTCATTTTAGAAAATTAAAGATTAATGAGTAAATTCTTGTTTACTGACTCGATATTTATTAAATATTAAATCAACTGATAAGATTATGTAATGTGTCTCTATTTAGTCTTTCATTAGAGTGATATTATTTATAATATTTTGAGAGTATATTTGTCCTTTTTCCAATTTAAATTGTTTAACTTTCGAAAAATGAAAAAGTATCACATAATTGAAACAGATGGAGTACATTATTTTTGAAAATATAATAAATTAAATATTTTTGGGACATATATCGAAAAAATAATTATAGTTAACCATAAAGATAAATTATGAATTAAGTGGGGAAAAATGATATTTTGATTTATGAATTAAGTGGGAGATTATTTTTTGATTTTCTAAACTAACCAAGTAAAAATAAATATTTTCTTTTAATAAAATAGTAGACGAATGAACTACTCCATCTATTTCATATTACTTGATTCATGTCGAATATTGATATCTTACACACCTCTTGAAAAAATCTTAATAAACAAACATAGCTGGATATGGAATGGAGGGAGAACATAAATCACTTTTAATCAGTTGACCATCAAAGAATATTGATGTAGTGAATGAGTTTGCTCACATTTGAAACTCGAACTATGAATATGAAAAAAAATCATAATAATAAATATTTTATCTTAAATAAAATTCTATACAAAATAAATTTAAATTAATTGAACGTGAGAACGAAACAACGTTAGTGGAAAGATGGAATGGATAGGAATGTACGGAAATTCCGATTATAGTTAGTTGAAAAGAAAGAGGACTGGAGTTGAGTAGGTAAGCGAATTAAATATGGTGCCCACATAATAAAACAGAGGTGGAGTAGGCCTGCGTATTTAGCTTATGAGCCTTTTGCTACGTTTCTTTCTCTTCTAAATAAGTTGTTTTTTTGCTAATTTTATTGGATTATTACTCTATTATAGTTCAACTAATTCTTTTTTTCCTTTTTTTTTTGTAATGTTTCACGTATAGTTGAACAGTTATTAGAAAGTAGGAGTAGTACATACATATTGTTTACATTTAAATATTGGTACAACTTAATTTTGTTTACGTGTCTTAAAAACACACAAAATTGATATGATCGAACAATAAAAAGGTTTATATAATGAAAGAAAACAAATAACAGGATACAAGCAATGAAATTGAGTAAGTCTATTCTCTATATGTTAACGAAAATGTAACATCTTTATAGTGATAAGATAAATTATCTCGGATGCATGATGAGATAACTTATTTCCAACCAAATGAAAAGTAACAAAAGTGCAATGGAATATGTATGTAACACCAAAATATTGAAAGAAAATGAAAGCTTAATTGATAATTAGGGGGTTTGATGTATTTTAATTATTATTTTTAATTGTTGTTAGGTAGCTTCTATGAAATTTTGATTGCTGGGCATAGGAACATACTAAGAAATTTTACCTACCATTAGTCTAGGTTTAGGTCAAACTTTCAATATTTTTTTTATTTTTTTTAAATATTTCTTAAAACTTCTATTCAACAAATATATTTTTATGGATTAACAATTTAATTTAACTAACCAATCTGAAGTATTATTTTTTCAATATTAAAGTACAATTTATGTTTCATTAAATTCTAAATGTGCTTCTAGAATAACATATCTTTTTTATTTTCTAAAAAGTCAACTCATATTACGAAACATTGTATTTTTCAAGAATTTGATTAAACATCTTAATTCTCTAAAATAAATATATCTTTTTTTGAAGAAAAAAAATGTTTAGCTTTCAAGATTATTGACCAAAGGCAGAAGCTCCACAAGTATCTATTTAATGTTTTAGAATGCTAAAATACTACTCCTATTTCATTTCATAATAAATCGTAGTATTTTAGTTTAGAAATGCCCCTTTAAGAAAATTGTTCACTCTTAGAAAATAAGAAATTATTTTAATCAACTTAAATCTTAATCAAATGTCTTGAATTTTTTCTTAACTATTTAATGGTTTATTATTTATATAAAAAAAATTCCCTTATCCAAATAAGAGTAAAATTGAAAGAAAAAGATTAACGTCTTCTTGAATTTGTAAAATAACCTTTGTTTTTAAATCAAATGAAAAGATAAAAACACCACATATAATTTGAAACATAAAGTATATAATAATTAGTAAATTATATTTAAAAATGATTTACAATTCTATAATAGCTAATTTATGAAATATTATACTTTGTGATTCGTGTGATTAATTCTTGAAGTAGTTAGTGAATTTACAATTTCATTAATCATTAGAGACACCTATAGGCTATAGGTTCTAAGTGAGTTTACAACTCTTTTTATTTTTTACTTCTCTGTTATATTAAAAACATTTTTTTTACTTTTAATTATCTGCTTTAATTTTAAAAAATGTTAAGAGTAAAGAAAAGCCAATTGAATTTATTTTTTTTAAAAAAACAAACTAAAAAAAGCCAATGGAATCTGATCAAGAACCAAAGAACAAGCCAACAAAAATACAAATGTGAGAATCCTATAATATAAAAAATTTATACTAAGAACTAAGAAGTCAACAGAGAAGCTAAAAAAGAGACTAAAAGAATAATTTTAAGGATATATCCAAACTTCATAAATTGTTTTTCTTTAAAATTTTAATTTAATGTACGATATTTTTTATACATTTTATTAGTTTAAATTTCTTCGTACAAAGTTTATTCAGAAAAAAAAATTATATTATAATATTTAAAACTCAAAATTAAAATCAATCATCTATCGACTGCGTCACAATATTTGTAATGTGGTACCTTGTTAAACTGTTGTGTGTAACTTGTTATTTATGCTTGTCGTCTTACAACTATATATTACTACAGCTTTATGTTATATTCTTTCCTTTTGTTTTCTTTTACAACTTTATATTGATAACTTTGATGTGCTATTCCAATATCAAATAATTATCCATTTGACTTCTATATTAAGTTTTCAGTGTTTTTTTCCCCTCTTACTTTATCATCTCTCTTCCACGGCGAAAAATTGTTCATTTGAATTTCTTCGATAAATTTTTTAATTAATATTTAGAATACACATTTGCGTAACAATAATGATATAAATAAATTAGTATTTTTCGTATTGAGTTAATCTAATTCAATTTAACTTCAAAGAAAAAAAATTCTTCGTTTTTTTTATTTTTTTTTTACTTATGTATTCCCTTCGCTTTTACTTATTAGATTTGAGTTTTGCAATACATCTTAAGAACACTAATTAACATAAGTAATTTATTTCAATAGCTATACTAAATATTAATTAATGTTTAGTTTTGATTTTTCTTGCAATTCTTTTTTTGAGTAATAAATGATTAACGATTAACGTTAAAGTAAAAAATAATACTCTTTCCGTTTATTTTTATTTGTCATATTATATTTTTCGAAAGTTACTTTGATTAATTTTTAAAGTTAAATTAAATTACATTAATTCAATATTTAAAAAAAAAAATAGATATTCAAAAACTATACAAAAAGTACTATAAGATACAAATTTTGCACATCAATATTAAGAAAATATACATCATAAAAATATTGGTCAAATATCTTATAATTTGATTCTAAAAAGGAAATTATGACAACTATTGTAAATGAAAGAAATATTCTTAATATGCTAAAAGTAATATGTAAGGTAAAAATATATTTTTAATAAAATGGATATATAAAAACGAAAAGATAAAAATATATAAGAACGGAGGAAATATTAAATATTTCCAAAAAAAAAAAAGGAGAAGGAGAAAATAAAGAATATTGACTTGTTATTAGAGACTTTAACTTTTGGAAAGTAAATAAATGAAGTAAGCTAACTCTAGTATTAATTGTAGAATAAAAAGCGCCGACAGTAAATAAATAAGTAAGAAGCCTTTGATGCTTTGCCTAAAGTTGGAGAAATTGTATGCGGCTCTACTTAATTAATGCCCAGTAGGAGGTGGTTTTATTTATTCCTCCGTTTGGTTTGATTTTAAAATTTATTAATTTTATTTAATAATTAATATTTATTATATGTTTAATTATTATATAATTATAAAATATTAGTATATTAATTATTAATCGTTAAATATTGACATAAAAAAAACTATAGAAATTACTTAAAAATAAGATGATAAATCAAATGAACTATGTATATGAGTTGACAGATTAAATCTAGCTAAAAAACGAATACAGATATATTATAGAATAACTAAGAGTTTAAAACAGTCAAAAATAAAAATATTGACATACATAGTGAATGATATTAAATTTATCTACTAATATGTTATCGGATTATTAATTAACTCATTAAAGAAAAACCTCAAAATCATTAAGAAATCAATAATCTGATAACAAAAAGAAAATCAAAATTATTATTGAAACCACTAAATTAATAACTCATAACCAATTCGATTATGGTTATTGTTTTTTATTCGATTTTAAGCTACCCTAAATTTATGTATGAAAAATCACTAATTGTCTAATACTGTAACGAAAAGTAGATATGAAGTTTATAATTTAAAGTATATAATTTAAAAGTTAGATTTGTAAAATTAAAATTTTGAAATTTTTTTTGGTGTCGAGTTCCTGTATGTATGTTGTCTTAATTTATTTGATATTTTTTTTCTTTATAGCTAGTACAAAAAAATAAAACAGAATTTTATAACAATTCAACTTTTAAATATTTATTTTAATTTTAGGGTAATGCTAAATGATCCGGAGAACTTGGCCAGAAAATCAAAAGGTCTATGATATACTCTTAATTTTAAATAACTTATTTTTTTTATTTTTCATCACAAGAAAACCTCTATAAATTAATTATCTCTCTAAAATAATATTTTTCTCCGATCCTGACTGAGGTCAATGGAAAAAATCATCAACTTTGATAAAATAATATATTTCCAGAAGACCCCTATATAAATATATGATCCTATTAATATCATAAATTAATAATTCTTTAAAAATGCAAATATATCTAAGACAATTTAGTAAAATCTGATTCTATTGTGTTCTGTTTTTCTTAAAATTTAAATATAGTTGAAACTCATCCCTAACTTTTCTTATTGCATCTAAGAGCTCTGGTGTTGTCATTACGAACTGTACCATAAAATTGTGAAGATTCTAGATGCGATAAGTGTTTCCTTATACGCAACTGGTTTCAAAGGTATAACTTCATCTTCAACTTTATCATCAACATTTTTTTTTGTGGTATCCACAATTTCTTCTATGTTCTGGACCTTTGAATATGTTTCACTTTCACCCGAATAATCCGGCAGGTTATTGACATCCATTTTTATTGTGTTAACCAAGATCATTAATCAATGACCTCAAGTTCATTAATGACGTTTTCACAAGTAGCTTCATTCAAATTCTCTGACATTGCATCCCCCGGAAGAATTGATAGTGTCGAAAATAATTTGCTATTGTCTCTTGCCGAACATTTTTTGCTCAAACAGGGATTGCAAAATTGTCAGCATCCAAAACATTAATCTTTCTTGGATCTGTTTGTCCACTTCATAGTCTTTAATATCCTACGGTAAAATCTGTTCGATAATATATCTTGAAAACTCTTATTATCCCAAACATCACAAGGTTGAAAGTAGTAAGATACAATAATTTTGATGTATTCGTTGTACTTTATGTATAATAATTTTTTATGTGAAATCAATAAATATGATACATAAATTAGTAAGGTACAATGATTTTGATATATTCAAAATTAACATTCATTAAATCTCAAACCATTCTTTAAATTAATAAATTTTAATTTATTGATTAAATAATATCTCTATAAAATAATAAAATTTCATGGTCCAACTATATTATTTTATAGAGATTTTACTGTAAAAGATATTAAAGTTAAAAAAATAAAAATATTCAAACAAAATAAAATAACATAGTGTGAAATGTATACTTTACCATCTTGACCAAAATATCTATAATTTATTTTACACCACAAATTTTAAAAATCTTTATTTCTTAACCTAAGTACCAAGTTATTCAACCTCTCATAAAATTAAACGAAGTGCATATCATTTTCATGAATATTGTTGAAAGCTACTTCTATTTATTATATGATTAATAATTCTATTAATTAACTAGGAATTTATGATCTAAAAACATTTTTCTCTTTTTGTTCTATGCGTGGTCCATATTCTCTATAATTCCCAAGAAAAGTATGTCTACTAATAGAATATATAGGTGATCTGGATCATCAATCCTTTTGTATTTTAGGATATATAGGACTCACTTTTCAAACCTATTTATCATCAACTACTCCCTCCGTTCAGAATTATTTGTTATGTTACACTTATCAAAAGTTAATTTGACTAATTTTTAAAGATGAATTAGATTATATTAATTTGATATTTTAAACAAAAAATTAGATATTTTAAAACTATATGAAAAGTACTATAAATTACAATTTTTTACATATTAATATGATAAAAAAAATACATCTTAAAATGTTAGTCAAAATTTTTATAATTTGACTCTAAAAATAAAAATCATGACAAACAATACCGGATGGATGAGTACTTCACTTCTACTCCACCTTAGTATTTTTATTAACAATCATAGTGTTTCGATCAATTTATTTATAATTTAATTAATTTTACAAGAAATATTTTAATTTTTTTCAATATATATATCGAATAATATCATTCATTAAAACTGAAATAATCTACTCATATTTTATTATATCTATCATAATGTGATCATTTTCTTACTCTTACTTAACGTAATTTATTACGTAAATTCAACTGAATTCATTATTTTATTTAGAATTTTATATACATAAAAGCTATATACTTATCCAAAATCAGATATGTTAATAAGATCCTCTTTGCTTCTAGCTCAGGCATAAAATTTGAATAAGAAGAGAAGGGCAATTGTTTATACATGTAGTTAGTTAGTACTAATTCATCTTCTGATATTAATTGTACTTTATCCATGTACAAAGCAAACAGTTTATAATATATGTAGATGATTAGAGGAGAGTTAATTAAAGATTACCTAACTTGGATGTTTATTAATGTTAATTAAACTACAGCTGTGGCCTTTATTCCTAAGAAATCATTTAGACAAAACTAGACGTAATATACTCTTTAGTTGTTAATTTATTTTGTAGTATATGACAAATTAAAAATTAAATGTAGTACTTAAAGCCCTACAAAAGCAAATTACCAATGTTAAATTTAATTAAGTACAAATATTGTGGGAAAACCATTTTGATAGAATCATTAATTTATTTAATTCCAAATTTACAATATCAAAATTAATTCATCAAATAATACGAAAGTAATAAATTAACTTTAATTTAGTTGTAAAAAAAAACACATTAATTTGAAATTTTGAATACTTGCCCGTGTATATATATAGCCAGACAATATTTTATCTCTATATGTGTTATAACAGATTAAAATTAGACGCACAGTTAGAATTAGCAGTTTGAAAGTTCTAAATTTTATGACAGGAGGGAAAAATATTGCGAAACATGCTTCTTCTTTCTAACTTTTGTCGATAATGGGGTTCAAATCCACGACTCTACCATAGAAAGCATTTCAACAACCCATTTCATTTCATTAGGCCGTCAATTAGTTATGTAAGAGTGTTCAGAAGTTAATGTATATTATATGTATTTAACTTTCTAATATAAATAAAAGATTTACGAAAAAAACTATTAAATTTATCTGAACTTATGAATCTCACATAGCTCTGCCCCGATTAAAATAGAATAGTCTTGGCATATAGACAATCATAAATAGAATAATGAGATTGCTTTATAGACACTCTTGGCATGCTTTCAAATGAAAAAGAAAATAGTCATGTATAGCTAGGAGACAGCAGATATGATCCACTATATGTACATTTTGCAGGAGACAGTTTACTTATCATAATTGTTTATACACATTATTAATTATTAATTAGATACAATTTGCATTAGAAGAGTTGGATTAAGATATTGTACTCAACTTAATTATTAAGTACTATAAACATGAGAGTTGCTTACATTCCCTTGTTTTCTGTGGTAACACGATTGTATTTTTGTATTATTGTTTTGACGTGAAAAAGTACAACATTTCTTTTTTATGTTCTCTGTTTTTTTTTTTTAAATCAGAAACCACTGCCTCATGCTTCGAGCTTCATCATTACTATGATCATAATTAGAATATTAAATGAGCGAATTGAATTGAAATTGAAAATTTTAGAATGAGTTGAAATAGAAATTGAGTTGGGTTTTGATTTATTCAAGTTTAATTTAAATGAATTAGGCTTAAATGGGGTTAAAATTGAATTGAATTGAATAATGACTCGTCCAATTTAATCCGCTTAATCTCAATAATTTTACGTATTGATATATAATTTTTATAACGACAATTTTGAATTTTAACTCAAGAAAATTTTAAATAAAAAAATTATAAATGAATAGATAAATGCTAAAAGATACTGTAAAACAGATGGTAATACGTACATTTAATATGGAACATACATTACATCAACGCAAATAAAAAGTTTTTTAAAACGGATTGAAATTAGAGATTTATTAGAGTCAATTGAGGATTTTCTTAAAATGGATTAAGAGAGTGTTTGAATTGATATAAAATTGATCAAATCTACTTTTAAGTCAGTTTTTTACTTTTGAACGCTTTTGATAAATATAAAACTAACTTAAAATATGTTATGAAGTGTTTAACAAGGTAAAAATGACTTTAAAATAAGTTAAAACGACTTAAAATAAATTAAAAATCAAAAGTAGATTTCCTCTATTTTTTTTTACTTAAAAATCATTTTAATTTGACTTTTTATTTTTGACTTAAAAATCACTTCTTCTTTTTTAAATCAATCCGAACGGACTATAAATCTTAAATAAGTTGAGATTGGACCTAATTCAAATTGTGTTAAGTCAAATCTTTAAACTTTTGAACAAATTACCTATAGTTGAATTCATTTTTAACACCTCTAACCATGACCATGGATGTGTGATAGTTATCAGTACTATGGAATTTAGTATTTTTAATCTACATTTACTATTTGTATTAAAAGATGTTTAACTCACCTAGTTTAATTTATTCATAATTCATAAATACAAAATCGAAAATGAAATTTCTAGAATATAAAGCCAATAAAATATATAATTAAAAATGAAAAAGTATATCATTCTATTATATTCTTTAATTGATTAATTATGACTTTAATTTGATTTGAATGAGAAGTAGCAGCTTCGTTTTTGTTTCTGCTTGTGAATACTACTTGAAAAAAATAGAAATTTCATCGCTCTGTTACTTATAAGCTTACAGAGCAAAACTTTGTCTGTCATTAAATAAGATCAGCGATAAATTATATTATTTAACTATAAAATATGTTGGTCGATAATATTATTTTAGTGGAATTAAATTGTTTTTCCCCTTTACACAAACTTTCATGGTCATGATAAAAGCACTCTCTCATGGACTTGGCTCAGTTTTACTTATAGTTTTTTCCGACAAATAATAAACTTTTATGTTAGTCTTTTATTATTTTTATTATAAAAAATTACTAAACAATTTCGTTCATCAAAATTCAGATAATTGTCAAAATGTCAACTCAGCTTGCTCTCCAATAATTTCAAGAGATAACTCTAAACAATACTTATAATATATATTATTATACTATATCTAATATGGAAATTAATCCTACACATATATTTTGACTCAAATATTACGCATAAGGTTTTATATTTTGAAAATCAAAACACTTGAAAGAATTATTCACTCAAAGAGTTGTTTTTTCTTAATTCCTCCAAAACAAGAAATTTATAATTTAACTAAAAGAAAGTTTTTAACAAAGGGATAATTATATAAAATGACAAACTAATAAAATAAAATAAATATAATAGTTATCGTTTGATTTATTTGTGTTTCATAACAAACTGTTTACCAGTCCCTCATATTTTCCTTCATTTCCTTCGCTCGCCTCTCTCGCTTTATACAATAGAATTGTATAAATTGTATTTCTAATTGTACAAAGCAAGAGAAAATGTATATACACGTGCAAATACATATATCTCCATATTATACACTTATAATTATACAATAAAAGTACTTCCCTTCCCAATTCTCTTTTGTCTTTCTCGTTTTATACAAATTCAAATTGTATATAATTTCTCTCTTTCTCGTTTTATACAATTCGATTCAATTGTGTATTCCTCACAAGTCTCTTTTTGTCTTTCTCTCTTTCTCGTTTTATACAAATTGAAATTGTATATAATCGTCCTATACACTTATAATTATACAATTCGTTTTATACAATTCTCTGCCCAAGTCTCTTTCTCTTTCTCGTTTTATACCCTCCGTTTTATACAATTCGCTTTAATTGTATATGTATAGCAAATTATACATATATATATATTTGCTATGAATCGCAATTATGTAAACTTTGCTATAACATACAAATATGAATTTTATGTTTGCTGTATGTGAAAGTTGCCAAAAAAAATTGATTTAGGGAGGCTATTTTCATGTAGATAGGTCAATTAATATTCCATTAAAGGAAATTAATCAGGCTATCATAAGATCAGAAATAACTCTTCAATGGTAGGAAGAAAGAAAAAAACAATCTGAGTAGTCATCGTACGTATGTTTTTGCTGCAGGAATAATTTTAATTAAATTTTAGTATATGATAATTATAAAGTGTCATCACTTTCATATCTGCAATTGTGTGGAAGCATTTGTCAGACCTTGGACCATTTTGACTCTAGTCAAATAAAATTCAAACTTCAATATTTTCCTCATTTTTTTTTCATTAAGAGCAATTTTCAGAAATGATTATTGTTTAATTAGCTCAAATTAACAACTCATAACTATAATTTTGGAATTTATAATTGGGACAGTGTTTCGATTTCACTTTAACTTATCTTCAAGATAATTTTTCTTTTGACCTCTGATATTTCAAATTCATAATCTTCCGATTGAAGTTGAAGATGTCTATCATTTGAGCAATATCTTCCACCTTGTTTGGGTGGCGTTGTTACCGTTGTATATTGTTAGTTTGAATCAATATATATTTGTTTGATTTTGATTTAAATTTTATTATATTATATTGTTTAAATTTATCATTAGGTAATGATAAAAAATTTCATTTTATGTAATAACGATTGATTTGGTGTGATGATCACATAGTTATTTTAATATTTTTTCTTCTCATTTTGTCTTTAATTATTATTAAATAATTTCATTTTATCTCTTGCTCTACCTTCTCGCAGTATTCTACCTGTATCCTACTTTTTCATTAGAATTCAATCATTTAAATTATTTATGTATGATATTATATAAAATCAGCTAACAATATAAAAAGTTGTTGCTAGAATTAATATTTATAGAGTTATACGGATCACATTCACATAGAGCCCCCAAAATAACGTATTCCAATTTATTCGCCTATTCTTCAGGCACATATGTATTATCTATTTATTACAGTATCATTTTAGTTTAAATGAGACAAAAAAAATAAAAATAGAAAGATGAAAACGTAACTATTACTATAGCTCTATTTAATAAGTTAAGCCTTAAATTAATATGAGTAATTAATAAGCAGTATTCTGGTGGCAGTTCCTGCTCGATATCTGTGCCTGTTGAGCATGCTAATATATTGCTATATGTACTGAAACTCACATGTACACTTATTTATTTATTTATTTATTATTTATATCGTCTCATACTAGTTGTCCATCTTATTAAATTAAAAAAAGAAAAATTATATGAATTGATACATTTTAATAAATAATTATTGATTTTAGCAATATTTTTTATTTATTACCATTTATAGCAATACTATGTTAAATCTTCAATATGTATTAAAAGTGAATTATATATGCAATATATATGAATTATAATTGGTTTTTAAAATATATTATGTTTGTTTGGTAAAAATTTGACACATTGTGTTATAAGTGAATTAAAATGTGTTATATGTGAATAAAAAAGTGTTCTTTGTAATATGAATTAAACTTGTATTATAAATGAATTAAAGAAAAAAAAATTATTGCTATAAATAATTTAAAAAAATTTATTATAGTATATTTATGTAAGTTTCCCATTAAAAAGTTTACTTAATTTTTATATTATTCTTGCAACTAAATATTTTTGAAAATGTTTATGTTTATTTATAAAATATTCAAAAAACTTTTTTTTAAAGAGTGAATAGTAAAATTATCTTCTTATTTGTGATTCTTTAAGTAAAAATAGTCCCTCCGTTCATATTTATTTGTCAAGGTAAGGTCATGCACTGATTTCCTCAAAGAAAATTTAATACAAGGTGTAATTTAACTAATATAATTCTACAATATCAAGAATATCAAAAGTCTACATAATTTTTTAATTGAACAAAATAGAATAATTATTAAGGATAGAATTAAAAAAAAACCACTAATTGTTTTTTCATTATTTAAATTTGATAATTAGTTTTAAACATTTATGTTTAATATACATGTTAAACAATCATGAACGGAGGGAGTACAAGACGGATGGAATAATTTATCATTGTTCTATTCTCTTCAGAAATGCCATATAAAAGCTTTTTCCTCTACCAAACAAAAAGAAATGGAAAATAAATATTCATAAAATACAATTCATTTGACATAAAAATATTACTCTATTACGTAAGAAATTAAAACGTTAGGCATTTAAAAGGGAGTTACGTTAATTTAATTTGAAATAGTAGAAAAGAGCATTAAAGTGAACATTTATCGAAATATAACGACAATTTATCATAAATATGACTATTTCTAAACTATATATAAAAGACGTCTAAAGTTTTTATACAATAAGTAAAAATAAAAATAAAAAAAGCAAAACATAATAACTACAAATAAATATTCTAGATATGGAGAAGACATTGTTGAAGTTGGTTTATATTATGGCACTTTTTATTGTTGTAATAGGTTTGTTACTATCTCTCTCTAACAACAATATAATTTTTTGGGAAAACGCATAACTATTCCTAGATTATGATCGAAATCTCAGAGATACAGTCTAACTAAATTAAGATTTTATCATCCCTGAACTTATTGTTTTTTGTAATTTTGTGCACCTTTTTGGTTATGTGGCATTCAAATATCTCTCACGGGCCTCAATTGCGTGGAGTCACGTAGTGAACCACGTAAGATAAAAGGTGCATAAAATTACAAATATAATAAGTTCAGGGGATAATAGGATGTTAGTTTAGTTAAGATGTGTCTCTGAGATTTCGGTTATAGTCTAAAGGATACTTATGCATTTTCATGAAAAAAAAATTCACAAATTGACGTGATACAAGTAAACAATTTTTATGTATATTATGACAAAAATGACTAATGATATATTTATTTACAGATATTGTATGTATTAAAGTTGAAGGTGATGGAATAGTATGTTATACAGATGAAGATTGTGCCCACGTAGTTAAAGGTCGCCATTGTAGACCTTTTTGTGATTGGGGAGAAATTTGTGACTGTATTCCATATAATTCTCACGAAGATTATGTTACTACTGATACAATTTCACCGGCAGAGTCTGAATCCTCAAAATACTAATATAAATACAAATGAAGATATAAATTTATTCTTCGTTTAAACTTATTTTTCTAAATAGAGAATAATCATATTGTACTATGTTTGATGAATTTTGTATACGAAATTTATGAATATTTATGGTATCATTTTCAATATGAAATGGATAATTGATTCGTGAATTTGAGAAAAGAGGCCCAGTAAAATGAGGATTTAAATACGCAAAAGAAAGGAAGGAAGGATTTTTAAATACTTGCATAAATTTTAAGTTCACAACAAATTAAACAATTTCATTCTAGACGAATAAATTAAAATGACAATATAAATTATTTGACCATAATTAAGTATTAATAAAAGATACGACTTAATAAGAATGGTGATGTAAAAGTCAAAATTTAATAAAATATTTTGAAAGAATAAAATTCATATAAATTTTTGTGTGAAACTTATTTTCTTTTAACTTTTTTAGATCAATCATTGTTAGCTAACTTTTTATACGCAATTACTTCGAGTTTTTGGCCAAAAACATCCTTCAACTATACCCCAAACATAAACTACATCCTTACAATATCATTTTTAGCAGAAATAATCCTTTAACTATACCCCAAACTTAAACTACATCCTTAAAGTATTATTTTTAGCAGAAAACATCCTTTAATTATTTGTAAGTGAACAACTTTCATCCTTTTGTTAGATATTGTCAAAAATTTAAGGGATTTTACAAAAAAAATGAGTTGTTAACGTGACTATCAACAAAAGTTATTCTGGAAAATTCCATTACTTTCTACAAGAAGTTCTTTAAAAATAAATCTTAGACACTGTTGCTCATGGAAAGTAAAATTGATTAGGTGTGAGTGCACATGATTTGCCTTTTTCGTAAAGAAAAGAAGTTGGAGATTAATTATTTTTACCTTTTTCTTAACCAATTAAATGAATAGATTTTTGGGTCAATCTAATATCAAAGTGACCAAACTATTGATATATCTCGTATTTGAGTTTCATTCTACATTATTAGAAGCGGAAGTCTCCAACAAATGTCGCTTCTAGCATATTCAATTTAAACTAATAATATTTTTAATTAAAATTACATGAAAAATGAATGAAAAAATGGTCAAATTAAAAGATTTTGCATAATTCTTAACTCAATTACAAAAAAGTTCAGGATAATATTCTTGGCATATTTAAGAATAATAATTAGGAAGGGACGACTTAATTTTTGTGGGATATATCGATTAGTTTTCTGATAAGTTCAAGTAGAAGGATGAAAATTGTTTACTTTAAAATACTTGAAAGATGTTTTCTGCTAAAAATAATACTTTAAGGATGTAGTTTAAGTTTGAGGTATAATTAAAGGATGTTTTCTGCTAAAAATGATACTTTAAGGATGTAACTTAAGTTTGGGGGATAGTTGAAGGATGTTTTTGGCCAAAAACTCCAATTACTTCTAATTATTTTTTTAATCTCAACCAAGTAGATTAGAGACCTTTTCATATTGTTTGATTTCGTATTTTATACGTCCAAGATATATCAAGAGCAACATATTTTGACCTACATTAAATCTATACTTTTTTATACAAAAGTTATGTTTGTTTTTTAATTTTGTCAACTCTATCTTATGGGTGTATACATGATCGGTTTGGTATGGATTGTTCAAATATCAAACTAAATTATTTGTAATTTTTTTTTAAAATTTTAAATCAAACCAAACTAATAAAATTCGGGTTTTTTCGAGTTTTTCAACCTCGGGTTGGTTTGAGTTTTTTAAATACCAAATCAAATTATTGTGTCAATTTTTTAAATTTATAAATCAAACAAAATTAATAAACCTCGGGTTTTTTCAAGATTTTTGGATTTTCCCGTTAAAGTTTGCATAGAAACATATAATTAACTCGTGCTCATTTCTTCAGTCCAATCAAAATACAATTATTGAAGTGTTTAAAAAAACACAAAATATGAGATGAGTACTAATGACACAAAAATATTCAATAAAAAATAATAATGAAATCATCATATAAAATAAAATTGTAAAGTCATAACTTAAAAATACTAAATCATGCTAAAATAAGTTTAATAAATATTAGTAACATGACTAAATATTTAAGAAAAATTAAAATTAGATTATATATTTTAATTATCTAAACCAATGTAAACTAAAGAACAAATATTCAATATTATTGTCATTCTTAGTGTTGAATTGATTTTCTTTTTGCAGTAGTATTAATTTACTTTAATTTAAGTTTTATTATAATTATCTACATCTATGAACTATAATCTCTATCGAACATTTCAAATTCTAAGTTTTGAACTTGAAATAATATATTTAAAGATAAAAACTATGAAATATATAAAAATACTTTAAAATTATATCAGAAGTAAATATTTGTATGTATAAAATAAAACTTTAAAATTACATATATAATGTCGAATTGATTTGGTCTAGAATTGGTTTGTATTAGTTAAAACTAAGCCAACTCAAATATAGTCGATTTTTTTGTCCGATATCAAATCAAGTCAAGCCAAATCACTAGTCAATTTTTTCCGATTTGACTCGATTTGCTATTTGGTTCGATTTTGTGCTCCCTATAGTCTATCTCACTGTGGATCAATAGACCAATAGTATAACGAAGAGCACTATTATATCTTTAACGAAGAGCACTATTATATCACAACATGTTCATTATTAAAGAGAAATTACATAAAAAAATAATTCTTAAATTTGACAGCACAATTTATTATAGCACTAAATTATACGACGTTTAAATATTTCTTAACATTTTCAATTCTAATATTATTTTATGGACTTCAATTTCACTCTATATTATTGATGTCAATTTGACAAATGTAAACTTTGTTAAATTTTGAGTGACCCATTTTAATTTCTAGATCCATTCAAAACATTTCTCATAATATATATATATATATATATATATATATATATATATATATATATATTTTAATCAACTTTTCTATGCAATCTTCATTTTTATTTGTGTTGTCAAGGAAAAATTGAATTTCAAAAAAATTCATTCTCCAAGAGGTAAATTCGTAGGGAGGATTCAAAGAAGATAATGTGAATATTATAGTGAATTTTCTACTTTAAAGTGACTTAAAAAAATTGTTGAATAGTGAAGAAGAAGAAAAAAGTATTGAAGGTTTAAATAAGGGTTAACAACAAGGAAGAAGAAAGAGAGAGGATTTTGGGGATATGTATTTATAAATTAATCAATTGATATAATTAATTTTAAAGTGTTTAAAAAATAGTGAATAAGTAAAAAAGAAATAAAGATTGATGACATGGTGCCTACATGGTTATGATGTGGCGCTTACACAACTATAATGTGGCGGGTGCGAGTGTGTTATAGTCTCAGGGTGAGAAAAATCACTTGAAAGATGTTAAAGAATATTTAAATACCCGTATAGTTAAGCGTTAAAAAAAGTTATGCTGTCAAATTTAAAGGGATATTTATGTATTTTCTTTTATATTGGTGGTCTGAAATTGCACTTTAAAGAAACTATCCCATGTGAACGAATTTATATCACAATTAAAACAGTCACAAATCAAAATATGTTAAACAATCGAACCAATATTCTAATTGAGTCGTGTACTCTCTACTTGTTCAACTTTCTACATATTGAACGTTACTCCATTACGTAAAAAAAACTGAGGCATTTGAAAGGGACATACAACTAACATGAATTTAATTTTGAATAGTAAACCACCTTTATTAAAATATAACGTCAATTTCTCATAAATGTATGACTATTCTCTCAACTATAAAAGTGTGTAAAATTTTATACAATACATAGTAAAATAAAATAGACAAACATATACACATAAATATTCTAGTTATGGAGAAGACAGCCTTGAAGTTTGTTTATATTATGGCACTTTTTATTGTTGCAATAGGTTTGTGAGACTCTCTCTCTCTCTATGTATAATAATTTTCTTACAGAAAAATGACTAATGATATTTATTTACAGATTTTTTATATATTAAAGTTGAAGGTCAAACAGTATGTTCTACAAATGAAGATTGTGCCTGGGTGGCTGAAGGTCTTAATTGTAAACCTTATTGTGACTTTGGAGAAGTTTGTGAATGTTATATAGATAATGATCAACCTACTACAACTACAAACGTAGATTCAAATTTATCTCCCGTTTAATCTTATTTTTGTTATTTAATAAATTTTGTATATGAGATTCATGAATTGTTATTGCTCTATATCAAAATGAAAAATAAAATAAATACTTAAGAGACACTCTTCAACCCAATTTTACCTATGTATCATATATTTACAATTCTTGCAGCTATATTAACACAATTCAGTACAACATTTTTTACATTTTCACCTAAATCTGTTCTATATTTACACGGTTTAGTATTATTGTTAAGAAGCTTCTGAATTCGAGACAGAACCAATCGCGGGATTCTCACAAACATTGCACCTGCAAACTGGGCAGACCCTGGAAAACCAGAAAGTAGGAAAATGAGGCACAAGCTATATCTCAAAGTACATAGCAATACACTGAATTGTCTGAACGTATCATACCGGTTTACTTCTTTAAGCCATTTATCGATACAATGCATATGATATTCATGGCGGCAAGGGAGCACCCTCAGTTTGTCTCCCTCCTCATACTCAGCCAAACAAATGTGGCACCTACAAAAACATAGTACACCTTATTAATACAGGATATATAATCTTTACGGAAATTCATTGTCGTAGCTGAATTTTGAGGCTGTCTAGCTGTTTATGTTTTTGTCCCTTGAAATTCAAATAGGAAGGTTAAAGACAGCAGAACGGAAAACACTCCCATCAACACTACTTAATGTTTTAAGTATCTGTTACTATTTTGGATTTTCTTCTCAAGCCGAGGGTCCATCTAAAACAGTCTCTCTACCTCCGATGGTAGGGGTAGGGTTTGCGTACAGTCTGCCCTCCCCAAACTCCTTTTTGTTAGACTACACTGGGTATGTTGTTGTTGCTGCAACACTACTTGATGCTTAAATTACATCTTTGAATCTGCAGAAACTTCTGGAAATGGAAAATTTGGTGGGGACTGAAATTTTAGCTTTGAAATATGGCTACCCCCCAATCTAGTGATCATAAGGGCAAGGTCCACATAGAGTTGAAACTTGCAAATAACTGATCAAGAGAGATTCTTCAGTTATAAAGAACCAGATAGAGCCTTTGATAGATGATAGGGTAATGGATACTCGTCAAAACAAACTGGGAGGAAAGATCGTAAAGAATCTTCATAATGTTGCTATTGAAGACTGAAGATTGCCTAAGGATCGAAAATCCGGCTATGCTTATGTATAAAAACTGGGCAAAAGATAGATTTACTAGATCCCATTGCATCTAAACAAAGAGTAAAATATATCCAAAGAGGGAAATTTGTGTGTCAAAAGTTTTAAGAAAAATTATAGAGATATCAATTTTATTTTGTAAGTATTTCACAAGCATGCTAGCTAAAGCCATAATTCATGCATGATGGAACTTTGAATTTGATTTTCCTAACAAATCCAAATTAATAACAAACTACTGCAGTAGGAGACTGGAGAACCGTAGAACTGACAATATACATTCACAACTTTCTGTTCTTTATCTTTTGCTTTCTCCGACTTCTTTTAATCTCTTTGATTTCTTTCTCTTCAGCGTTCAGCTACCAAAGCGGAAGACAATTATTTGGAGGGGAGGAGGCAGTGCCAATTACTGACTGCTAACGTATATAACTTAGGAGGCAACACAACTCAAATAAGCATATCAACTATTCAACTAGTTAAGAAGACATACTGTTGCATATCAGTGGGAGCATTGTCTACAGCTCCTAACTTCTTGTGAGACTTGAGAGGAAATGAGTCCACAACAGAATCTGGAGCTGGAAGCGAGAGCGTAGATAGCGAAAGTGTGAAAGATTGTTGATGGATCTCATCGAGGACCTAAAAAAAGAGACCAAGCCATATGAGCTCATACTATTGCAATCACATAATAAGGCAAGGGGAGATACCAGAAAGCATTAACAGGTCACAAATTATTGAATGAAAAAAATCAGTAACCATGAACACCTCATTCCTTTAGCCTTCAATCTTGAAAGTACATTCATTCGGTATCCAGTATATCCCTCTCAATCTCTCTATCTATAGTACACTTTTAAGCAGGCACTATGCTATTAGTGCTGGGTGCTGAATGCTATTAGTGCTGAGTGCTGAACAATGTAAAAAGGATTCTTCTCGGAGAAGGTGCTGAACACTGTAAAATTAACTAAGATTCAAGCTTGCACTGAATCCAAACTTAGGTCTCTGCGATTAAGGAAATTGGCAACAATCAAGTGCCTTCGGAATAGCAAACTATGCAAGTTGGATGTATTCACGTTTTCAGCTGGAATTATTATATAGGGTTCTTAATACTGGATAAACTGATGTCGAGCATTTTTACTATGCTCCTTGAGTTTTGTTTACCCTTGGCGATCTATTCAACAAGAAATAATGCAGATGCAAAGTTTCTTTAGGACGGATTAAGAAACATCCAGCAACACAGATCAATTAAGAAAAAAAAATCTCGACTCCATTCTTTTATTCATGGTTTCCACCCGGTGTACGATACCTCCAATCAGTAGTCAAGAAAAAAATATACTACACAACACAACTTCCTAAAATAATTAAACAATGGAGCACGGCCAAACCAAACAGGTTGATTCACAAATGGGACAAACTCTTGTAGAGGAAAGATCTCAACCAAAGATTGGTAAACGCCTAATTAGATCTATTTTATTCTAGTTCAAAGACAAGCCAATCCCAACTTGTAGTCCAAAAAGGAGGGGTCTTACATCCCTCAATCTAGAGTTAGACATACTCCATTGTCAAAAAGCACGAGCTGATAGATAAAATATACAGCAACTTGTCTTGTTCCTTACTTATTTCCTTCTAAGTGTTTATATGGAAATAACAGTAAACTTGACATCTCCACAATCCACAAAAAACATGAGAGTTCATTGTAATAATTCTCCTGAATGTGACTTGAATAGGGAAAAGGAAGGATGCATAATATGCATAGAGAATATTCTTAAGTTCTCATTCCTAACAAAAAATACCCTCTAGAATTTGAAACTTAAGGACATTAGATGCTGGAGACATACCTCAAATAAGGCCTCAGCTAGTATAATTATTCGTGAAATACTTGCAAGGGTACTGAACTCTTCAGTTGTAAGTAATGGTTCACACGAACATGTACCATCAGGATGAAGGCCTGATGAGCAAAGATTTTGTTGTGGAACTCGGTTACCAAGGCCTTCAAGAACTCTTTCAGATATCTGTATATGTAAATACGGATAGGTTATTGGGATTATCATTAATGAATTCTAGGTATGAAAAATAAAAAGAACATTAAGAAACAGGATATTTATCGCCTCAAAAGAGAAGTGATATAAGTGCCAAGTAGTCCGTATTTGAAAGTAGCCTCAAGATGCTACAATGACTAAACATAAAGTTAAGATGCATTTTGTGCTCATAAAAAGTTGTAGAATTATAATTACACATTTATGCAAACACAATTTTTTTATTTTATTTTTTAAAAAGAGGCTTTTTTGAATTGCTGCCATCATAAGCACCTTTGGTTTTTTCATGTAAAACAGCATGTCCTTAATAAAGAAAGATGTACATGGAAAAAGAAAAGGAAATAGCTGAGACCAAAGTTTTCTTGAGATTTTCTACTGCAACTAGTGGAAAATACATTTAACAAAACGATATTAAACGAGACAAAATGCAAGTTAACATCTGATATAATATAGTGTGTGAAACAATAATAAGGATGATATGCCTAGATAATCAAGCTTTGGAGAGTGTGAGTAGATAAGTATAACATAAGAGGGCAGAAAATAATTAGCCATCATAACAGACCAAAACCTCCTACAAAGAAGACTAGTGCATTTATCTTATCCTGATATAATTCACACTCATTATGATCGAAAAATCTGCTTTTAAGTTAAACATGCTCTCTCTATATATAATAATAAAATAAAATGCAGGGATTGCCTATATCCACCTCAAACAGTCAAAAGCATTAGTAACAGAAAAGATCTTGATATATTACCTCAGATCTTGTTGTTTGTCTTTGTTCACTTCTGCGATGATTCCTACTAGCCCCATAACCAGAATCAAATCCAACCCCATCATAATGGAGATCCCCATTCAAATCAATTCGCCATCTGTCACGAGATCCTAGATCATCAGCATGACCAGTTGCGAAAACAATGGTTGGAGAATCACTATGCCTTCTTAAACTGCGTCTTGATATAGCATCCCAAAAGAGCCTCCTACTGTTTCTTCTTGTTTCTTGACTACCTATATCAGCAATGTTACTAGATAACATGTTGGAAGAGATACTCACCACATCAACATGTAGCACATCTTGAGAGGAGTGTACTCCAAGTTCACTATCCAGCAAAAGAAATCCTGAACCTGAAGTTGTTGCTTCTTCAGAGGTATCACCCTCGAGAAATTGATGCCTTGGTATAGAATCAGAAGTAACAGAAATAGATCTAGAATCAGAACTTGACTCAATATGCACATCTCCGTGATTCTCCATTGAATCCCCTTGTGAACATGAGCTTCTGCACTCTTCTGGAACAGCGTGAGAATCTTCAGTATTCAAGCGCGTCAAAGATTCAGTACTAACAGTTTCAGCCAAGCTGTCTCTAGCCTGTGAAGAGACCGATTCTTGAGGTGGTTGTTTCGATTTACAGTATTGAATGGAAGTTATGAACTAAGATAAGAACTAACCTGGTCACATATTGAATGTTTTTCATTTGAAATGCATGTATTATTGATGTTCACTTCGGCATTTGTCAAATTATATTCAACAAAAGCATCATGACTAAGACCACTAGTGCTTTCTGATGAGGATCCTGTCTCAGGTTGAGTAGCATGACCAACTTCTGAACTAAATGTTGAAGAAGATTCTGCTATAGAATTCCGAGAAAAATCACCAACCAGAGGTTGAGGATAATCTTCAAGCTGTACACATCATCATATCTCGATTTCAAATTTAAGGATGAAGATTATAGGATAGGTTGAACTCGATAATAAGATTAAGTCAGCATGAGGAACATGTAATATAACATGTGATTTTCTACTGGACACTAATAAAGGGAAATATATTATTACACATAGCAATAAACTTGAATTGCCAGCACGCAGTTCAAAAGCAGTGAAGTGAGTGCAAATTTGTTCAACCGAGGCGATACTTTTTTCTCTGCTTCAACTCTTCCTTAAGCAATACAGCCTTTTAAAGCACATTAGCAGCCTCTTTTAATCAGAGAAGTGAGCATGATACACGTAGGGTCCTTACATGAATGTTGACGATGCACCATTAAACAATTTACGACCTTAAAAGTATCAAGAAGCTATAACAACAAAAGAAAAAAACACATAACAGCATAGTAGAGAAGGACCGAACAAATACAAAATGCATGATACTATAGCTGCACCACCACTTGTGAAAGCCTGCCCACTACAACTTCCACATCTTTGGTAATATAAGAGATGAAATACGTTGAAATGGATTAAGAGTTTTAGTTTCTTGTAGGAAATGTAAAACACATGTCAAAGCTCAAAGAGACTTTCTAGCTAGAGAGCAACAATGAATACCATTCAATAAGCATCTAAATTCCAAGCGCGAAACAGTTCAAGCGCGCTTTATCCCATTTACTTAAGTTCAACACAAAAATACCCTTTATTAGATATCCTAGTAAAATCTCCATCCATCACAAATGAATTACCAAAATGCTAAAACCAAAACCAAGCCCATTATCACCAATTATTCACCACAAGAAAGAAAGAAACAGAGCCCATTTAGGTTCATTAAACCAGTCCCAACTGATAAAACAAATGAGATGCATAGTGACCACAGAAACACAAAAGTCAACTCTGGACGACTTCAGACTTCCCTATTGGTAAATCAAATAAAGATGATAACTTTAAGGAAGTAACAAAAATACCCAAGAAAGTAAAGGGGAAAAAGAAAAGCAACAAATTGAAGCAACCCATGATCAACATCTTGTTACAAGAATCAAAATTATCAAGAATACAAAACAGATAAATCATAAAAACAACTCAAATAGGCACCCCCAAAGCCCAAAAACAATAAAAAAGACTACTTTTTTTTTCTTCTGAAACACAGAAAAATATAGAAAGGTGGATAAAGATCAAGAAAAGTGCCTCATGGTCCAACTGAGAAGTGGATGCACCACCACAGAAGAAAGAGGAAAGTTTGAGCTTGCTCCGTTTAGGTCTTGACCCGGAACCGGATGATGATGATCTTATACGACTGCTACTGGAACCCATAATTGTTGTGGAGAAGTTGAAATACTAATGATATTGAAGATGATAACTACAAAAATAGCTTATAAATAAATCACCAAAATTCTCTATTTCGGCTCTTTCCTATGATGCTGCTCTCTTTTTCAGTACATATATTTTAAGAGAATAAAATATAAAAGGAAATAAATTTTTATTTTAATGTGTCAACTAAAAATGAAGGAAAGGAGTATCGATAAATCGAAATGAAAAAATATTATTGGTTATTGGTAGAGTTATTGGATTATTGGGGTTTTAATGTGTTTATAAAAAAAAATTATTGAGTTATTAATTCGATATCAGTTATTGAGTGAACTGATAACCAATAAAATGGTAATAATTTATTATTTTACCCGTCATAATTATTAAATATTAATAATTTAATACTATATATAATTAGACAGTATAACTATTTCAAATTATTAGTACTCTACCAACTTCACACTAGGCCACTTTACTAGCTTTTATCGTTTACTCAAAATCTAAAGATTAGAGTAAGTAGTTCACAATTGTAGCTATTTGATTTTAGTTTTAGTTTTAATCTTGTTGGACTATTTTATTTTAGTTTTAGTTTGTAATTGTAGGTTATAGCATTTGCAAGTTTGTAAAAGTCCGTAAGTTGATTAACATAAAAAATTTCATACTATGTTTTGGTGGTAACATATAATTATAGCATTCATACTATATTTTCTCTTATTGATGCAATTTTTCATTATCTTTCTTTTTTCACTATATCAAAACATTTAGAGAAGTGAGAAGACATATAATATTTTACGGACATTTTCTTATTAGGTAAATCGAAAAACAAATCGATGATGATCAAAAACCGATAACCGATCTTATTGGTTTGTTATTGAGTTAGCATATTTAAAAAGAGAAAATCAATAAATCAAATCGATAATATAATTAAGTCTAACCGAATGGACCGAAATCGAATAATTAAAATTGAATGGTAGTATATTTATTTAGCTTGGTTAGTTGTTTCACACATCAGAGGCTTAATTGTTTATTTTGTGGGGAAAAAAAGATCCCATTGATTTCTTAAATTAAAAATATTTACGACCCCACATTTTGGTGTTCTTTTTCTTTTTCTCTCTTTTACGTGACTTGTGGGAAAGTTTTTTTTGTCGATGATTGCTAACTAAATGAAGAAATAGATTTATTTAGCCACATTGAACAAAAGCTAAAAATGAAAGATATGTTGATTATTAAGTTAAAAAGGAAATTATATGTGATGATTAGGTCTTGGTAGCTTTTCAATGAGAAACTTTGGGATTATTTGATCGTTTGATAGTTAATACAATGTTTGATAATTTTTTAATTATGTTATGTAAAATTCAGATATTTAATTACATTTTATAATATTACACAAGTATATTGTGAGAAATATAGGGAAAAAATAATATTGAATTGTTGTTGTTTTATCTACATTATTACATGAGACCCTATTTATAGGTCATAGAATACAATCCTTTACCTAATACGATACTACTTAGTAGTCTTATTCCTATTCTAATAGGATTATATAAACCTATTCCTATTCTAATAGGATTGTATAAACTATTCCTATTCTAATAGGATTGTATAAACCTATTCATATTCTAACACTCCCCCTCAAGCTAGTGCGTACAATTCATGCACCTAGCTTGTTACAAATGTAATTAACACGGGGACCGATGAGGGGCTTGGTGAGATATTTGTAGACTTCACAAAATTGACGGTCAATCTTAATGTGCTTGTCTTCTCATTAAATACTGGATTTGATGGATTTGATGCATAATGCCAGTAAATCCAATGTGCTTAATCTTCGCATGAAATACTGAATTCGAATCATAATGTTGGTGTTGAACTTCCCAACCCAAGCTTGAGAAAAATTGTTCTAGACCATAGAGTGATCTGCACAATCGATGATACAACACAATCAACATACAAGGCTACTAAACCCCCCCTGAAAACTCCCCCTGAGCAACGAAGTGCTCAAATCTAATATAAAGTATATGGATCATGTTGGCATTAATAGATGAGTTAATATCATATGCCGGAGTATTAGATTTTATGGCTAAAAATGGTCACAATCTAAGAAATAAAATTATATAGGTAGGGTCGGAATGATGTCACGACCCAACTAGAAAATAGAAATTATATAGGATAGTTCAAATTGATGGAACGACCCCATTGACAAAAAAAGAGAAATAATATGGGTAGGGTCGGAATGATGGAACGACCCTAATGAAAAAGAGAAATTATATAGGTAGGATTGGAATGATGGCACAACCGTACGCAAATCAGATTTGAGTAGTCACCGGAAAAGACGAATGGAACTATGCAAATCAAATCTCAGTTACTGAAAAGACACATGATGTTATGCAACTCAGATATGAGAAAATAGTTCGGAAAAATTCCACGGTACTACACAAATTCAATATGAAAAGTAGTCCGGGAGATGTACGGTGCTATGCAAATCAGATATGCAAAAAAAGGTAGTCACCGGAAAGATGGGACGGTGATACAAAATTAAATATGAAAAAGTAGTCATCGGAATGATGGTACAGTGCTACAAAATTAAATATAAGAAAGTAGTCTCCGCAAATATACACGGTGACCCAACTTTTGACGATATTAGCAATCAAGATCCCAACTGTGATGACCAATTGGAAGAGAACATTGAATGTACCCTGTACTTGTAGGGAGCAATCTCAGATAAATAAATAGGAACTGATTGATTAGCAAATCCGACTCCAACTCTAAGAAGGATACGACCCAAGATGAGCATGCTAATGTGGACAACAACAGCATTAAGAAGGGCACCAAGCAAGAAGAAGAGACCTTCAAGGAACATTGTCACTTTTTTGCTATGTTTCTTAACAAAAGAAGCGACAAAGGAAAAAGAGTTTGAGAAAAGGATCCATAGAAGTAACTCCCCCTGAAATTTCAATGTCGTTACCAAAGATCAGGTCGGGGTTTGGTCGCCTGAGCCTCCCGAGCCTCGTGACGGTGTTGTCTTTTGCACAACACCTTTAGAACGAAAGATGACGCAAATCAGTCCCACCGTTGCCACCGGAATTTGACACCGGTGACTTGAAGTTCTCAAGTGACCTAGTTTTTGTTAACATAATCATTAGCCGGACGGGCGGCATATATGAGTAATAGCCGCCCTCCGACAGCGGAAGCTCTTTGATTGTTTACCAAGATCGTAGAGGCTCTGATACCATGTGAGAAATATAGGGAAAAAATAATATTGAATTGTTGTTGTTGTATCTACATTATTACATGAGACCCTATTTATAGGCCATAGAATACAATCCTTTACCTAATACGATACTACTTAGTAGTCCTATTCCTATTCTAATAGAATTATATAAACCTATTCCTATTCTAATAGGATTGTATAAACTATTCCTATTCTAATAGGATTGTATAAACCTATTCATATTCTAACATATATATTAGGTATAAGTTTTGTTATGGAAAACATGGTGTATTGATTTGAAAGAGCCAAAATTTTCAATTAGTGAATTATGTATTGGAGTACAAATTAATAGAATGTCACTTCTAAGTTAGGTTTGCTATGGAATTGAGCAAATGTTACATAGAAACAATTTATTTTATTTTCAAAGTTTAATCCAATAAAAATAATGATGTGGATCACATGTCAACATAACATTGTATTATTTTATTATGTTCATAAGTTTTCTCAAATTTGAATTAGAAATAACTAACAAAACCATAATATTACTTCAATCAAAATAAATTATAATCTTAAAAAAAAAGTATATGAACAACTTAAAAAAATTATCTATATATTTCAGTCTTTTTTTTCTTTTTCTTTACTAGGCCTAAGATTGATATCATCATAAAAAAAGCTCAAACGGAAACATAATTTTTATAAGAGAAGACTGATAAAGACCAAAGATATATTTTTATAGGGTCAATGAGCAAATATAGCAGAATGACTTATAAATCTAATTGAGAACTTTTGCTTTTATTTTAAATATTTTTTGTGAAAATAGGATGGGTGAGAAATGGTATAATTAATTAAAACCGTTTCATACTTATTACAAATTGACTATACAACAAAGAACCTTATATTTTATATGTTGTTTTATAAATTTGGTCATTATCAAGAAACTTATTGCGAGATTATTCAAGTATATTCCTTTAAAAATTGAATTTTAAAATTAGGACTTTCTTTTGGTTATATAAAAAATATTTATTTGTCGAATAGGACCTTGGCTTGTGGATAAACCCTACAAATGGTGTATATATAAATATTACTTTATTCGTTTTAATTTATTTATTTTGTTTTGATTTGGAATGTAATTTAAGAAAATAGATAACAAATTTAAATTTTATGATCTTAAGTTACAAATATATCAAAATATCATTAATCTCATAGTCTTAAACATGTCAAGCAAAAGTTGAAATTATTTTTTTTTCAAAAAAATAATAATAACTTTTAAATAAGAGCAAAAAAAATAGCACAAACAAATTAAAACGGAGAGAATAGTTTTTTTTGGTAAAAAGGAATAAACATATTAGGATTAATTTGAAACTTCACCTACTCTAGACTTTTGGAATGTGCATATAACTAGATTTTCTGTCAATTCCACAAATTATTTAGAGCTTTTACATGTCTCTCTCATTATATACTTTATCTAAATCAAGTTGTATTATCTTCGAATATGCTCTTACATTATTTTAAAAAAACAAGACAGTTGTTGTTTTAAATATTTTCTTACTTGTAACCATATAAAATTTTCAACATGTACCAAAAACAATGAGGTAGATTATATTTATCTTCATAATTAAAATTTAACAACTTCCTGCTAATGTTTTAAGAAAAGAAATGAACAATAACAACTATGATACAAGTGAATTAACATCTAATAAACATTGGTATCAGATTTAAAGTTTCTCAAAACTGTTTACACAAGATACTACAAAAGCCGATCTAGAATTAGCATTTTAGCTACTACACATGTATCCAATGCAACCCTGCTTCGATAACTTTTCTTTTTGAGCCGAGGGTCTATTGGAAAAGCCCCCTACCCACAAAGGTAGGGGTAAGGCCTGTACTTGTGGGATTACACTGGCTATGTTGTCGTTGTAGCTACATGTATCGAGTTCTATCTCTTATATATATAAGCAGCAGCTGCTTGCATTTGAAAGCTACCTGTGTTAATGACACTTGACAATCTGCCTCAACTGCCAGATCCAAGAGTACATCATTCCAAATGCACAATATATGCTGATCATCATAAGAGGCAAGAAAGGAAGCCTCTCAGCAAAGAGAATAGGATGAACAAATTGTCCATATATCTCAATGGCCACGAAACATAGCAAGTATAACTTCCCAAACCATCCAACGATGAACCTCGTTTTGTTATATCTTGTCTGTTCAGTTTCAGCTGCTTTTCTATTAGTTGTTGTAAAATGAGAGGAGAATCCAATCCACATCAGTGTAGCATGTAAAAGCAGTAAGAGAACCTTAATTGGATACTCTTGGGGTTCAAATAACAATGGGAATAGAGAATAGCAGGACACTGCATGCACAGAAGGGTTTACGTGTTAGTCTCTGGAAATAAAAGTTACAGAGTGGTACGAGACCAGAAAAAGAGGAAGAAGGAGGAGGAGAAGCAGCAGCACAACAATAATAGTAACAAAAATAGCATGCAAAGGAAGAAATTCAGTAGTGTAATATTGATAGATACCCTATCTGCAAAGATTTCAAGAGCCCCCAACTAAATAAGGATAATTTTGAGGTCGGACATGACAAACCTGAGGCAATGGTGTAAAAATGGATAGCTCAAAACACACTATAACAAACCTAACCAACATGCACTAAGTATTGAATGTATGAGTTTTACTTACTCAGCACTTCTATTAATACAGTAACTGATGGAACAATACTAAAACTAATGTGTTTTTCCATATTACAATGGTGATTCAGTTTTGATTTTCTGAAGAATCAAAGGACTCCTAGCAAATCGATAGCTCCTTATATCTTCTATCTAGAGAAAAGGAAAAGGAAATGATAAAACTGAAAGCTGGTTACTTTGGGTAACCTCGTGCAATTAAACTCACAGGTATAATTCCTGCAACATAACAGTGACATCAAAATGGAGGATCAAAATGTTGTTAATGATAGGATAGAAGCATGAATCTTTTGTTGAAGAGAAAGAAACAGGTGTCAACCTGATCTTAGGATCGTTTAATGTGATTCTACTAGCCCAGGATTAGATTCCATGGTTGAAGACCATTTTACTATAGTGTTTTATCCAGACACACTGAAAAAGGCTACTTCTCTGTCCGATTTAATTGTACCGCAGAATAGAAGAATTTGTTGAATCCTATCCGGAGTTCTAGTCCAAGTAGATTAACTAAGAAACTCTCATGATAACTTTCGCTTTTATAAACCTTTGTTATCGTAATAGTTATAGGTCTCTCAATAACTTCTCGCAAAAGAGCAGTTACAACAGAAAATATGAAAAGCTTTCTGCACAAAATCAATCTTTAACATCAAGGACGTTAGCAAAGTTGTAGATATTTTTGCATTAAAACCAAATGGGGATTTAAGTAGACATACAAATCATGTATGCCACAATCTGGGTTAATACCAGATTCTTCTTGTTGTTTTCTAGATAAACCAAATTCTTGTCTTTCCAGTGGAATTTAATTGTGAAGCCTAGTAACTATGCAAGGTATAAAAGATTCGTCATGGTAAAGATAAACTACACTGCCAGCACTTTTGGAAAGTATGTTTTGACTAATTGGGGTATCATGATGCTTTATGAGATGAAATAATGACATTGATAATAGAATGGTGCTTGAAAGTAACACTTATTTCCAACTGAAAGAGCTCTGATTTTTGTATGGTCATGTAAAATGAGCCATTCACAGCAAAAATAAAATATAAGAACATAAGAAACACAAATTACGGAACAACTTCTAGAAGATGATATCAAACAGAAGAGTGACTGAACTATACAGAAAGATATAAATATGAATTTCAGATGGTAAAAGACTTATCACATAAATCATGTCGTGATACAAATTCAGGCCTTCCAGATGACTTTGAGAGGTCAATCACCATTAAAGAGTGAGTAAAAAGTGAATTACCTATGGACAAATAGAAATAGTGTTTTGCATCTTCCACACTTTTCAACGAAATGATGGCAAGGGGAATCACAAAGTGAAGTGAAGCTTTCTCATGGACATGCCAGCCAAACATAAAGCCGCATGTGTAAGCATAGGCTATCCATCTAGTAATCATCCTTGGTTGGGGATCTTTCCAAGCCTTTATAAGACATGGAGCTATTGCAAGTAAAACAATACTGAAGGTAACCATGGGGGTGACCTGCAATATATAGAGGCCCGTGTAAGCATGGGCTTCTCTAACTAATATTATTTGCTGAAAGGTAACTCCTTTTATCATGTTTATTCTCAAAATAAGGTAACTCTTTTATCAGCATTTGAATTTGAAGATTCCTAATCAGTGAGCTTAACGAAGTTATTGTCAAAAAGCAAGACACACAACATATGTTGGATGACGAGATGAATGGGTATGCTTACTCTAGGTAATACAGCAAAAGGAGAGGAGTCCCCAACTAGTCCACCGGTGAATGAAGCTGTCGGTGTCTGGACGCTGAAACCCATTTTCACAAGCGAAAACGCTAACACTTTATCGAGAATTATATAGAACACCCAGAAGTTCGGAGCCCAATAAGCATGACAGAGTCCCCGACCAAATGGAAACATTCGATGGAACACTTGTTGTATCTGCAACAGGATTGAAAGCAGGTGGCAAATTGTCAGGATTTGATGGTAGAGCACACAAGCAACGAATTTCATACTTTATCATACCATTCAACAAACAGAAAAAAACACTTTGATCAGCCAAGGTTAAATTTGAAACAAGGTTATCTAATTGCCAGAGATTTAAGCATCATCAGCAAACAGGCTAAAAGAATGAAAAGAACAAGACAATAGAACATAAAAACGTACATTTCAGCAATAAAACTTTACAATTTTGTTACTAGCTAGATGCAACTCATAACATTGGAGCAATTTTTATTATTATTCTATGAGCCTACAAGTCTAAATGGAGCTACATGGTTTGTGAGGATTCATACAGATATATCAACTATCTTTTTTTTACACTGTAACATAAATTTCATTAATAGAGTACCAAGAAGGCACTGCAAACTGCAAAGCAACAGATTACTGTTTTAATTATACCCCCAGGAATCGAACCAGATTGAGACTGAGGCCTTGCTTGTTGTTCTAAGACCATAAATATAATCTTATTTCTAGAAATATTGGTAAAAATATCCATGCTTAACCATATAAAAAATAAAAGATCAATGCATTCTTGACGAACTAAATCTTTCTGCTAGTGAAACCAAGACAACAGAACACGAGTAAATAACATCTAATTCTACATGTGATCCCAACAGGGAACTAACTAGAGAATCAACTCATACAGAGAACTAAAGATCAGAAATTTTACCTGCCCATGATACAGAAAAGGCCCATAAGCAGCAGCAAAAACAGCCACAACAGCACTCCCCATAATAACCAATCTCCCAAACCCCCTAATCAACCCACCCCTGCAATAATGCCTCAACAAATAAACAAAATAAACAGGAGCAGCAACAGCAAACAAATGCTTAAAACACAACAAAACTGCAAAAACAAAACCACCTAACAAATCCTTCCCTTCCTCCAAAGCTGAAAGAGATATCAAAAGGATCCCCAAAAGAAACCCATTATACTGAAAATGCAAATGGTCCACAATCATCAACCCAGGCGAAGAAATAACCAAAACCCAAATCAAAACTCTCTCTTTATACCCTAAATTCCGTGTCAATCTATAAATACCAAAAACCAACACAAAATCAGATACTATAACAGTAAGTCTTTGAAAAAGAATTGTGGGTTGTGATTTGTAATTGAGACCTTGCTGTAGATTAACCATAATAGGGTCCACAAGGGAGGCAAAGAAAGAAAGAAAATGCTCGAAATGAGCAAAGAACGGAGGATAATCGAGGGTCCATGGACTTGTTTCGTCAGAGTACCACTGAGAAAGAGGAAGGGAGTGAGTTACAGCAAGCCAATTACGGTGGACTTCGAAATCTGTGCTGTGATAAGCTGGGATTAGAAGGAACTTAATGCATGTGGCTATAAGGGAAACCCATAAGATCTCTGTGATGGGTTTGGGTTTTGGGATCGGCGTTTGATCGGAGTGGTGTTTTTGGTTGTTCTTTGGGGGTTTCATGGCTTTGGGCCGACGGCGAGTGGTGTTTTGGGTTGAGAAATGAGCGGAGGGGAGCTTGAAGAAGAAGGTGACATGTCAGCAATAACACGTCATGGATTGTCCAGGTCAGCATCTAGCTGGCTTTTTTGTTTTGGGTCGGGTCGGGTTATATTTAGGCCCAATTCATAGATGCATAATTTTGGGCCCAATCCATTAACTCTCTAATTTCAAAGTTCGGATAAATGGGCCGTATTACCTCTTTTTGGACTGATTTTTGCCATCTTTAAATCAAACTTTTGCAAAAATTGCCTCTTTTCGGGATAATCTTTAATTTTTATCCTCAAATTTGTTGATTTTTTATTTTTATCTTTATTCTCACCAAATAAAAATTTGTGAATCAAAATAATCTGATATATCTAGACTTGATTTGTTTACCTCGTACAATATAAGTTTTGTAGCAATTAAGTTGTGTGATAATTTTCAAAAAAAGAAAAGGTTAGTGTTCAGAAACTAAAGTTATACTCCTTTTTAGGATAAATTCCTTCATTTAAAGAGAGAAAAAATGATTAAAAAATGTGAGGTAGTACTTAGTAGAGTATGTGTTGGTATGTGGAATTTCTTTTTAAAAAATGAATAAATACATTTTACTCTATCATCATGAGACTAGAATAATATGATATGAACATATAACTTATATCACAAAAAAAGTTATTTGTTGTTTTTCAATATTAATGACATAACTTGTTGTGTTTGTTTTTAGCATGATTTATGGGTCTTTTAATACCATAAAGAGTTGTTTGTTAGTTTGATATTAAAGATTTTTTTTTATTCATTCATTATTATTTAAAATAATATTGAATGACAAATAAATAAACACCCATTTTGGGACATTTGTGAATTGTGAGAATGACCCCTTAAAATTCATTTATATGAGAAACTTGTTGCTTTTTACCATTTCTTTCTCCTAAACTTCTCTTGAACATCTATGAAAAATCTTCTTGAATTGTTTCCATAAAGCACTAAACTCAAATAATTGTAATAAATCATAATTTTTTAAAAAAATTATAAGGTATTAAAATGTTATAAAAGTACAAGCAAAGAAATTACTTAAAACTTAATAAGAATTTAACGGATTGAATTATAATATGTTATTTACCTTATTTTCGCTCAAATATTTTTTGAAAAGATCGATCACTCATTTATTTTCTACTCAGCTTACTCTATTTTAAATCGTTTAAATTCATCTCAATCTACCTATTTGAAACTCATGCATTGAAGTCATCTACATCAGCCAGCACTAACTTGCACTATCCCAACTCTTGGGGGATTGGTTGCTTTTGTGTAATGAAAAGCAGCTGGAGGAAAGTGACAATTTGTCACAGTTTCATTGGGTGAGGTACATTTTTAATCAATATTTATATTAATTTCACATATATTATTATAAAAAATAAAATAAATCACTAATTTTTAATCTTGAATCCTTATCTCATATGAGTGGCATTTGATGTCAACATATTTGAGTCATCACTACTACAAGACATATCTTCTTATCAACCAACATATTTTCCATCATCAAAAAAAATAATTGAGTGAATATTGTTCTATCAAAAAACTTCTTCTTCCACATTAATATATCATATCAGTGTAGTTTTATAAGTGGAATTCGAAGAGAATAATATTAACGACATAAATTTTTATTTTTATCTTATGAAGATGTGAAGTTTAAACTATTTCTAAAATATTCTTTGACTTTTTATATTTTTAACCACAAATTATTACTATGCGCTTTTTTCTATTTTTGATTGGTGTATGATTCTTGGTTAACATCTTTTCTTGATTTGAAAAAGTGCATATATAAGTCCAAAGCTAGCTCGAGACTTATCTAAAAAAAAATAAGGTCGAAATTAATTCATGTCTCGTTTTCACTGTATTTGAGTAGTAAAGTACCTTAAACCCTCTACTAATTACAAAAACTAATTTTTCAATTTAGAATTGTTAATTATATCCACATTCTATGGTTGAAAGTATTTCAAAGGCATAATTAAGTTGTTTTTTTTTTGTGGGGGGTGGGGGGGTGGGGGTGGGGAGCAAGCCAAAATAGTGAATGTAGACATTTTTGTTCTTCATAGTCAATACTAAAATCCAAAATGAAATGAATTATAATGTTTGGATCCATATCATATACATCCTTTTAGGATAAAGTGTATATACTTTTTTTAAAAAGGCCTAACCCATTGGTAGCCCCTTAAACTTGGCACGAACTTTCACTTAGACACCTCAACTAGGCGATATTCATTTTAGACACCTCATGTAGAGTTACGCTGTGTTATTTTGACACTTTTCGCTGACTCAGCGTAGCATGTGTGTTACACGAATTTAATGCGCGTGAAACACATTTTTTGTTGAAACATATTTTTGCTCTCATCTTCTTCCTCACTTTCTCTTCCTGTAGCTTCTCTACCTTCCATCACCCAAAATCACCACACGATTTTTCAAAAAAAATCTAAAAAACTTTGTTGGGTTATATTAAAATCTAATTTCTTCAACAAAAGAGTCAATTTCTTTAGCAACCTCATCAAAAAAAATTAAGATCATCATCATTCTCTAAGAATTTGTGATTCTTTTTCTTTTTAAAATCAAATTACATAAAGTTTAACC
The DNA here is from genome assembly GCA_022817965.1 of Solanum lycopersicoides. NCBI lineage: Eukaryota > Viridiplantae > Streptophyta > Magnoliopsida > Solanales > Solanaceae > Solanum > Solanum lycopersicoides. The sequence continues at coordinate 115,188,710 of CM040618.1, forward strand.
TTTTCTACATTAATATTGTCTGCTACTACAACTAAGAAACTTCCGCCCCCAATAATAATGAGAAGTTCTCTTGATTTTCAGTTTTCTTACTGAAAATTATGCTAATTTTTTGTGTCTATAACAACAAAAATTGGAGGAACAAATGGTTATACCGTCTGCATCTTCAACATTTAAATAAATGAATCCCCAACATTTTCTCATAGCATTCATTACTAAATCCCCAAATTTTTCCTCCACCTGCATCTTCACAATTTATACAATATTGTTATTTTTGTTTCAAGATGAAATTTTGATTATTTTTTAAAAAAAAAAAGATTAAAAAGAGAGGAATCAAGAAACGTAACACAAGAAATCAAAATTATGTACAGCACAAGAAGAACACGTAGGGGCTGAAGAAGAATTTTAATGGATTGGAAGAAGAACAAAAAAAAAAAAGCATAACAAGATGCATAGAAGAAGAAGATGAAGATGTGGGGGCTAAAGACTAGGGTTAGATAATTTGAAGAAGAAAAAGAAAGTAAAAGTGAGTTTTAAAAAAAATAAAAATAAAATTCCACATGTCACATGTTCATTCATTTATTTTTCCACGTAGGAGGCGTTTGGATACACACGCTTAAGCTAGTTCTGATAATATAAAAAAAGTGTTAAAATGACACATCGAAATCCTACCTGAGGTGTCTAAAATGAACATCATCTAATTGAAGTGTCTAGGTGAAAATTGTTGCCAAATTTAGGGGGCCACCGATGACTTCTCCCTTTAAAAAAATTTAAAAAAGTATATGATAAAGTACTTTTTTTTCTCTTTCTAATAAAGGTAAAAAATACTTTGTAGGGTCAATATCTCTTACGAAAAATATGTGCATGATGTATGGGGTAAAAAATGGACATGATATGTGGCTGAAGTCAGGTATAGGTAGAGTATAACTCAACAAAAAAGATATTGAGCATTGATTTTAGCATGACTGATTAGGCAACTCATTTAAAAGGATCGAAGTTGTGTTATCAAGGTTTGATATTACGTATGCGAGTTTGTTTGATTCTGAAAACATGAATTAAATATCAGATTGTGATTGATCAAGAATCTAAACTATGTTAAGAAGTCACTTCTTGTATAGAAGATCTCAAATATTGCCAACTATCAGCAATTTAGCTTTTAGGTTTTAAACGTCTTACTTCTCCGTCTCATGAATCTATATTTATTTATTCTATTCAATTATTTCAATATACGAGTTCATAAATTATGCATTGGACCACTAATTATTGAACTATTTTGGATAAGAACATAAATATAGGAATTAAGCTTGACCTTTTAGAATGGAATGATTTGACTTTAATTTCTTTTACTGTATATGTTATCTCCTTTTTTGTTGTTATTAATCAACTTTTTTAATGTCACATTCGATAGGAGAAAAATAGCATAAAATACGACGACACATATATAGCAGTGGGGTACGTAATTTTACTTCAAGACAGCTATTATTACTACGAAAATGACATTATACGTATTCGTGTTTAAAATCTGGCATATCTTTATTTTTATTTTTAGTTTGTATCAAGAATACTATTAAATTTTATAAATTCATAAATGAAATTATTTTTAAATCCTTATTTTATCTTTGATAAAAATAATAATTTATAGTCATATATATAACTATCTAAAAGTTGATTTAGATTATAATTTTTTTTTTTAAATAGTAACTTGGGACAAAAGAATATACTCTTTGGTTGAATAAAGGGAAAAGACATAGAGATTTCTTTCTGAACTTGTTTCAAAAAGTCAGTTATATGTTTAAATTATTATGTGATCTATTATAAATATTTACTATTTAAAATTGAATTTATTTACCCCTGAGACTAGGGATATTTGTGGTTCAGTTATTGATTAAAATCAAAATCAAACCAGTCTAGTCGGTTTTTTAAATTTCTAAAATCAAATCAAACTAAAACAAAAAAAAAAAAACCATTGATTTGGTTCAGCTTTTCTGGTTTATTCGGTTTAAAAGTAATAATTTTTTTGAGGACGTACGTATCTCTATAGACACAAACACCAAGTACATGAACAATCTACAGAAAAGCTAATGTTGATTCAATCAAACAATTAAGCAATATTAGAATTATCATTACACGAACAAAGTGATTTATTTAAGAGAAAGTGTGACTATTTTATTTAAAGTACAATAGGTAACGATTAAAATGAATTTTGATGGACTTGAATTTGAGATTGTGATACTTGGGCTAAAGTGTTGGGATTGAGAAAATAATAAAGTTGAAGACTTACGTTAATTAAAATTTAACAAAATATTTTTTAATTTATTTATGAATAATATATGAATAATAATAAAATTTATATATCCAATTTACGATTCAGCTTGGTTAGTTTTAGGGTTATTTTTTAGTAAAACCAAACTCAAATCAAATAATATCGATTTCAAAATTTAAAAACCAAACTAAATCAAATTATATCGTTTTTTTAATCGGTTTGGTTTGGTTGTTAACCATAACCATTAACAACCTACCTGAGACGTGTAACACCACTCTCAAAATTTGTGGTGCATTACACTCGTTGTCACATCAGTGCCATTTTAGCGTCATGTCAGAAATTTTTTTAAAAAATATTTTTATTTTTAATTAATTTTTCTGTTGACTATATTTTACACTAATTAATATTCAATTAATTATTCAAATTCTCTGATAAATATATTTTCTTCGTAGCAAAACTACAATAAAGATAAAAAATTATCGGCCAAGAACAATAATCGAAATATGGAGCTGATTTATGGAATGAAAAATTCTCTTGTTTCTCTCCAAAAAGCCTGACTTAGCTGCAGTAGCTAAGAAACCCTCAAAATTTTACTCCGTCGATGACATTAACAATTTTTTTGTTAACAAATAAAATTAAAATCCACAAAACTTAGATTGATGATAAGAAATTTGCTAAGAAAGCTGAGAAGAAGTCAAAGAAGGAAGAGGGAGACATTTTTGCCCATCGATTGAGTAGATTTGGTTGTGTGGTGGCGAGCTTGTGGGTGCTTGATCTCGTTTATTTTTTTAACAATGGAACATGTTTTAATTGTACAGTTAATGCCAATAATTGGTATTGCACAAACAAAAATCACAATGTTTTTTCTTTCGGCTAAGACTGACTTCAAGGTAATTCTTATGTCATCAATGATTTTGAACTAAATTCAATATCATGCTTCAAGTGTCCTAACCATAAAGAAAGTCAAAATTTCCCAATGTTTAAAATGTTTTGATTAGAGAATAATTTGTGAAATACAGTCACATTTAAAAAAATGTTTAACGTATGAAACTGTGATACCATAGGCATGACCTTCATTGTAATGTTTCACTAATGTCAGAACATTTAAGAAAGAAAATTTGTAGGGCTTTCTATTGGTTTGCAGTGTAAGCTTAGGGACGGATAAAATATTTATTTAGGATAAAAGTGACTTAATCTCTTTTTGAGCATTGTACGAAAATTGTGTTTTCAATTTTTATTATGTTTTTAGCATTTGATCCTCTCTGCTGTCCATTTCTTTTGTACTTTTCACTTCTTTTGAATTTTTGTTTGTCTTAGTTTTTTCGCCCTTCTCACCATTTTTTTAAGTTTCTCTTGTTTGTTCAGAATGTTTTTTTTTCTTTTGTTGAAATTTTGCTTACTTAAACTTGTATGGAAATTTTAAATATGTTTTCTGAAATTGTTATGTATTGCTGACTTTAATGACTTTGTAACATTATTTCTGATAAATTTAAACTTTAAATTTATTTTTGTAACTTGCACATCTTCAATGCGCTCAAGAGAGTCAGGTCTAAAAGAGTAGAATCACTCAAAAAGGATAGAATCTAAAATGTGATTGTCCAAAGAAATTGTTTAAAGCTCAAAGTGAGGATATGCTAAGGATTAATGCCATTTTATAGGCTTTGAAAGGCATAAACAGGACAAAGAAGACCTGCAACCATTTCTCAAATAAAATATTACTCAAATTTTGCCTCAATGACATTTAATTTGAGCTTTAGATCACAACACAATACAATTGAATTTAATTCAAAATTAACAACCCAATTCATATGAAATGATGAATCTTATTTTGATCTTATCTTGAATGCATGAACATTTTCAAAAGTTTCAAAAATATGCATGATTCTATGATTTACCACAAAGCCAGTCATCTCCATTGTATCACTTATTCTTTCCTATGAGCTTTAATTGTGTTGGCACAGTCAAGTCAAAAATATAAAATAATGTATATTTTTTTGAATAAGAAATATCGAACCCCAATGGATTACCTACGTATTTCATTGAAATGAGAATCAGATATGTGTATTTCGTGCAGTCATGACGTAGAACATATGTTTTGAACAATAAATGATATTTTTGAAAGAAAAATAATATAAGTAAAAATCAATGAGTCACGTTGACGGATGGACCACCCAAACTTAAAAAAACATCAAACAAAAATCTCTTTTTTTCTTTTTTTTTAATGGAATTAAGACAAACAAAATTAATATACACTGAATATAATATCAAGTACAAATATTAATACAAAGATATAAATCAACTCGGAGTGATGTCTCATAAATTTGGTGACTAAGAATAATATTGGTAAATTTTTGATGACTTTCTTTAATAATTATGCCCAGTCTTCAGTATTCAATCTTGTAGCAACAATCTCCTTTTTGAAAATTTAAAGATCTCATAAAAAAAAATATTTCCAGTCGAGTTTGAAATAATGAAAAATTTACAGAGAACATGATCAAGCCGTTGTGGTGCCTGCGTATCTCATTGAAGCAAAAATCAAGTCAAACATAGTTGCAATATATTGTGACTTGAATGGAGATTCAAATGAGATTATAAATTTTCTTAAAATAGGCGATCAAGGGTGGACTTTATTTGAAAATGAACCTGTGACTCAATGAATTACTCGAGTTTGACTTCGTTAACGATCATTGACCATCCAGAGGCTAACTCATTTTCATAAGGACACCCCCCATAAAGAATTAAGTTCAACCGTTGTGACTTGCATAATCATCATTTTAATTAAAGAAAAAAAAAGCTAGACAAAGAAGGTGTCATGATCCATTGGCAACAGACATATAATTAAACAAATTGAATAAATAATAAGAAAAATATTTAAATATTCAACAAAATGTACAAGACACAATGTATGACATGATAAAAGAAAAACTTCATCAATTTGAAAAGATAAACTCGTGATGATTAGAATTTCTATATTACATGTAGAGTTATCATTATGTTGACAATCCTAAAGTACAACATCATGGTAACTCAAAAAAGTAATCTTCTTTTTCTTTAATTTATTTTATAAGATAAATTAATTAATTATATTTTTTAATCGCTCCGATGTTGCGCTTTAGGAATGCAATACTTAGCATTTCAATCTAAATCTCACTATAATTTATTGCACTTTTAGTATGTTTAACATACAAATAATTTATTTACAATATGAAAATATTTAATTAAGATGAATTTGATATCAAAAGACTAAATTGTATTCGAGTGTAAGTCTTCTATAATCTATTCACTTATTTATTACTCAAGTCGAAAAGCTTTTATTGAAAATATTTATATTTTAGAAAATCAACAAGGTTCTTGGACTTCTAGTTACTCCCTGTCCCTCCGATTCTTTTTAGCTTTTAAAAAAAAAATATTGGTTTAGTGTTTATTTTACTAATTAAATCGTAATTATATATATTTGAAATTTAATTTTGACTATAGTGATTCAAAAATTTCAGAAACTATTACTTAATAATAAGAGTATAATTGTAAAGAGTAATTAATTAACTTTAATTTTTTTTATATAATAAATAAATTAAAATAATCGAATTAAAGAGCCACACTTGAATTCTTTACTTATTATTTATTACTCCATAAAGTATTAAAAATCAATTGTGAAAGAATTTACAACCTTCCCTTATTCAAATACCTAATACGAGATTAATGCTCATCCTAATCCCTTCCTCATATCTCATCAATAATTTTCGTTATAATATTATAATTAGTGATATCATCATCAGATATTTTATTTTATCAACTAGATGAATTATCCTCGATGTAAATGTGTTACTATTTCATAAATTCATACAAAAATTATCAGTCTAAATATAAAGTCGAGAAAGTATTGAAAACACCTATAAATTTAATAAAAATTAAAAATGTATTTTACTCATATTAAACAATCAAAATTATATTTAAAACTAATTGATAAGATAAAAAATATTTTTAAAACTATCAATAGTTTAACCGTGAAAATCCCACGTACTTTTAATGACCTCATTAGTTAGCTGAAAAAGAAAGCTACATTTAGAGTATGACCTAACAATACCAAACAATAAAAATTAATTCTATTACAAGTTGTTAATTAGATGGTGATATCATGTATTAAGGTCCATAATATCTAATTATTTTAGTGTTAATTGATTCCGTCACATGCATCATATTATTGCTTCTGACTCACTTCCACCTATTCATTACGACTCAATTTTATTTTTTTATAAAAGATCAAAATCTGATTAAACTGGCAGACGTTTTTTTTTTCGCCAATTATTATATTTTATATTTATAAATAAGCAAATGAAATCTCTCTGTCATTACGTACTTAGACTTTTTAAATTAGAAATTTCTAGGGAACAGAAAAAATAAATCATTCCTCATTTATTTATTTCATCGAAGTTGTTAACCTTAATTACGTGTCTAATTGTAGATTACACGTACAAGTAACCAATCAAGTGTCAGAGATTTTCTTTAATTAGTATCTCTACTTATCATACACTCTTAGCTTAGTTTGCAAAAAGATATTACTAATATATAAAGCAAACAACATGTTATGATAAACATAGAATTAGCTAGCCGTTCTATCGTCTTAAAATAGGAGTAAGATCTATTTTATATTAATCTTTTACTCATCTTATTTATCAAGTTATGAGTTATAAGTATTCTATAAAATTAGATTCAAACAATAAATTGTGACTATTGAGAGATTGACTCCCCAATTTATTTTTTTTGGTTAATCTCCTAAATCATTGTTTTTTTTTTAAAAAAATCCTTTTTATTCCGTACTCACTTACCAATTTAATTTTAACTTTTATATTTTGTTTAATTTGATAATTTCTATCGATTAAACGCTTATATCTTTTCCTATAAGCTACTCTCTAATTTTAAATTTCATGCTCAACTAAACACCAGTCATAAAATCTGAGGGAGGGAGTATGTATTTATTTATGTTGAATAGTGAAACAGTATATACACAGAATGTTAAGTGTGATAAATTTAATATAAAAAATAATAATCAAATACTACTACTCATTGAATATTCTAAACCTTAATACATAAGTTTTTTCCCAACCACACACACAAAAAAAGAATAAGAATTTGTTCCAATGGCCAAACAAATCCTACGTGTAATTGACAGAGAAAGAGAGAGAAAGCTAAAATAATTTTTTTGTAAAATAATAATTATGTGAAACAATAATTGAGATCAAAACCGTTGATTCCATTGACCTCGTTAATATTGTGACACCTCCTTATGACATAGAACATGGAATAAATCCCTCTTCAACAAATCAAAACGCCACGTGTTGAAGGAATTTTTTTAAATTTAAACGATAATTTTTCTTTTCAATCCATATAAAAATTGTCATTTTACTCCCTTCGTTTCAAAAAGATTGACCTAATTTGATTTAAAACAAAATTTTAAAAAAAAATAAAATTTAATCTTGTGGTTCTAACTTAAAGTTATGTCAAATGTACTAAAATATCCTTTAATCTTGTGGTCTTAAACATGCCATGTGAAAAGTTAAAATTAAAGTGTTGTCAAAAAAAGAAAAAAATCACTTTTTTGAAACAGACTAAAAAAAAATATTATTCTTTTTAAAATAGAGAGAGTAATATATTTTCTGAATACTCCTTCGAAATAACTAAATTGATTTGATGATAGTAATCCGTGAGTTCAATCTCAGTTTATCGCATAATAATTTTTTCGCTTAATTTATTCTCTTATTTTTCCTTTTTTTTCTGCGCCACGTGTGCCGAAGTTACTGACATGATGAGGATGGACGTGTAACTGCAAATCCTTAAAATTAAATAAATTAAATAAAATAAACTGCCCGATGAGTACGGTCAGATGAATTCGGGCAGCGGGTAGACAAAGACTTTGAAACTTGAGCCCACATGTCTTAAGATGGTCCCCTTTTGGTTGGGTCCCACCAACTTCAATGTTTTTAATTGGCTCCGTTCTAATTATGGAAGGAAAAGCGGGGCCCATGATGTGTTGTAACGTGGGTCCCATGGGACCCAGTGATGACACAGCTCCAATGTGGGTGGAAAGAAAAATGACACAGCAAAAAATGGAGCTTCTCTAGAGAAATCATGGAAAAAGTCATTATTTTTTCTTTTTTCCTTTTTAATAGTACAGTTATATTTTTTAACATGTGCTTCATTCTTTTTTTTTTTTTGCTAGTTTGGTCCTATTGTTATGGTAAATTTTTTTCTGAACGTTAATTTTATCGATAAAGATTTAATTTCTCGCAAAATGAGTCGTAAGATGCTTGGAACTAAAAATATTTTGTAGTACGGTTACTTTATGTACTTGAAGGAAGTAAAAAAGCATGATATAAACAAAATAAAGGAGGTTAAAAGATAATAATACTAGTAGATTTGCAACAAAAAGCAAATCTGATGCACTAAAGAAGAGAAAAACATACACCGCAAATTGAATAAAATATCAAAGTTAATGCACTTTGTCAATGATTCTCTCAAATATAAGGGAACAAATTGCTAATAAAGCATTTTTTGTCCTAAAAAAAGTACAAATTGAGAAAAAGTAGCCTTGTTTGCTGTCATAACCAAATTGGCTTATGTAATAATACTTCCTTTATTCCACCCACTGGATTATAAAAAAAAAACTACTGGTTTTTCCTTTTGTTTTTCTTTTTGCTCCCTCAAGTCTTAGATATACTATTATTAGTACTAATATTTTACTTTAGGGTCCATCAACATCCTCCCTAACAATTTATACAACAAATATTTATTTTTATCTCTGACACAAACCAGTCCTTTAACTATTTGATAAATGATGTATAGACCCAATTAATTTTATTAATTTATTAGCCTCTTTCTCTTGGGGCAACAATATAAATAATAGAGTTTGGGCTTCCTTTGCCTTCCTCCCAGAATCTACTTTTCTCATTCTTCTCTGCTCTTATCAATCATTCTTCTCAATTAGATCCAGTTCTCTTCCTCACACAACAAACCCAATTTAAATCTCTTCTTACAGAAAAAGAAACAAAAATGAATGCTGCACTATACTACACTGGGTGTGAAGAAAATTACCAACCCCATTTTCTTGATACTTGTTCTCTTTGCCAGAGAACCTTAGCTCATAACCATGACATCTTCATGTACAGGTTTGTATAACTGTATTTCACCTTCTTTTTTCCAGTTCAGTCATATGATTTATATATATTATAACAACAAATATAACAATACAAGTGGAGTTTGGGGATGAGTTATTGTAAATAAAGAAAGATCTAGACCCCTGTTTTTTAGTGTTTTTTTTTTTTTTGAGAAAAAGCGATCTGATGGGAATGAATTTTTGTTTTGTTTTGATTACAGAGGGGATACACCATTTTGTAGTCAAGAATGCAGACAAGAACAGATAGAAATGGATGAAGCTAATGAAAGAAAATGGAAAATTGCTGCAGCAAAGAGATCTTCAAGAACAAAAACAGAGACTCAAACAACTAAAGAAACTGATTCGAATAAAGCTGTACGAAATGGAACGGTTGCAGTCGCTTGATTTCTTCACTAATAATGATATAATCAATGAATCTTGATGATCATCAATGAAGCTATAAGCCGTAATAATAACAATAAAAAAAAGGACAGAAAATGGCTTATGATTTAGGATATCAAGTAAAAATAAGGAGTACAGAAATCTTATGTAAAGATATGATCGGAATCACCAACAGATGTGACTCCATCAAACAATTTTGTTGAATTTTTTTTTTTTTCGGTTTTTGATTTACGTTTGGAGTGTCTGTAAAAATGGGCGTCCATATATGGAATTTGAGATCTCTAGCTTTTTGTAATCCTCTGTTTCATCTCTCTTCTAATAATCTTCGGCTGATCTGAACAAGTAAAATATGAACACATTCGAAGTTTTCAATGTTGAATTTTCTGAGTTACAAACTTTGTCGGTCACTCCATTTTATTTGATCTTTTCAAAACTTAATCAACTTTATTTTCTTCAAAATTCACTAGGACTTTTTGTAATTCATTCAATTTCACAGTAATAATAAATTTATTATGTTAATAATTGTTATCTTAATAAGTATACCAATTCTATTTAAAGTTACAAAGTTGAGAGATTAGGATTTAGGAAGGTTAATTACTCCAAACTAACCTTCTACACTTGTAACTCTTAATTTTTGTAGAGATGATGTAACTTTTAATTATTATGTCAGATATTTACTTTGAAGTTTTCACAAATTTTAATGCATGTCATAAGTATTGATATTGATATTGTTACTCTGGCCAAACATACAATTTGATGGGAGGTATTTTAGGGGATCCCATATTTTTGAGGCTGATCTATAACAAAGTTTAAAGGATCGTTTAATTTGAAACTAGGGTTCAGGTTTTATATTAATAAATTAAAATCATAACTTGAATATTTTATTTCATCTTTTATCTGAAATAAGTTATCTCGATCATAATCTTAATATTACTATCAATTTTAGATAAAGTTTTCCATTAGATATAAAATAAATTTTAATTGGGATACACTACTAAAGCTCTTGAACCAAACATTTATTATTTTTGACTTAAATACGTATGCACATAAAAAGTTATTTTACACTGTGTTGTAATAAAGTTAGATTTTACTCAGTATGTGAATGTGTACTATCTAAGTACTTTCACAATGCTAGCGTAATGCGTTAGGTTGACCCACCAAAAAAAATAAAGCAGAATTATTAGTGGAAAAAGTTAAAATAAAAAATTATCACTAGAAAAAGCAACAAGAAAAAGAATATTATAAAAAATAAAAAGTTGCTCTTTGATTTGCAGCTCTGCTTATTCACATGTGAATTGGTTCGAGGAGTATTATTATTTTTCTTCCTAATTTTCAGACCAACTTTTTATAGTGGAAAATGAGATTTGTCCATTATTCTCAACACGAACAACATCCAAGTAAAAAATGAATTTGAGGGAGTATTTTTAAATTTAATTTTCTATTTTACTTATTATTTTTTATAAATAAAAAAAAAGATAATTTTCTTTTTTCTTTTATAGCCTCAATTTATTAACACTGTGTTAATGTCTTTGAAAAATGTAATGAGTAAAAATCTGTTTGAATTAACTTTTAACTTTTGACTTATAAGTCAAAAAACATAAGTTAGGATTTCTAACTTATGACTTTTGATTTATTTTTGTTATTTTAACTTTAAAATAAATATTTATAATTACTTTTTAACTTTATCGAATGATCAGACATTTCAAAACTGTTTAAAAGCTATTTTAATTTAAAAACACCTAAAATAAATCAATCCAAATGAATACTAAATATATTTGGAGCTTCATCAATTTTATGATTAAAATAATAAAATTTATTGTACATGTCATTATTTTTTAAAATAGATGTATCAAATAAAAAATAGATTAGTTGCTTGTCCTAATTTTATCACTTGACTATCTTGTATCATCACATTAATTTATAGTTAATTCCTCTGTCTAACAATATTAATGGAGAGCCACCTAAAGTATTGCATTGCATTATTAAGTTTTTAAAAATGGAGATCTAAAGTATAATATTATTATGGGTAAAATATTTGCCATTAATCCTAACTTGCTTATCTCAATATTTGCTCCTCCTAACCTTTTTTTCTTAATTTGGGGCATGGAAGCAAAATGAAGGAGGAAATAGTAAATTTCGTGATCGTTCATATAAATCAATCGAATGAGCTATTAAAATTTATTTTTCACATTCCTAACTTTGCTTATCACATGAGCACTGTATTGTTCCTATCACATATTGTCCAGGTTCACTGAACTACAACTTTTTTAAAAAATAAATAAATTCTGGACCAAATTTTCAGTCAATTTTTGCGTCCTTCAAAATATTTTCTTCTGGAAAATGTTGCTTCCATTAGTATTTATTTGCAATTTTTTAGTGAGGTAATAAACTTCAAAGTGACGCTACCTAATTGCTATATAAAACAATTCAACTATATAATTAAATTGAGATATATATATTACTAATATTAATAATGTGGTTTAGGTGACACCCCAAAGAAAACAATCATACAAACATACATACTCTATTCGTTTCATATTGCTAGTGTTGACATGGTATATCTTTTAAAAGTTTTAATTAGAGTTTTAGTAATTTTAAAAAATAGTATTTTTGAAACCTTGACTGATCAAGAATATAATATTATTTTAGGATGGATAAACATTTTCCAAATTGGTTAGCCTGATAATTATTATTACTATTCAAACACATTAATTTATTTATTTGAAAAACAAACAAAAGATACTTTTAAAATAAGCTATATTTGAAAATTTGATCAAATATGTACGTAATTAGTTTCTCATTAGTAGCACCGCCAAACATATCAATAGTAGAAGAGTAGTAGGTAGCTATACTGTAATGTTTTAAATGTGGCAAATAGAGCCAAAAACTTGAAGAACAATAGTAGCCAAATTACAAGTGGCAAATAGAGACAATACAAAAAACTTGAATCAATATATATGTGTGAATTGTGTTGTTTTCTCGACAAGTATAAGGAAGGAAAATTCATAATTTAATATCGAGACCGAGCTAAAAGTTAACAAATAAATACAATTTAATTTAATAACTTTTGTTCATATTCAGTATATGTAAAACCTCACGGACATATAAAACAAATAAATCAAAACACAATATTTAATATCATATATTATTATTCGAGTGGCAGATAGAGACAACAGAAAAATCTTCAGTATATGTGTGAATCGAGTTGTTTTCTCAACAAGTATAAAGAGAAGTATTGAGATAATTGACCAATTTTAGATGAAAATTATTATTTAAATATCAAGATCGAGCTAAAAATTAATAAACTAATAATAATTTTTGCTCATATTTATTATAGTATAAAAACTCATGATATATATATAAAACAAATAAATCAAAACACAATTATTACTACCACACATCACTATTCAAGTGGCAAATAGAAACAAAAAAAAAAACTTTAATTTGTGTGTGAATCAAGAGTTTTCTCAACAAGCATCAAGAGAAGTATTGAGCTATTGACCAATTCTAAAGGAAAATTCATATATAGATATTAGGACTGAGGTAGAAGTTAACAAGCAAATTCGATCTAACTTAATAATTTTTATTCGTATTGAGTATATGTGTGGGTTCTCATTATATATATAAAATAAAATAAATCAAAACACAAGGATTAATATCAGATATCACTATTCAAGTGGCAGATAAAAATATCAGAATAAATTTCAATTTTTGTGTGAATCAAGTTGTTTCTCAACAAGTATCAGAAAAGTATTAAATTTATTGATCAATCCTAGAAAAAAATTCACATTTAAATATTGAGATCGAGCAAAAAATTAACAAATAAATTCGATCCAACTTAATAACTTTTATTTATATTGCTATTTTACTAATAATAAATTTTAAATTTTGACTTGATCTCGATCTGAATCTATGTGCATCACCTGTCACAATATTATACTAATGTAAACCTAACTGCTGGCTATTGAATATAGTAAGGAAATAATTGCCGACCAATATGGAAATATGTATATAAGTAGTCCATTATATTTTTGTATCCAATAAGTGCTATGTCTTATACCTAATTAATATTGACATGTGTAAGTGCTAGGTAGAGTATTTACCGGTTATTATTTATGAGATATTAAAAATAATCTTCTTAAATGATAAAAATTCTAATTTTCAAAGGGAAGAAAAGTAAAGTCAAGCAAACACCAGAAGATAGTTGACAAAATGTATAAACTATATATACAACCACCACATCATGTTGACATATTAAGGCTCAATTTATTTGCATTTATAAAAGGTCAGAATTTGATTTATTAGATGTCAACCTACTGAGTATATTTGTAAAAAAAAGGACCAATTATTATTTCTAAATAGATTTGAATTAGATTTTGTATGAATTTTTAAAATGCTCTTTTAAAAGAATCATATATTGCTATTGCATTCATTACTATTGCCTCTCACCGCCCTAATCAACCACCATCCTATAACCTGTTATCATCAGTGGCGGACCTAAAATTTTTATAAAGTGAATTTAAGATATAAAAAAAAAAAAAAAAAAAAAAGCAAAAAAATGAATTAGAAATGAAAAGGACATACTGGGATTCAATTCCGGGTTGCTGGGAGAACTTGAACCCCCTCAACCATTCAACCAAGCTTTAAACTTGTGTTAGTAGGGTCAAAATTATATATATATATATATATATATATGAAATTTTAAAAACTAATTAAATATACATGTATATATCATGTTATTTTTCAACGAAGTGGGTTCATATGAACCCACTTGCACCACTGTAGGTCCGCCCCTGATTACCATTGTTATCACTTTCTTTCTTTTTGATACTCATCTGTCAAGCAACAATTGTCAACTAGGGTTGTATAAAATAAAATCGAAATTCAAATTAAATCGCAAATTGAGTCAAAAAAAATAATAATCCGAGTAGTGATTTGATTTGGTGTTGGAATTTTTTTTGACTATATTTGATTTGATTTGGTTTCAACTTAAAAAAAAAAAAAAAACGAGACCAAACCAACCTGACATTATATATATAATTTTAAATACGTAAAAATATCTATTTTGATATAATTTTAAAATATCTCTTATACTTTTTCATAATTTTTATCTTTTAATATATTTATTTCATGTTTGGAAGTTAGAATTCTTAATGATCTAATTCAACACTAAGAATGACAATGATATTGAGTATTTGTTTTTTTAGTTTTACATAGATTTAGACAATTAAAATGCATGATCTAGTTTTACTTTCTTTTAATATTTAGTCATGTAACTAATACTTACTAAACTTATTTTAGCATGATTTAGTACTTTACATTATGATCAATTTTATTATGACTTATTAATTTGTAATATTTTATACGCGATTTATTATTATTTTTTTGTTGGATATTTTAGTGTCATTAATCATATCATATTTTTTGTTATTTTCTTGAGAAATAACTTAGATAGTTGCATTTTTGGTAGAACTAAAGAAATATTTCATGTACAAGTAAATTATATGTTTGTATAAATATTTTATCGAAAAAATCCAAAAATCCAAAACCCCCCGAAGAAACCCGAAGTTGAGAAACCCGAGTTTTATTAGTTTGGTTTGGTTTATAAATTCAAAAACCCGACACAAATGATTTGGTTTGATATTTGAAAAACCCGAACCAACCCGGTCATGTACACCCCTATTGTCCACTATTGATTTGACACACTTTTTAAGAAACAATAAATAATAAGGGTAACATTACTATATTATCATTTGATTTTATTAAATTTAATGCTTTGAAAAATGTGTTAGATGATAAATATTATTGAATAGTAAGGATAAATAGACATAAAATGTAAATTATGTCTTGATTTTCTAAATTGGACAAGTATTATTGAACGGAGAGAATAACTCCTTCTAATTTTCTACATTCATATTTAAGTCTTCGAGATTAAAAAAATATTTTAATACATTCATATATATATATATATATATATATATATATATATATATATATATATATTATATGACCATGAAATTCAAAAGTCTTCTTTCTATATTTAAACTATTCCTAGTAGCACTGGCCAGTGGCCACTACCACTATTTCAGTTTCAAATAAAATTCCATATAAATTATTCCTTTTGTTCTTAGTTATTTGTTCATTTTTGTATTGACATATCTATTTTTGAAATAATTATTGGTGTAGTGTGTTTATTTCTATTAATTATGAAGTGAAGAAATTAAATATTTAAATTTTTTAAAAATCTACATTTTTTAAAGTAATTAATTGCGGATATAATATTTAAATAGAAAATAATTCATCAAAATAAAAAAAAATTAGAAATAACTAATAAAAAAATAACAAATATTTAGGAGTAAAAATAAAATTTAAAGAATAATAGAAAATATAGTAGCCACTTATATACCTGTAAAGTGGGGAATTTTTTGCACGTTATCCTCCCTTGGGATAATTGCTTAGCAAATAATCTAATTATCTCTTTTGATCAAATTGAAAATTTTATAAAAATAATATTAAACCATACTCTGTAATTATTTATAAAGTCCGTCCCAAAAAATATATTTACACAATGCAAGTTGTATATTTGATCGAATGGTTAAGGTAATTACATTTGCTAGTTAAAATACAAATAATACATATTATTTTGTATCAACAGTGTATATTTCACGCATATCATATTATAATATATGTCAGACTAAACTTGTCTTGAATGTTGATTAAATTTTCAAGTGATGACTTATTTCACACTTGTACTACTATATATCGAAGATCAAGAGAAGGAGGAGAGATGATTGTATTTTGTATCTTTTTTCATTGTATTATGTATTTATTTTGTATCAATTGTATCTGAAATACAATAAAATTGTGTTTTATATTTATTTTGCATTGTATTCTTCATTTATTTTGTAAGATTAATGAATGCAATTGCATCCATGCTCTCCTTGTTTGGATATAAATACATTTGAAAAAGAAGATGAATGCATATTATATTCGTATGAATACATATACAATTGATACAAACTACAAAATACAGTTCTTCATATACAATTGAAATAAATTATAAAACTCTCACCTATATTTAATTGAATACAATTGATACGTAATAAATTTGAATGCATTTCTGGTTATTGACAGGAGAGAAAAACGTAGAGAGCGAGAGAGGGGGGGAGGAAGTTGGGCTTTGAACTTTTTAATGTTGGCAGGCAAGCCCAACTTTTTGTTGGGTTGGCCCATCCGAAAATTGAACAAGTCCAATGTTGACATTTTTAGTCATGGACATGAGTCACTCAAGATTTTGCTGGCCTGTGCACAGAAAAAACTTCAAGAACTTTTTTCCGCTCGCCGGGAAAATCTTCGCCGACGACTTCCCCGGCGAATTCCCGGATGTGTGCTACTTTGCGCCTTATGCGCATCAATTTCAAGGTAGGTCATTTCCCCCTGTTTCGGACATCATTGTACACTTCACAATTGTTAGTTTTACACTCCCTCACTCCACCCCACAAAACCATAAACCCTAAAGCTTCCAGATTTTCTACTGATAGCTCATATTGCACTTCAAAATCATTAGTGTCTGTAAAAGGGTTTGATTTTCTTGAACAGTTTACCCCTTTTAAAAATTTAGCAATATCTTGTACTTACACTGTCATTACCTCAAATGAGAAGCGTAAAATTATTGTGGGGTTGTCAAGAATGATAAAAGATGAAAAAGGTTGGCTTTTGGAAGCATTTTCAAGAGATTTTTGCCCATCATTTTTGGTAAAAATTATGAAGTTGTTTGATGATAGAGAAGTTGCATTTGCATTTTTTAAGTATGCTCTTCAAGATTATTCCGAGAATACTCTGAAGTCATGTTGTATTAGTGCGCATTTTTTGGCTGCTGGGGAGTTGAGGCTACTGGCACAGGATATGCTTTCTTGGATCATAAAGAAGGTTGGAAAATGTAGGAGTGATGAGGTGGTGGAGTTCATGTGGAGGGAGCATTACAAGTATGAGAGTGACTTTTCTGTTCTTGATTCATTAATGCGGGCTTTTGTAACCGCAGAAATGGCTTCAGGTGCATTAGAGATTTGGAGTAAGATGAGAGACAATGGATTGAGGCCGAGTTCATCTGCTGTCTGCAACCTATTTAAGTTGTTGCTTAGGATTGGTGATTATGGTAGTGTCTGGAAGTTATTTCGGGACATGTTGCAAAAAGGGCCTCGTCCTACTGACGCGCTCTTTAATGTAATGATTCTTGGATATTGTAGAAAAGGTTGGCTTCAGACAGGAGAAAGTTTGTTTCATCTGATGCGGAAGTTTGGATGTGAGCCAGATGTTTTTACATATAATATTTTGATCAATGCATACTGTATTAGGGGATGGACTTCAGATGCATTGAAATGGGTGCATATGATGGTCGAACATGGATGTCATCCTAGTATATCTACCTTTAGTACGGTTATCAATGCTCTATGCAAGGAAGGGAATGTGGTGGAAGCCAGAAAATTGTTTGATGGCATGCAAGATGTGGGTGTCTTTCCTAGCACTGTCACGTATAACACTCTGATGGATGGCTATGTCAAAGCACGGGAAATTTTTCAAGCAAGTATGCTATATGAAGAAATGAAAAGGAAGGGTGTAGCTCCAGATGCTATAACTTTTAACATTTTGGTGGCAGGTCACTATAAGTATGGAAGGGCAGAGGACGGCGACCGGTTATTATGGGATCTAACAGTGGCAGGACTTTCTCCAGATTATTTATCCTCTGATGTATCTATTGCAGGATTGTGTTGGGTAGGAAGGTTGAATGAGGCTGTGACATTGTTGGATAATCTGCTTGAAAAGGGGATACCTGTTAGTGTAATAGCTTTTAATTCCATTATTGCTGCATACAGCAAAGAAGGGTTAGAAGAAAAGGCATTTGAAGTCTATAATATTATGGTTCAATTTGGTCAGTCTCCTTCAGCTTCAACATGTGCTTCTCTGCTCCTCAGCTTGTCAATGACGGGGAGGCTGCAAGAAGCAAGAGATTTAATGGCTAAGATGATTACAATGTCCTTCCCTATTAACATAACTGCTTGCACTGTGCTTCTGGATGGTTATTTTAAGAAAGGGGATGTAATGGGAGCTAGAACATTGTGGGAAGAGATGGAAAAGATGGGAATCGCTCCTGATGCTGTTGCTTTTTCTGCATTGATAGATGGGCTTGTCAAAGCTGGCTCTGTTGTAGACGCTTATGATGCCTTTCTTCAGATGATTAGGAAAGGGCTTGTACCAAATAATTTTGTTTATAATTCGCTAATTACTGGTTTTTGTTATAGCGGAAATATGAATGAGGCTCAGAAATTAGAAAGGGACATGAGGGAAAGGGGTCTTCTCCCAGATGTCTTTACAATTAATACCATCATTAATGGTTTCTGCAAACAGGGAAGGATGAAACTTGCTACTGACTGTTTCGTGGAAATGCATCGAAGTGGTTTACAGCCTGATATTGCTACGTATAACACCTTGATCAATGGATTCTGTAAGGCATTCGATGTGGTTAATGCTGATAACTTTATGACGAGAATGTATGCCAGTGGATGGGAACCTGACATCACAACCTACAATATAAGGATTCATAGTTTCTGTAGTACTAGGAGGATAAATCGAGCTGTTATGATTCTGGATGAGCTTGTATCTGCTGGTGTGGTGCCAAATACTGTTACGTACAACATTATGATGAATAGTGCTTGCAATGACATATTGGACCGTGCAACGATTTTGGCTGCAAAGTTACTTAAGATGGCATTCATCCCAAATACTGTTACAGCTAATTTACTACTTTCTCATCTATGGAAGCAGGGACTACCTCAGCGTGCGTTGGTTTGGGGGCAGAAGTTGAGCGAAATTGGATTTGAGTTTGACGAAATAACACATAAAATATTGGACAAATCTTCTCACTGTATACAAGAAAACACAGATTATTGTACAGAAACAACAGAAAAGAGTCTTTTTCTAGACTTCCTCATGTACATTACCTACGACTACATACGTAGAAGTAGGGCTTATAGTGATAATAATGACTGCTCTTTCGAACTAGTTGAGGATGGACCTTGTGGGTCCTTCAAGTTAGTCAATAAGGCTACTGTTTAGCAATCTGATGAAAGAGCAAGAAACTGAATGACTACCAGCCCGGAAATTCTTGTGGAAATGAAAACAGAAAAACCTACTGAAAGAGTCAATGTAGCTTCAGTAAAGTTTTCAAATGCTGAAGAAGCTTGAATTTCTCATAACTGGTGATGCTTCCCGACACTAAAGTTGGTAATTGCGTCATGAAGCTGCAGTTTCTATGGCAAGTTGCAAAATTTATGAATGCCGGTATATACCTTATACTTTGTATAGTATACTTCCCTTCTATATGATTTTCATGTGCACTGCCTACAGACTTTTGTTCTTCTGTTTTCAGTTTGATTAACCTTAGAGATCTTCTTGAATTCTAGCTTCTTAGTACAGGAGAAGATGCTTTCTCCTGTTGAACTCATGAAATTGTTCTGAACTAGATAAACTCGTGAAAAAATTGATGCTGGAATCTGGATAGGTTTTGTGAGATGGCTTATGGGGTCTTCTTGAAATGGGTAGGTAATAGAAGCGGACATGGAATAACGTTATTGTAAAGAAAATAAAATGTATTTTTCAGCAACCATACATGGTCTTCAACTTTTTGAAGCACCTATTTTTCTGGCTGACAGAAAGTTGAGTCATACTGCCTTGCCTCCCTTCCACCAAGCAGTATTTTTGCATCTTTCTGGCTGACGGAAAAGTTGAGTCGTACTGCCTTATCTCTGTTCAACAAAGCATTTGTTATGTACCATATATTTATATGGAATTTTGATAATCTTGGTACTTTGAAGGTAAGATTTGCATTGGCCATTGCTTGTTTATTGTTCAAAGTTTTAGATTTAGGAGATGAGTTTTGTTAGAGGGGTTAGAATCAGCTACGATTTTGTGCTTAATCATTAATCTAGAAAACATTTTTTCAGGAATCAACATCTGGCACTCTGACTTCCATGATTTCTGACGCCTACTTTTTGCTAGTATTGTCTTCTGAACTGCGATAATCCCTCAATACTGCGCTTCTCCTGAAGTCTACTCCTTTCTTCACTTCTTAAAGCCCTGCTTTTTGCTAGAAACTTTCCACTCTCACCAAAAATCCCAAGTAGCCAGTGATGGTATTCTGGCATGTCTATCGCTCAATTTTCAATTGACAAACATGATTGGTTTCTTGCTTATAATTTATCCACTTGGTTGTGTTGAATCTGACTGACAATTTATCCTAAAACAAGATGTTGAACCTGATACTTGATTTTCTTTCAGTTTGGAGATCCAAATTGTGCCCAGAGGACTGCTTGAAAAAGATTCTGTGATGACTCCTCTATCACTCCTCTGTGCACCAGCGGGAGAAGAGACTTAGATGCTTCTCTATGTACGGAATTTCTCTGATGTTTTCTTGAGTTGATAGTGAAGGTTATGGAAAGTAAATTATTGCTTGTTCTGGATGTGCCTAAAGATTTGATCCTGAAAAGGAACTATTATGATGAATGATAAAATATCAAGAGCTGCGTTACACAGCGACACCACTAGATTCCCGAGGATGGTGAATTTGTTATTGTAAGGTTTTACCAACTGTTGTCGATCAAAAAAGGGTTTGCTACCTGCTGTCAATCATGAAAGGTTGTGCCAGCTTCTGTCGTTCTTACCGTTGAAATTTTGCGGACCTGGTCCAAACAGCGCGAAATGGATGATTAGGATTCATATGCAGACCCAACTAGCCTGGAATTTGTTGTTGTTGATGTCTGTAAACCTTTCAACAATGATGGAGCTGGTAAGTTTATTTTTTAAACATATCTTCATCTAGTATAACTGTGTATGCAACTTGTGTAGTCTATGTCTCTGCAAATGAGTTCAGGTCAAACATTGTGTTTCCTTCTCTTCAAGGATTTACTGACAGGAAGTTTAACGTCATCCTTGCATTATGCTACCAATCCTTCTCACTTTTCAGCTTTTTGAAAAAATTGATTTAGGTGGTCTTTATACATGTCTCTTTAATCAAGATTTACGATATGTCCGAATTTCATTTATGGCTGAAGAAGTCTCATTTTAACAATGTTACTTTTATTCCCATTGAACATACAAGAAGATGAACGATACTTTTCCTAATGCTGTTTCTCCCTCAAAGGTGTTCGCATGACTAGAAAGCTTGAAGCTTTTGTAAGAAAGTAGTTGGTGTTTGTTAACAACAATATCCAGGGGTAGTCTAGCAACACATGCATGCAACATTTAACGGCATGCATATGGAATATAGTGACATTAAAATGCGATAACAAGTCCTGTTTGATATTGCTATTTGCACTATGGATAACATGATTAAACCACTGGTCAATATAGATGCTTCCAAGACTCTTCCCCGTTAGCTGCTGCTCATACAGTGTGCCCTAATGGCTTGCAGCTTGGCGTCTATTTGATGGATTTATTTCAGAAGAGAACTGCTACTTAACCAGTGACCGATAAACCCTATTGAAATATGCATTAGTATATGTACCTTTGCAAGCCCATTTAATGTAATCCTTGTAGCTTGGCATGACTCTCTCCCTTCATGATGAAGCTCCCGGCTACCCCACCCCCTCTCCCCTTTTTCTTTTCCCCATATTCCTGCTCTATCTTGATGAATTCTGCAATCGAATTTTCACATTGCAGGATGTGCAAAGTGTTTCGTCCAAACTACTGGTGATCGGTGCCATTATGGTCCTTTGATCTGGAGAATGTTGGAATGGCTGCACAAGGTTCTTGTGCTTTATACAGTATCATGGCTATGCCGAAAATAGAAGCTATTCTGGACTTTGGGGGAAGCTGGAAAGTTCATAGCCCGAGTAGTATCAGTAAGTCTCCACACAATAGGTGTGGGTTCGATCCCCACTACTCCTTTCCCCTTCCCCAGCCCCCACACCCTTATGTATTAAAAGAAAAAGAGTCGCATAATTGATCAACAACAGTTACGCCTCAGTCCTTGCTTATTTGTATGATGAAGTTAGTTTTTAATCCTCTCCCTCTTTTCATAATCTTCTTCCTTGCCTTTTTTCTTTTTATTTGTAGTGTACATGTAATAAGCTCACAGTTCCTATAGCAAAAAATAAAAAAGAGAAAATCACTTGCTTCAGCTAGTTCAATGCATTGATTTCTGTAAGCAGTCAACACAGCGTGTATAGTTGGTAGATCTATATTTGGTCTATTGAAACTATATTCGTCAAAGATACCACAAGACATGGTTAAATAATCTTTGTTGACGTTGACTCAAGTTCTCTTTTCTTTTTTCCCCTCCCCTCCCTTTTCCTTTTCTATCTAGGGGGGGGGGGGTAGTGAAAAAAAATAAGAATATGTCCATGAAAATTTGAGCATAGTATAGCCACCACAACAATGACTAGGCCTCATGAATTGTCATTTCTATCAGCCAAGGCATAGAAAAACTCAATGCTACAGATTGTTGCCTCTAGTTATAGCCACTAATGAGTCGAAATGTCAATGCCTCATTTACACACTAAGCTAATTAGTACTTACTATATTTCACTCACATTCAGTAAAACCAGAATTCTCTACATATTGATTGATATCTGATATGCAGGAAAAAAATTCAACTTATTTTATGTAGTTTTACCCTTCTGCATGATCAGGAATCTTCTTCTGCTTATTCCACCAACATGTTCACTAAGTTTAGCCAAGTGAGCCATTCGTCTTTTCGCTGATTCTGTGGCGCCCATTTGCTTTGGCTTTTCCTCTACAACAGGATCATCATCGACGCCTTGAAAACTTGTGTCTGTGGAGGAACTATTTTCGCCGGAAATCTGAATGATCTGCTTCAGAGTTTCTACTACCTGACTCATCTTGGGTCGATCTTTAGCAGATTTTAACAAACAAGTGTCAGCTAACTTTGCCATCTTCCGAGCTGCACTGATGGAATACTGATTTTCCAGCCTTGGATCCATGAGCATACCGAATTTCTTGCCATCAGCAGGGTAACGTTTAATCCAATCCAGAAGTTTATGTTCTGATTTTGGTCTGTTCCTTTCTAGGGACCGTCGACCGGTTAGGATCTCATATAATACAACACCAAAACTCCACACATCACTCTTAGCTGTGAGATGTCCTGTTTCTATGTAATCAGGTGCTGCATACCCCCATGTCCCCACAACCTGGTCACAAAAGCATGTCTTTAAGATCATTTGCCATAGAGATGTGTTTCATCTTTAACCAAAAAGTAAAAAAATAAAAAATAACTTGGGTTTCATTTTCTCATTAATGTAAACCATGTATTTGAGCAAGGATCAACGTAACATACCGCTGTGGAAACGTGTGTGTGCATGCCAGTCGGACCCTCTCTGGCAAGCCCAAAGTCTGAAAGCTTAGGCTTGAAATCATCATCCAATAGCACATTTGATGACTTGAAATCACGATATATCACCTATACAGTTGACAGAAGAAAGAACACTTAGCACATTAAGAATAGCAGTATTTACCACTTCAGTGGTGAATCAGTATATACAAGTTTTCTGCATGTTTGACAAAAGGTCAAAAGAACAAATATACAGTAAAGATGTCAATGCAGATGACGTTTTAATTTGAAATGGTCTTAAATAAAAACATAGCGATAATTTATAGATAGAATTTAAAGTTGAAACAGAGACACTCTGCTGTCAAAAAAATCAGGAAAATAAATAAAAACATATCGAAAAACTCTGCTTAAACATTTTTAGGCCACAAAGGTGAAGCCATATCAATGATTATATACCTTCAGCTCAAGCGATACTCCACACTTGGGTTATACATTGAAGAAAATAGAAATCCAACCAAGAGTTCACACACTTGTAATTATATTAATGAAAAATTTGGACAAATCCATCAGAAAAATTTCAGACAAAATACCTGAACTTCCAATTCTTCATGCAAATAAGCCAGTCCCTGAGCTGCTCCAAGCGCCATTTGCAGTCTTTTTTGCCAAGAAAGAACTGGAAAGGCTGTATTGAAAAGATGATCTTCTAGACTTCTATTTGACATGAATTCATACACAAGTAGCCTCTGAATACCTCTTTCCCCATCAACGGCACAATATCCAATAAGTTTGACGAGATTTGGGTGATCTACCACTCCCAGAAATTGCACTTCTGCCACCCATTGTTTATGACCCTACATAACAATTGGAGGATCAACACCAATACTACAGTTTACAAATAGATAAACAACTTAAGTTTATTTAGCTTCCAAAACAAAAGACCACAGATTTAAGTTCGCTAAATCTAGAGAAGCGAGACACGTCAACCATAACTTGCTGCCAAGTAATGCTGAAAACCAGAACTTCCAACCAATGGAAAGAAAGTACAAAAATTGCCAATGTTTTCATGGTGCTCATTCTGTTTAACAAATTTTAACTTGAAAAGAAAGCTTCTCATACAATCAAATTAAGTTTCTACAGAACTGCTAGCCATATAGAAATGATCCACATTTGGGCAGCAATTAAATGATCAACTGGAACCTAAGATAGCTAAAAGTGAGTTGGAAATAGTATTTATAGCAAAGTGCAAGGAGCAAACACACATGTATATGGAACAAAGTTGGCTATATTCCTCTCTTCCACAAGCAAGATACAGACATATACAGCGGACATTCTCCTGAATAATCCTACGAGGATGTGGACACAAGTGAATTTCAAGGGCATCAATACTTTGATCTTTTACTAAAGATGAAGGATTAAACACACCTACCCCAAAAAAAGAAGCCAAAGTGATGTAATGTAAGTATCATACTCCTTCACTAACACAGCAACAAAAAAAAATAAAAAATGAATGATGATATGAGTAATGCTCCATTACCAGACAAAGCTGCTATAAACAGTTCCACAGATAACAACAATTTAACAGATAAGGCCACACTCAAATCACATTCACATTTCAGTTACCAGTCAAACTAAACACAAATTCCAGGATCAGTTACACACAATGGACCATACTCCAAAAAAAAAAATAAAAAAATTTACCTGATAACCATCTCTATTGAGTTTTTTAATGGCAACAATAGTTGATTCACCTTTTCCATCAGCAGGCTTAATATTACCTTTGTATACACATCCAAAACCTCCTTCACCAATCTGAAGTAACCTATTAAAATTATTAGTTGCTTGTTTAAGCTCAGGGAATGTGAAAACCCTCAAATTCTGACCTTTCCCTTCATACACATCAGAGAAGCTACGTGCAGAAGAAGTTGAACATGAAGACTTAGTTACCCTTTCTGCACCACCACCTGAAATATCTGATTTACTCTGATCTTGAAGTACCACTGGTGCTGATTTTCTTTCCCTATTTCTATTCCTATCCTTGAAGTAAAAAAAACACTTCATTTTCCCCCTCTTCACAAATTTTCACAGAATTCCCAAGATTCAATTTTTAACTCCCACAGTCAATGAACAGCCACTAAACACCTGCATAAAACCACAGCATTAGCAAGAACAGATTTTTAACCAAAAATCTGAGCACCCAAAATGAAAAATTGATATAAAACAAGGAAAAAATGATTACCCAGATAGGAAATGGGGTTTTCTTGGTTGATTTATGATTCAAATAAATAAATAAAAAGAGAAGATGGGGTCCTGATTTTGTTCAACCCTTTAGACGCTTCTTATGAGAAGAAAAAGTAAGAGCTTTTCAAGTTGGTGTAAGAAGAGAAGAAATTAAGGTTCACCATGTAAATTATACAAGTTCAAACTGGCTTTTGATTTTCTTGAAAGTCAATAGAGTATTCTAAATCTTGAGGTTTTTTCAACTCCCTTTGGATTTGGTTAACAAGTCTTTCTTGGACCAAAGAACACTATTTTTTAAAAAAAATTAATATTTGGATGCTTCCTCTCCTGTCTCTCTCTCTTCTTCAAGAGAGAGTTGGGAGAAATTGATAAGTACCCTTTTCTCAGTTTTGACAACTATGTGACTATATATATATAGGGTTCTGTCTTTTTCATTGTTACGTGATTATTTGGTAACTGGTTATAGTTATGTTCAATTATAATTTATATGTAAAATATTAATTAGGTAGATTTTTTTAATTTGAAATAATATACTATTACATTGATTTTAGATATAATATTACTAGAGAAAATTAAATATTTATATAACTTACCTCTAAATTATTATTTTAAATTATTTAGGCATTATTTATTTTCATTAAGATTAAGAGGTGTGAATCTGAATATAAATTTGAATATTAAGATTTGCATTAAGATCTGGATGTTTTGATTCGAATACACATCTAAATATTAAGATAAGGTCCGTAATTCTGAATACTAAAGGGTCTGAAGTTTTGGATTTTTCTTCTTTTATTCTCTAGTTATGGCTTATGGATAATTGTCAATTCAAATTTATTTATTCATCCAAAAAAAAGGATTATGATAAAATTGATTGATTCTTGAAGAAAGAATCTGAATTTAAATATTAAATTAAGAAAGATTTTACTAATTAGTGTTTAGCTTTTTAATTAAATTTCATATATTTTTGATGAAAATATATTAATTGGAAGTCAAATATAAATACCAACCATTACATAAAAAGCACTTATTGTTTTTGGTGGAAGTGAACTTACATTGAAGAGTATATATATAAAAAATAAAATAATAATTTAGATAATAGTTAATGGGAACATGTTTTAAAATTATATTTTAAATTTACTGTGACATAATCTATGTGGATTTAGCAAATCAAATAAAAGATCATAACTATAGAAATGATTAAAAAAATGAAATACTTGTCTTTCTTAATTTAGTGCTTTTGAACTATTCTAGTTTTTTTGTTTTGTTTTAAATTATACAGTATCAACTATCGATAAATTTATATTTTCACTTGTACATCCATATATTAAAATTTACGCGTGAACTACAAAATTGAATTACACAATTGGAAGAATGTTGGAATTAGTATTTAACATTTTTTAAATCGTTAGCAAAGTTTAATATTATTACAATTTAATTTAATAATTTAAATAAAAAGGAACATCAAAATCACAGAATTTATTAAAGGTATCCACATTTTAATAATTACAATAAATATTTCGATCGGTTCAAAGAAAAATACATGAACTGATAAGAATGTGACTTAACAGTTTGGCGTGACATTACTCTCTATCTATAAGGATGTTTTCGGTATAAAAAATATTGTAAAAAAAATATTAAAATATGCATATTATAATTTTAGAAATATTTATATAAAATTTAAAAAGATATTTTATGAGGTACGGATGTAGAGTGGGGATGCACGATGATAGGAGTAAATATGAAGTGTGCGGAGGACGAGAGTTGAGAAGGACATAATTAACGTAAAATTCACTTTTGATCCTTATTTTCTCTACCTTTGTCAAGGATATCATTTTTTTATATAAAAAAAACTTATCTTTCTAGTGATAATATTTTTAAAATATATTAATTCAACAATCGACTATTAAAAATTGAAAAATATTTTCTTTCACTAACGAACACACCCTGAATTGAAGTCTTTTTCTGAGAACGCTTCTCTCTTGTGATTTATCTAAATATCGATATGGTCAATTTTTGTTAGTTAGGTTAAAGAGGGCAATTAAAGTAAACTACTATTTAAGTTTTGTTTAATTAATGTCACCTTCAATGTCCTGTCAATTTATATGGTAGGTCAAAAAATATAAGATTATTAATGGGATCATTTTTTAATATAGGCTAACATTTTTTCAATCATGTTAATTAAATAGATAAATTCTGCTAAACCTTTACTAATTTTGGAGGAACAAAGTGGACAATTTCAAAGTTTTACATAGTTTTGAATGTGCATAAAAAGTGAAAGAATCCTTTTTTGACTCTCCCATTCTCACTGGTGGAACTAATAAAGTAATGTCAATTTGAATCCAAAAGATCAGCAAAATAGTAAGCAACCCACAAAAAGATAAAAATCGAGTTTACTCAATTTATAATCTGTCTTTTGAGAAAATCATATTTCTCAATTTATTGAGGTGATGAAATATATTCTTCCGTGATAAAATGATTTACTCACTGGTATAGTGGTAACACAAACTTCAGTGAACAACGAACTCACTCGACGACGATAAAAAACATGATTTTTTTTTAAAGTCCAAGAAGAAAAGTATATTTGAAAAACGAGAGAATATTCTATTATTTATAGCTAACAAAGGTAGTATAAGCATGCGGTTATTGTCCTTATCAGAAAAATCACAACTCATTATGATTATTCAATATGAAAATATATTATTAAAATTACATTTTTTCTTTGAATATCTTTTCAAAAAAAGAAATTTAATTTTTACGATGCGCCTTTTAAAACCTAACATGTTAATTATAGATTCACAGAAACTTTTTGAGCAGACATCACATTTGCATTAAGAAAAAAATATTCAATATTTATTAGTAATGATTTAATGAAACTGTTTAATTAAACGTAACGTGTAGATATGGAGTGGAAGTCTTTCAATTCGTGTCTGCCAAAATCCAAATAAATAAAAAAAAGGAATATAATGTGTTTTTAATATTGTCAAACATTATTTGGTCCTTGTCGTTGATTGAATTCTCAATTTAAAATAATATTTTCATTACGAATAATTAGTACAAAAAAAAAAAAGGAAGTTTCCTAACATTTGACTTAAACATTATTAATATATGACTTCACGTGCTGATGCATTACATATTATGTAAAAATTAAACTCTAAGTTTTTATACCTATCATATCACTTAGAAAATATCAAATTTATGTACGTAAGTAAAATTAATTAAATAGTGTATAAATTATTTATGAGATTTATGAATAATTATAATTAGTGTAGAACACTAGAACGTGACTTCACATCTAAGAACTAATTAGTATGATTAATTGGCCATCATTAACTTTTGCCACCTGTTCATTAGATTAAAATAATCTTTGTGTTCATGATTATGGAACTTATAAATAAATAAATAAAATGTTAGATAATCCAATTAAAGAAACTTTTAGCTTAAACAATTAAATTAATACATATAATATATGGTTTTAAAATCAAACAATTATTAGAGCCACTAAAATACTGGTTGTTTGTTAAAAGAGGAACCCTTTAGGTCATGATTTTCGTCAAATAATATTATTTTGTTATATTATAAGAAGTCATCTGATACTGGTTATCAACCTTAATTAGTCTTTGAATTAGTACTAACTAATATAAATTTTGTCATCATATGTCTGCTACACTTTCTGACTTAATTTGTTTTATACAATTTTCCAATTATTTATAATTAAAAAAAAATTATAGGCAAAAATTTATAACAAGCATTAGCTAGTAATAGATACAATATAAATATGATAATTGATTGTTTTATTCCACCTCCCATATATGCAAACCAACGGCCGCTCAATATATAACTTAATTATATACTCTTAGGGTGTGTTTGATAAAGGAGGAAATATTTTTTGATTTTTTTATGTTTGGTTCTAAATATTTTGTCTGCGAAAATTATCTTTTTAAAAAAATGACTTTTCTAATAAAAGTAGAAAAAATAAATTAGATATATGACGTTTTAAGTTTACTGTTTCCTCACCTACCCTTGCCCCTTGACTTTCGTATCCCTCGTCAGTCGTCACCATCGAACCCCCAAACCCTATCCCTGTAACATTTTGCTAGATAATATATAAATATTTTTGAAATAATATTTTGTTAATTATTTATAAAATGTTAAAAAATTAATCAAAAATCAGTTATTCATTATTTTTAAAAAAAAAAATTTCATGAAAAACATTTTTCTTCGGAAAAAAAACACACCTTACTAAGTAGGTGCATTTGGAGAACCAAAAGAAGGATACGCCAAATCAAGATTGGAAATGAGAGATTCTTGGCCTCAAGACATTTTGACATATCCTATGTTGGATCCCTACTAATTACCAATTTAATTAGTACTAATTAATTAATTAATTCAAAATTTACATGTAATAATGAGGTGAAGACTCCCTTGTCTTCTGCCTACCTTAATGCAAATACAAAGTATCGTAAGTTAATATTATACTTTAAATTATCTGTTATATTTGGTAAAAATAATTATCTTAAATTATTAATTATTTTAAATATTTATGACAAATATAATTGTTCTTCTATCATTTTAATCTTCATAGTATTTATATTTAAATACTATAAATATTTAAATCATGAAATGTTAGTCACGGGTGAGCATGATATGATATTGAATTTCATGTAGTTCGAGCCCTTTTGTTTTCCAATTCATGTATGTGAAATGGTTTCTAGTGAGTAAAGTAGTTTGGGGAAATGATAACCTTGGTTTTGATTTTCAAAAATACTATATTATTATTATACCAAATTAATTTAATATGAATCGATATTTCGAAGTTTGTTTTCTGTATTTTGTGGTAGTGTAAATTGATAATAATAGTAATTTATTTGATTTTAACTTACAAATAATATTAATATAATAGAGAATTATGATTTAAGGTTTTTTTAAAAAAGAAAAGTTTTAATTATATCATACTCGCATCTTATACGTACACGTAGAAATAATTTTAATTCTTCTGTAAATCCATTACTCAAAAGGACATATCAATCAAAATAGAGTGGTGAAAATCCAACATTCAATAATTAGTTGTATTAATACTATTTTAAATATTTGCTGGTGTTATATAATAACACATATATTCAATATTTTTGTATTTTTAATAAATACTAGAACAAAATACTGAATATCATATAAATATAAAATAAAAGATAAAATGCATAACAAACATCACAATATTAAAATTGTGGTATTAAAAAGAAAATCATATATATATATATATATATATATATATATATATATGATAATTCCTTATTTATCGTATTATGTCTATCTTTAGTGATGACACATAAATAAAGTAAATATTTAGTGAATTTTTTTATATATTAACACATAGATAAGTATAAAATAGTCAAATCTTTCAAAATTAACATCTTATTTATAAATATGTAAATGAAATCGCGATAGATTATTTGAGAGACTGAAATACTCCCTCGTTTTATTTAGTTATCACCATTCATCATTATACATTTATGTTTCTTAAGAAACTAGATAAGTTTATCACGGTGCCCTTATTTAGTGTTTTCTGAAAGTAGTTTTTTTTTGTTGATCGAATGTATATGTTTCAAGGCTAAAGGTAAAATAGAAAGAATATCATCATTTATACGTTGGTTTATAAGATGATAAATATTAAAGAAACATATATTTTAGTAAGAAGGAGAAATAAGTAGGAACTGATGGAGTATAATTAATAAGGTTTTGAGATTCCAAAACGACTATAATATGTGTGATCCCATCTTGATTCTCTAACCTCTTGTCTTTGGTGTTGTTGAGAATCTGATTGTCTCCAATTTCCTAGGAGGGGAACTACTTGCTTGTCTTTGAGGTTGCATTTTTCAATTGATATGAGAAGAATCACAATGAATAGTATTTTTGAATTTTATAATTTTAGTTAATCTAATTTTAATTTCTTCTTGTAAAATTTTACTGAATATGTTATTATTGTAAGCTAATCAATCCATAAGAAACATTATCAGATCCAATACAAGTAATTTATCCATAAGAATATGAAGATTTCTAATGAAAAAACAGGCAAATAATTTGATAATATGATTACTGAGATCTACTTTTTTATATGCAAGTAGCAGATTGGTAAAAAGTTTTCAATAACATCGAGTGTTTTATCCCATGTCCTACTATGCCTTTCTTCTTAAAAAATTATAATCTTATAATGGTGGAGCCAAAGGTATTAAAAAAAAAAAAACTTAGTTCATCCTATTTGCTATAGCAGTTCCAAAAAATAATGATACTAAAAACATTCAAGGACATAAACCCTTATATTGATCACCATTTAAATATATATCAGCAAAATTAAAATGTGGCCTAAAACTAGACATGAATCTCTACCAAGATACAATTCCTCCCCCCACCTATTAACCCTAAATAAATTTGTCTAGCTTCCACTGCTTCTTAGAACCTTGAGGCCGAAAGTTCTCCAGCCGCATATTAGAGCTTCTGCAAATCTCCGAAACTGCAGAATCACCTTGCTCGACCTTTATCATCTCCAATGTGCTCCCAAGAACTTCAGCAGCAAGCCCTATTTCCACAAGGCGTCCTTCCTCTTCCCCGCCTTTGTATATCAAACTCCCTATTTCATTAAACGGCATCACATTTTCCAATATTACCTTCCCAAAGATGCGACCAAGAAATTCGGCTGCTCTAGGGGCATCATTTACTGCATCCTCCAAGCTAGTCAGAACACTTTCAAACCTGAAAGAGTAAACACAAACATAAAGTTGAACAGAAAATACAAGTGCTTTTAAAGTTTGAGCTTGCCTTTTAATTTTTAATAGGAAAAGCACAACTCCATACCCTTTAATTAACTGATCTTGACTCAGCGCCACGTCTCGAGAAAGAGTTAGACCAATTATAAGCTTTGCCAAAAGATCCCTTTCCATATCCTTCCTCTCAAAGGAGTCAGTAACCCAAAGTGAGATCATTGATGGATAGAAGCCAGGTGAATTCAGCTCTTTCACACACAAAGCAACCTCTTTCTCATCTTTCGCACTGAAATGAAAAGGTTTTAAGTTAATTAATAATAAACTCAACTAAGTCACAATATGCTTAGCAAAATTATGTACCAAAAATAAATTGCATAGAATGCTTCTACCGTTCTCAAACAAACAGTGAGAAAATTCTCCTACTACGCCATCCTCAGATAACAAAATAACAAGGTACCTTGTGCTTCAAAATTCCCAAGGAGG
This sequence comes from Solanum lycopersicoides, assembly GCA_022817965.1. Taxonomy (NCBI): domain Eukaryota; kingdom Viridiplantae; phylum Streptophyta; class Magnoliopsida; order Solanales; family Solanaceae; genus Solanum; species Solanum lycopersicoides. Next base: position 115,222,342 of record CM040618.1, read on the forward strand.
CACACCAACCTAAAATATGATCATCACGGGCTATCTAAGCTATTACTGCAGATACTATTGAGATATACTTGAAAATTAATGTTCATCGCTGAATTCCAAACTAAAGACTTCTCCTTTTTGGTTGGAGAAAGGCTCTTTCATGGGTAGTGAGATCCCACAACAAAAAAAAAGACTGGAAAATATAAACATCTTCTTTGTAAGAGGTATTATCAAGATCTATAATTGCCGAACCATATCATAAGCTTATGATCCTAAAAGTTAACATTCCTGATGATACCGTGAATAAGTCAGCCAAGTGTTGAACCAAAATCTTCTTGGTATCAGAAGCAACTTTCTGAAAACAGTTCCAGAATGGTACTTATTTTGAAGTAGATAAACCAACATATTGAAAATGATGTGTGCAGAGCACATAAACCATAGTCAGACCAATACAAATAAAATGCAAATAATCAGTTCAGAAGTACCTGTAGAATTCCTTGATAGCAGCCATAGACATTTCCTGCAGACGTTCTTCTGGCCAAATCCTGTCAGGAGCCACATTTTGTGTGGAAATCGGCCCTCCACTTCTTACAAGTGGAGAAGGAGGCCGAGATGTGTCAAATCCACGCTCCTTGTTCCCATAAGTCAGGTTCCTTTCTGGTGCACTTGATTGATCATGTTGCCTAGATAATCGCTCAGGCATGTATTTGGGCGCAAGCTCCTCTCTTAAACCATAAAGGGGGCGCTCTGACAAAGAACCATAGCCACTTTGCGCATGTATCATCCTTCGAGAGTCTCCAAAACTTGACATATTATCAATGCTTGGTCCTGCAGGTTGGCCCCTGGAAGACATTCCCTTTGCAAGACCACCTTGGGGTCCAAGTGTGATCGGATCATCACCAAGAGGCCTCTGGGTCAGGGGAAGTGATAATGTCCTATTCTCGAAAGAATGCCTCTCATCCGCCCGTACGTCCTGCATGCCATAGCCACGGACCTGTGGAGACATAGGACGGAAACCCCCCATCTGGGAGCCCGGAGAAGACAACATACCCCCTCCTCTGGGAGCAAAATCCATAGGTTGACCCCTTCTACTAGAACCTCCCAAACTAGGAGTACGAGCAAGCCTAGTAGCTTGTGCATGTCGTTCTTGGGCAGCATCCCTATGCACTTCCTCGATCTTCTTAGGCCCTTCAACTTTTCTCCTTTGCTGCCATTTGTTCTTTCTTAGATCAATTGAATCCTTCAACATGAACCTCACCCTAGAAGAAAGTTTCATGTTATTTGACAACTTCTCCAACCTATCAAAGTATGCATCCATATGTTCCTTTGCTTTGGCATGATCTATCATCTCCCCAATTGTACTCATCAACTTACACAAAGCTTCAACATTCTCCTCGTCAGGATTTTGATAGTCACCTAACAACTTCTTGATGCACTCGTGCATAATTCTCTCTGTCAACATTCTCTTCTTATAAAGTTCACCAATCAGTCTTATATTGCCCAACATTCGTCTCCGTGCTTTGACTCTTTTCTCCTCCCTCTCCTCTGCTGACAGTTTTACCTCACCTTCCTCGTTAGTTACATTGGCTTCTAGTTCTTCTCTTTCCCCTCTCTCAAACTCTTCCTGACATTTGTTTAGAAGTAACCTCTTAAAAGTGATTTTTTCATTGTCTACACTCAGATCAGGCAACTCGGCTGCTAGGTGTTGACAAAAATTGGCATACATCTCACAAAAAGTTGGCTCCATCAAAGCTTTGTCAAATATCTGAGAAATTACACCATTGAGTGTGACAACATTGTCAATATTAACTTCTTTCACTTGCTGGAATAATTTGTCAAAATTCTGGGGAGTAAGCTTATTTAAGATAGCTTTCAGCTGTCTCTGCTTGGCTTGTTCCTCATCTGTTACTTTACCTATTTCGTACTTTACTTCAGCTTTGTGCATATTCTGTGCAGGCGTATGAGGAGACGGCATTAAACCCTTTTGGAAAGCAGTTCCACGCTGCCACCTGTCAGCATCAACTCCATTTCTCAGGCCTCCTCCCTGAGGTGGACCCATGGATTGCATTGGTCCAGATAGTATACCCCCAGTGGCAAACTGACCCATGGCATACTGACCCACAGCATACTGACCCATGGCATATTGAATGCGCATTGCACCTCGCAGGTTCTGCAGAACACCAGAATTGCCTGGCTGAAAATCTCGACCAGGCATAGGAGGCCCAGGCGTCTTATTCCACTTGTCTCCATCCCCAACACCACTTCCGCGACGTTCACGATGTCCGCTGGACGGCCTATCAATACCTCTTCCTGGACTAGGGAATGGCTCACGTATAGCACTGGCATTGAAGTTACTTAGAATATCAGCAATATCAGGATCAACATTAAAACCCTCAGGAAAATCAATGCATTGCTCAGCAAATTTAAGCAAGAAGTCTCTTGAATATTTCTTGGTAGTCACACCATCACCATCTTCACCATCAACCTTTCTATGTTCAGGAGCAGTTTCTAGTTTAGGAGTAGATACATCTGCAGCATCCTCCCAATCATCTGGCTCTGCTTTAACCTCACCAACCTTCTTAGTTGATCTAAGATCTTCCTGAGGCACATTGGCAGATGGAGGCTTAGAGTCATCTTTAGAAGTGAGTTCAATGGTTTCGATTGATTGACTAAGTTCATCCTTCTTCTCTGGACCTTTATACGCCATATAAAGATCAGAAGTCGCACCAGCAGCATCTGCCTTCTTATATAAGTCTTTCTTCTTCTTTTTCCCCCTGGCCATAGTAACCTTAGGCACATTGGAATCCACCAAAGATTTCTCCTTGACACCAGATGACGACTTGGAAACTAAACCGGTGTTACTAGTTTCAGTATTTTCATCTTCACTCTTTGAAGTGGCCTCATCAGAATTCTTCAACAAATCAGAGGCGAACTCCTGACTTGCATCAACTGACTTTGTAACAGGAGCTTCTTCGGGGTCCGCAATATCTGATTCCTGATCATCTTGAGCCGATAGGCCTATTGCTGATGTGCAAGCCTCGGTATTAGTAGAATCCTGGTTAGAAGTGGATGATGTAAAGCTATCAGCCATGTTATCAACTCCAGTTGAACAAGCTACAGATTCATTCATGTCTTCCACTCCAATTTCTGGTCGACCATTCTCAATATTGGCATATGCTGCTCTCTTTGGAGATCCCCCTTCAGTTAGGCCAGACACCTCAGCAGATTCTACCGGAAGAGATTCTGAAGGTGGCTTCGAGCTATTATTCTCGTCCTGCTTGCCAGCCTCAGGCAATGCTACTTCATTTCTATCCCCAGTTTTAACTACTGGTTTGCCCACTTCCTGATTTCTGGAATCCAAAGGTTCAGACAAATCTTCCTTTCCACAATTTCCAGTAATATGACTTCTCAATTCAGCGGACTCTGACAGAGATAGACTTTCCCTAGTGTTCACAGCAGTGCTCACTGAGGCAGCAGTATTGACCTCAACGAGTCTGGTTAGTGGATACTGGGGAGTCTGACTTGAAACTGAGGTAGATTTCCCAAGAGCCTGCAAAGAACTTCCAGTCATAAGTAGGACCGAGATAGTATAGTGGTGTGGTTATTAAGCATGCGAATAAATACCTTATCTTGAACAGTCAAATCACTAGCTGCATCTACACTACTATCTCTAAGTAGAGATGTTGAAGACTCAATGGGAGCTTGAGAGGTCAATGACAAAATGCCAGCTGCTGAGCTCTTCCCTGAGATAGAATCAGCCCCTTTAGTAGATTGTACATTTTCTACAGGCCTCGAAGCAGATTTTGAGCCATCGCCAGTCCTTGACTGAGTGGTGGAGCTTTGATGTGAAGTGCTTGTGTCTTTCTGAGACTGAGCTGAATCTCCTCCATGTGGCTTTGAGAGCCTCACTGGATCTTTTCCAAAAGAAGAACTGACAGATGGTAACTGCTCTTTTCCTGAATGTATTCCTCCAGCAGCCGGTTTCACTGTCACCTAAAGTTGATTAGCATGAACAAGATACATTATGTTGTGAGCATGTACGAAAAATTTAATTGCAAGTAAATAAAACTCTTAGGTACTGATTTCAGTGATAAGCATAAAGAGAATTGAGATAGAAAACTCCATGCAGGATTTGGCCTCAACTAACCTGATTAAAAGGCCTTGGTGGCTGAGAACTCTGAGTGTTACCAAGAGGAATAGAACTTGGAGCTTGAAAGTAAACAGAATTGGAATTATAAGAGTTAGGATAATAGTTAGGATGACCGGGAGGATATGATGCAATAGGCTGTGATTGAGGTGGCATATTAGGGTGTGACCTCGAACCCTCAAGCCTCAATTCTTCATGAGTATCCGGGTGAGTTATCTTCACACTTTTACGTTGACCTAGGAACTTCCCAGCCTGCTGCGGAGAAAACTGTGATGGCATATTCATTCCCATGCTTCCCAATTGCTGAGGCAGCTGAGGCCCAATTCCTGATGAAAAATTCAAGCCCTGTCCCTGATGCATCATCCCTTGAGACTGCATTGGGTGGGGTTGAAGACTTGAGACAAACATTGGCTGCTGCATAGGCGGATTGACAATTGGCAGATGCATCGGCATTGGTAATGATGTAGCAGACATGGAATGAGATGGAATTTGTGGTCCAGGACCACCAAATTGAACAGGAACTTGAGGTGGCTGGTGGAATGGAATTTGCATGTGCATTCCAGGCATGGGATGTGTAGTAGAAGGCTTTTGTGTTTGGGTAACAGGAGGTGGAGCTAAAATTTGTACATCTCTTTTGGGCTTGCTGGCCACCCCATAAGCCTCACTGTGATTAGATTGGTCGAGGGGTCCTGCATCTTTTCTTGGCATATGCTGCTTGGAAGTGGATGGATTTGGCAATGAAGGAATAGCTCTTGAAGTGTCACCACGAGCCTGCCAAATAAATGAATGAATCAGAGACATAAGCAACTCTGGAGGCCAGGACTAGATTGCTCCATGGGCAAGAATAACATCACAATGTTCCAACAAATACAAAGAAGCTAAATTACAAGCTTGGTTATTCAGATCGGATTTCAGGAAATTCATAATCAGACACAAACGAAGAAGAAGATGAGAAAAACCTGGGCTCTCTTCTGCTCGTCCAGATTTGGTGGAGCTGAGCTTGTTCGAGCAGGTATCTGTACACATTGTAAAAGCAAATACCTTCAATTATTAGCACGAAAGTTTTCAAATTAACCAAACACAAGAGAACACCACTCGTGGTGGAGTGTAGAAATACCTGCAGAACATTCATGACACCAGGACTTATGGATCCAAATTGAAGTGGAAATGACTTAGATGCATCTCCTGGATCTAGAAAATCAGAAAGTAATATCATTCAATAGTTGGAACTACAACTATATACATAAGAAGTGTCACTATTCCTACACAAACAAGTTGTCAACCCTTCCCCACCCCCACCAACCCCACCCGAAAAAAGAGTACAAGTAGATGTATAAAGACTGAGAAGATACTCTTTGCAGGAGTGACAGGTGCAGATGACTCAGAGGTTGGAGGGACGACATTAGAAGTTGGAGCTCTTGGCACTGCTCGAGTAACTTTTTGAGTCGAAGCATCAGTTGGCTTAACAGTAGCACTGGGAAGAGGTGTGTGCGCAATAGCAACAGAAACATCTGATGCTCCTGCAACAAGATAAAGTGAACTACATTACTTGAGTTGAAGTAAAACAAAAGCACCACTAATACTCTATATTGCACCACATTATACAAAATTATCACAAACGGTAAGCTTTAAACCTATTTAGGCCATCTCAGCATTCAGAATAAACTAGTACTTCACAAGCCTCATATGCATGCAAAAAGATTATTATGGTCAATACATACCATGCGATGGTTGTTGCTGATGAGCACCATTCAGATGAGAATCAGAGCCAGCACCCGCGCCACTTACCCTAGGTTGCCCTCCTTGAGCATTATAATACTTCTTGTTGAAACTAAGAGAGACAAACAACAATGGATATCCAAGAATCACCGGTAAGCATAGAAAAACCCTAGTTTATTTTTACAAAACGATCAATTTCAGATAATAATCCAGAAACAAGCAAAAACTCACCTTCTATTAGAAGTCAAAGATGGATTGGAGGTTGAAGAAACAGGAGGAGGGGCGGCGCCTCCGCCACCGCCACCACTTCCTCTACCGCCGCGGTGCTGATTAAAGCTACCGGATCGGGCGGTTCTCCTGTACTGAGACGACTCGCGAGTGTCAGCCCTTGATTGATTGTGGGACATAAATTCAAACCTAGAAAACAGCTTTGCTGTGTGTTTTTCAATCTCTATCCTACAATACAACAGATCCACCAATCAATCAATTAAGAAAAGTAGATAAAAATCAGAACTTTCATCATAAATCAACAATAAGAAACCCCAATAACCAAAATCAAAAGAAACCCACTTCAATACAAACCCCAATAAACAACCCCAAACCCGATTCTCGTGTTTCTAACCCGACCCACCCACCCACTCAACAAACCCTAGAAACAGTAATACTTACAGTGTCTTACCTGACAACAAAGAAAAGTATCGAAACTAGGGTTTCAATGACAGTGACGATTGGTGCAAACCATTAACACAGTGCAAACGAAAAGTGAGGAAGAGGAAGAGAAGGAGAAGAATGTGAGGAAAAGGGGAAAAAGGGTATGTGTGTTGTTGGTAAGGGGAAAATGTTAGTATGTTTTATTAGAGAGAGAAAAAATAATTTATGAGTAAATATTAAGAAAAACTATCTAAACCCAAAAAGGTATAGTATTATATTTTATACAAAACTTCTTTTTTGTTGACAAAATTGAGAAAAAAAAATATTTCAATCGATTTAATTTTTTTTCATAAAATAATTTCTCTATCTTCAAAATACATATAAAAATACATACGATATCATATTAAGTAATTGATTTAAATTTTTTCGAGATAGGCCTTCTACCTTCAAAGATAACAGATAAGACCGAATATGATATTATACATATTAGGCAATTAATTTAAAAAAATTTGAAAATAGTCTCTCTGACTTTAAACATATGGATAAAAATAAGTATTACATTAAGTAAGTGATTTAATTTTTCTCCGTAAATTATCTCTCTACCCTTCGATATACGCATAAGAATGAGTATAGTATTTATATTAATGAGTACAATACTTTGTTAAGCATTTGAGTTAAGTTTTTTCGAAAATAGTCTCTCTATCTTCAATCGTACGAATAAGAATAAACACAATGTCATATTAAGCAATTGATTTAAACTTTTTCAAAACATAGTCTATCTACCTTCAAAAATTATGAATAAGAACAAGTATAATATTATATATTAAGCAATTGATTTAAAAAATCCGTAAATAAACTTTCTACCTTCAGAGATACGCATAAGAATGAACACAATATTATATTAAGTAATTCATTTAATTTTCTTTAGAAATAGTCTCTGTATTTTTTAATACAGATAAGAATGAGTGAAAACTTACAGTATTATAATGAGCAATTAATTTTTAAAAAAATTGAAAATTGTCTCTCTATCTTCAAACCTATAAGAATAGGCACACGTCACACTTTCAATAATCTATCATGTGTAATTATACTTGATATGATATTATTTTATTGTTGGTTGGACATTTTTTTGAGCGCGCATTTTGTAAAAAGTGTGATGCGTGTTACTATTAATGATAATCTGTCTAATGCATTGTTTATTCAAAAATTAGAATGAGAAAAAAAATATAATATATAAACAGACACTCGATTGATCGTAATTGTCAAGTAAGAACTCCAATTTCATGAGTATATATTAGTACACGCATCGGATTGGTCTCAACTAGCTCTAAATACTCGATAGTGATATGACACATATATTTTTAGTGGTATCTAAGTAATCATTTTGTAAGTTGAACATAGACAAGTTATGATGTCTAAATGTGCGTACTCAAAGTTAGAGTATTTAATTATCAATTGATGTCAAGTTTAAGTGTATATATTTATACATTATGCCCAAAAAAATGTTAAGAAGTAAAAATTAAAAAAAAAATTCTCTTATTTGATTCAATAAGCAACGATGAAATTAGAAAAATGTTTATTACGGTAGAAAAATAATTTTCCACACATGATTTATATTTATAAGTAGCTAAAAAAAATTCGAAAAAAATGTGACACGCATTGTGAAAAATGTGACATATATTACCGATTATAATATTTTGTCTAATGTATTATTTATTTTTCAAAAATAGATTGAGAAGAAAAATAAAAGGAAAACCGTAGAATAATAAAAACTTTAAAAAAATTATTTTGTTTGGTTTAATAAGCAACGATAAAAATGAAAAAACATACTTATTATATTAGAAGAAAAAGATTTACTCATCTCCGTTATTTAATTAGCCAAGTGATTTATTTATTTATTTTAAATACCTTAGTCTAAACTCAACTAGCAACTAAACACTCTATTATTGTGTCTCTATACGACATAATCTTTTTGAAGGTTTTTAGATAATTATTTTGTAAGTTAGAGTGTTCAACTAAATAATGAAAAATGAATTATAATGTCTAGATATGCATATACAAAATTATATTAGTTAATTATCAATTAAGAACAAATTTGACATATATTTATATATTGTGCCAAAAAAAAAAATAGAGAAGTAAAAATTAGGAAATTTCCTTCACTTATTTGATTTATTAAGGAATTCTGAAATTAGAAAAATACTTATAATAGTTGTGGAAAGTATTTATCGGCACTTGATTTATATTAAATAGGTATAAAAAAATCGAAAATAGTATATCCATTTTCATAAAATAGAAAATCTCACTAACAAATTTAGATTGGGTATATTATTATTAAATTTTCAGATAAATTTTCGTCAACATCAATTATAAAAAATGTGACACGCATTGTGAAAAACGTGACACGCATTATAAAAAACGTGACATACGTTACCACTAATAATTATTTATATAATGAATTATGTATTTAAAATATAGATTGAGAAAAACACAAGAAGAAGTAAAAGAGAAAAATTACAAAAAGAAGTCTTCTTAAGCGATGATGAAATTGAAGAAATACTTATTACAGTAGAGGAAAAGTATTTACCCACCCTCGATTTTTAATTAAGCAAATAATTTATTTTTTCTTTGAAATTAATTTCTCTATCTTTATAAAGTAAGGGACAAGATTGACTAGACAATATTCTCCCAATATCCTATACGTAAAATTACATTTGAATATGTTAGTATTAGTTATTTGTTGGGAATATTTTTTGTAACATGCATTGCCATTAATAATAGTTTATCTAATACACTATTTATTTTAAAATTAGAACAAAAAAAAAGTGTAACAAATAAATAGATACGTAATTGATTGCAAATAGTGAGCAAGTACTCCAACTTTAAATATTTATACACATTTTATTTATATTAAGTAGCGAAAATTTCTTCTTGTATTTTCATAAGTTATGGGTAAAAGAGTACATATCTCCCCCTTATTAATATTAAATTTATAAAATCGTATTCAATATGTTACTATTGTTTGTTAAATGAATTTTCTTTCAATACGAATATCATAAAAGAAAATGTTATACGTTATGAAAAAAACATAACATATGTTGTGAAAAATATGACAAGCATCATAAAAAATTAGACATATCTTACCATTATAGATACTATTAATATTTGTCTAATGCATAATTTATCAAAAAAATAGATTGAGAAAAAAAATCACAAAAATCATAGAAGAGTAAAAAAAATAGAAAATTTTCTTCTCTTAATTAGTATTTTTTTAGTAACTGTAATTCTCATTATCGGATTATCAATACCGGGTAAATCGTCTAAGAACACTTTTGGATATTCATTAACAACGGGAATCGACGTAAGATTAGGGGTTTCGAAATTCAAAATCCTCACCCTAACTAAATGGTACAAGCAACCCTTAGAAATCATTTCAATAGCTTTAAGATAAGAAATAAACCGACCTTTCGACATAGAATTTTTCCCCTTTCACTCTAGGACAGGTTTATTTGGAAACTGAAACTTGACTACACGGTTTCTACAATCAGTAGAAGCATAACAATAGTGTAACCAATTCATCCCAAGGATGACATCAAATTCTAACATACCAAAACCTACCAAGTTAATAATAGTAACTCTATGGAAAAATGAGACGAGACACTTTCTATAAACCCTCCCAGCTATCACAGAATCACCAACAGGAGTAGAGAGAGAAAGATGTTCTAATAAACTTCGAAAAACACATCAAATCTCATAGCCACATATGACGTCACAAAAGACAAAGTGGCACCGGGATCAAGTAAAACATATACATCAGTTTCAAAAACTTTTAAAATAACGGTAACTATATCGGGAGAACTATCTTGTTCACTCGAGTCTGAAGTGCATAAAACCTATTTTGCTCAGGAGTATTCGAACCCAAACCACTTGGACAAGATGAAGGATATGGCTGAACCCTACGACGACTATCTCCCTCATTCTTAGCAACAGAAGGGCAATCTCTTATCTTGTGGTCCGTTTTACCACACTAAAACAAGCATTGGAACCCACTAAACATTTACCTTCCTGATTTCTTCTATACTTAGCACAATTAGGCAAAGACGATACATTACCACCTCTTTGAGGTTTAGGGATAGACACTCTTTCCTTGTTGAATTTAGGAGCATTAGAGGTACCTTGCGCGGAAAATCTTTGTTGATACCTAGGATGACCACGTCCACCAGACCTAAAGTCTGAATAGTTACCATCATCCGTTCTTGCCTTTTTTGTTTCTCTAGACTTTTCTTTGAGAGTTTCCTCTTTAATTTGTTGGGCATAGACCATGAGACGAGAAATATCTATGTTATGGACAAGCATAGTCGTACGAACATTCTTTCACTACCAAGTCGGACACACCCGAAACGAACTTGCTCATCATTGCCCTAGAATCGACAACTATAGAATGAACATTCTTAGACAATTAAGTGAACTTTAAAGCATATTCTCTCAAACTCATGCTTCCTTGTCGGAGATTGATAAACTCGAGCACTTTCGCCTCTCTCATCTCAAGAGAAAAGAACCTATTATGAAAAGCGGACTTAAACCTTTCCCATCCTAGGGGACCCGCATCTACCGATCTTGCTTCGTTTTATTAATTGAGACAAAATTGAGCAACCCCTTTTAGTTGTTAAGCAGTTAGTTCCGCCTTCTCCACCAAAGTCACTCCCATGATAGTCAACACCTTATAGACCTCGTCAATGAACTCTTGAGGATCTTACTCAACCTGACCATAGAATTTCGGAGAATTCATCCTTGTGAAGTCCATCACTCTTGATGGCGTCGTACCCATATTTGGGTTCACGGGCTTCACAACCTCCCTATTGGCTTGAACTGTCACTGCTTGAGCCAACACTTGAAAGGCCTTCCTAAACTCTACATTGGTCACTTGGCCGGTCAAAGGGTCAACCGAAGCTTGAGGAGCTCAAAGATGAACTAATTGGTCAATCTCTTCTCCATCAATCCTTCTAGCAAAAGCTCTTCTAGTAGTCATATCATTAGACCATCGGGTAAGGATTAGGAAAACGACTTTATAGAGTTAAACTTTGTCGCATGACTTAAGGAAATGAAGAAGTGATAACTTTTCATTCATAAATATGGCGCGCTTCACACTTATGAACAAGATTCTACTAGACGTGGTTTTGAGATATCATAGAACCATTCTAAATCTTGTGCTCTGATTACCAAGTTTGTCACGACCTGAGGTACACCCTAGACGTAACATGGCATACAAGACCTCGAGAGTCCTCGTATAAGACATTTAACTTTTATAACATAAGATAATAGAAATAAGCGGAAATTTAAAACATTTTTCAACAACATCAAAGTTTTCATATCAAAAAGTGGAAATTTATTACACTTTATCTCAAAACCATCTAAAACATGAATATCTTGGGACACAACCCATACAATAATGTTCAAAACATAAAATGAAAAACATAAGAGAAATGGTGCTATATCCTCGAATGATATGAGGACTCGTCAATCTTCAAGTCGTGTTTTTACTAAGAACCTAGCCACATGAATGAGAGTCGAGATAGTCGGACCCTACAGTTAGATAAAAATGTAGGCAAAAGTATACGTCAATACAAACATATACTAAATATGATAACTTACATAAACATAAAAGGTAAGCAACATAGGTCATAATCATAACCAATACATGTAATAGAACATGTTAACATAAATGAATACTTTTTGAAGTAACCTCAAATCAACCTTACTCATCTTCAAGGCAACTCAAGCAACAATCTAAGCTCATTATTCATCATACCATAGTCTAACTTATCTTTTATAGACATGGAAAATCTTCTCTTGCCTTACGATAAGAGAAACATGGGTAATTGCCTATAGTCCTTCTTAACATATGGATCATATGTACTCGTCTCTAGTCCACCATCACGTGATATGTGTATTCGCCTCTTGTCATTCTATATGGATCATGGGTACTCACCTCCTTTCCAAATAATATCTTAAGAATGTGGGAGTCGCATCTTGTTCAAATTGGAGAAACAAGGGTAATCGTCTCTTTATTTTATTCTAGCAAATACGATAATCACCTCATATCTGTCTAATTTAGAGGTCATGGTTAATCGCCTCTAGCCTCATCAATTTCTTAGTCTTTAGCATTAGATTTATTTTAGGTGAGCAATTCTTTCAACCTAGAATCATTCGATGTGAGAAAACCTTTCACATTCAAACATAAGCAATTCATGTGGGAACTATCTCTCCACAACAATTACATCAATAATCAACAATTGACAACATAAGCTTTACTCTTAGGACTTGTTTGGTAGGAGGTATTAATCAAAATAATTCATTGATTAAAATTTAGCCCAATATAAACGTTGTTTGATTACTTTATTTAACCTAATACATGGATTAGTTATACCTCATACAAGGTGTTATTTTATCCCTAGAAAAGGAAGGGATAACTAATCCAAGGTTTAACAATCTTTGGATAAGACCCTTAAATGACTAAATCATCCCAAAAAAAAATTCCTAATTCTTTTTTTATAATTTAATGTTCTTTTTTATTTATATGAGAATATTTATAAATATTCTTTTAACTTCTCCAAATTCATTCCATTTAATTTGATGATTTTTGAACTAATATTTTTTCTCCATGTTTGATTTGTTACACTGAGTTGATTTTTTTGGATTTTTTTAAATGTAGTTCGTTGATTGACCACTTGAACTATTTTTATTTTTTTTAAAAAAAAAGCTTCGCGTATTTGAACAATTTAAGTAGCGTTAAATCTATGTTAAGTTTAAGGTATGTTTGACCAACAAAAAATTAGAAATATACCGTGTTATCAAGGATCTCTATAGTGACATATCAAACCTCAAAATTAATAATATTTTTTAATATATTTTTTAGTATTTAACTTGATTATAAAATCTCATAATAATTCAAGGGTATAATAGGAAAGAAACTTTTTCTAAATTTTAAACTAGACATAAGACTAGGTGAGACAAAATGAACCAAACGCTTGATAAAAACTAATACATGCATTGCTAAACCCTACATTACTAATCTCTGCATTACTAATCCATACGTTAATAATCCTTGCATTATGCATCTTTGTATCAAACGAACCCTTAAAGCACTATATCTCATGATCATTCTATATACTTCACTCTCAAGCAATTCAATATCGTAATCATCTCATAAACTTCAATCTCAAAGCAATTCTAAGTATGATTCATCATACAAGTTTCAATCTTAATGTATCTCATCAATCCTATATGAAATACATATAAACCCACAAATTCTCCTTCCATGGCATAAAATTCAATCACATCAATTTCATCTTTCTAGACATGGGTTAGGTATGAATACATGTAATTTCATCTTAAAAACATGTAATCCTATCAATACAATCATAACCCAGTCATTTGGATCAATATTCGTCAATACCCACAACATTTCGTGAAAGAACATATTTGATGGATGAAAAGCCACCATACCTTGAATAATGGAGACTTGACCTTGATCCTAACTTGAACTTCTTTTTCTTCAAGTTTTAGAGAGAGAGAAATATTTGAGAGGAAGACTTTTGTTTTCTTTTAGATCTTGAGAGAATCGGTCTTAAATTTGGGAAATTTAAGAGTAGAATACTTATATATGTCTTTAGATAAAGGGTAAAACTATGTAGCATAGAATCAAAATAATTTGAAAAGACTCTTAAGACCCTAACTTAAAAAGTGAAGACTCTGAAGCTAGAGCTCAACGAAGGCCACTACGCGACTTGCCAAGTAAACCTTTAGCTCGCCGAAATTTACTCGACTTGGGGATAAGTCAACTCAGGCGATGAGAGAGTCAACTTTGGCGACACACTGACTGGAACGACGAGCCCGACCTGGCTCGCCCAAAGTTACAGAATGCAGGATACCAGGGATCAAGCCAAAAGGCAAGGAGGTTCCACTTGACGAATCGCCAAGTCGATTCGACTGATCCCCTAATCGACTAAGAAGTGAATATTTCCCTTCTCTAAAATCCGGGTGTTACAAAATACCCATTTAAGATTGCCTAGATTGTTGCATATCAGTCTTCTCTATAAAACTTTATTGTATTCTCGTCTTAGTTTCTTATACATTTCTTTAATGTTCGAATTTTTCTATCTCTATGATTTTTGTCTCTTGCAAGCCCCTCTATTCAAGTCAATACCTTGCATTCACAATTAATTGATTGATGGTATATCTCCCTCACTAAACAACAAGAGATCATTAGTGAAGCTTAATTGAATGATTTGTTGCTTATGATATATCTATGATACTTAAAAATCTGATTTGGATCAAAGAGCTTTCAACAACCCCGTGAGGTAATAAGATTATTAAACAATAACGATTTTTTTTTAAAGAAAACTTATTGTTGTATAGTAAAAAGTATTTACTCATACTCGATATTAATATATATTAAGTTGATTTTTTTTCTTTTCAAAATGTAACCTTTATAATACAAGGAACAAGGTTGCACATCAACATTTCAAGATCTCACGTGTGAAATTACACTTAATGTATTTTTTTTTATTTATTAGACTAATATTTTTTAAGCATGCTTTTGTAAAAATTATGACACACATTACCATTAGTAATAGTTCGTCTAGTACGTTATTTATTTAAAAATTAGAATAAACGAAAGAAGTGAAAGACTTATGGATATTAAAAAAAAGGGAAAAGGGTCAAAAATGTCCTTCTACTTTAGTTTATTAGTTGATTATACCCTTATCGTTGAAGCAAAGTTATTTACACTCTCGCCGTCAGTAATTTCATCATTTATACCCCTCAATTGACGGAAATTCCCAAATCAAACAAAATTAATCCGATTTTTTAAAATGACCAATTTCCCATTTTAAACCCATGCCCGACCTATCTATAGATCTTAAACCGAAATAATTTAAGATAGATAGATGAGTTGAGCATGGGTTTAAAATGGAAAATAGGTCATTTTTAAGAAATCGGGTCAATTTTGTTTGATTTGGGGATTTTCGTCAATTAAGGGATATAAATGGTGAAACTAGTGATGACGAGGGTATAAATAACTTTGTTTTAATGATATGGGTATAGTCAACTAATAAACTAAATTAGAGGGATATTTTTTACCCTTTTCCAAAAAAAAAAAAACTTTTCCTTCTCTTATTCATTATATTAAGCAATGGTGAAATTGGAAAATAATTAATATGGTAGAGAAAAATATTTACTTGCAATATTTTATATTTAGTACAACTAATTTTTTTTCATAAATAATTTATCTATCTTTATACGATAGGGATGAAATTCTATACATACCAACTTCTCAATACATTATAAAATTCCACTAAATATATTGTTATTTATTTGTTAATTGAATTTTCTTTTTACATGCATCGCGAGAAATTGTGATATGTCAAACTACTAAAAATAATTTGTCTAATGCATATTTATTTTTATAATATAATAATGATAAAAAACAAGAGGAAACTTAGTAAATATTATTTCTCTTATTTGGTTTTGTTGAGTTATGTTGAATGGGGAAAATGCCAAATATGGTAGAAAAAAATAATTACCTTGAATTTATATCAGGTGGTTAAATTTTTCTTTCAAAAATTATCTCTTATCTTTATACGATAAATATAAGATTGTATGTACACCATTTTTTGAATAACTCATTTATGAAATTACGTTAAATAATGAATATGTTATCGTTTAATTATAAATTGTTTTTTTAGATACGCATTATAAAAAATGTGATACGTGTCACCACTAATAACAATTTGCATAATATGTTATTTATTTAAAAATCAAAATGAAAAACATTAAAAAAAGTAAAAATTATCAAATTACTTCCCTTATTTGATTTATTAAGCAGTAATGAAAGTAGAAAAGGGTTGATATACTTTAACTTTGGCCCAACTTTTTATTTTTTAGATAATTATATTATAGTTTATGAACTTACTTTATATATTCAAAATTTTAATAGGTGTTTGAACATGAGATATGAAATCATGAGATGAAATTTATATCTTCAAGAATCATGATTTAGAAATTTTAAATTATGATTTAAGATTTTTCAAACACAAAAATTGACCCACAATTAGTTCCTATTTTACAAAAAAAACTTCACATTTATATCTACCCCAAATCGTTTGTCCAAACAAAACTTTAACTTCATATCATGATTTCATCTTGCATGACCAAATAAACTTTAACGTTATCTAAATTGACCTAAAGGAGGATCTTAATGGTGCTATACGGGCCAAATTATCGATAAAACGAATCCATCACATAAAAAATCATCTCAAAATTTCTTCACCACTCCAAAAAAAATAATTACAAATCACATAAGTAATTTTTGTAGCAATATCTCTAGAGTAAAGTGTCAATTACTTTCAAATGTTTTTTTATATCCTAAATTTCTTTTATCCGTTTTAATAATTTTTGTACTTTTTTGAAATTCAATGTCAAGATTGTCAATCAAGGAAAATCCAATAAAAAAACTTAGTACCCTAAACAAGTTATTGTATTTTACATCAATTAAACTGCTGAGTTTCTTAAATATAGACTTGTAAAAAATTATAACAAGAAATTTTAATTTGCATCAAAATTATTCATAGCATGATAAGAAAAATTAAATTATTATGATGGAGCTCTCAAATACATGTACTTGATTTAAGTGAAATTTCAATTTGGTTTAGACTTTTTAGCATTACGTGGTAGAGAAAATAGCATCAACCAACAATCCGATTGTGTTTAGAATGACTTTTTTATTCTTAATTTGATGTCTCAAGTTCGAGATTTTCTGAGTATAAAATCGTCTTTGTTATAGAGCAATTTACCCTCTAATGTAGGACTTTCTAATGTGAATTTAAATTTAATCGAACTTTAATATGAATATCGAATATCATATGGGAATAATAAAAAAATGTAATAACAGAAGTGGTCCTTTAATTTATGTTTGGGGTGAATTTAAACTAATTCTTAAATTATTTTTTGTGAGTAGTTTTTGTCTTTTAAATTTGTCAAATACCAACATTTTTCGTCTCTCATAACTATGGGTAAATCTATTTTTCTTTTTCTTTTCTTTTCTTTTTTTTAAAAAAAACGAAAATTCCTTTAAATCTACAGGTGAAGTTTGTTAGGAAAAATGATAGACATTAAAAAGGTCTTTTTTTTTTTTTACAAACTTAAAAAAGCAAAATTGTTCAAAATTATACGTAAGACACTACTTTGAAAATGTTTCGAAGGAACCATTTTTGTCATTTTCTCGTACATGAAACATTTTTATTTTTTCATTTCGTGTTTGTTATTTATATTGGAGTTCGACTAAATCTAAATTTACGTCGTAAAGTCTCACTTTGAAAGGTAAATCGCTCTCTAACAAGGGCAATTTCATATCTAGGAAAATTCAAATTCAAAACCTCTGATTAAAATGAATAAATAAATATCTTCCATGATAGTGCAATGATGGAATGTCCAGGAAATAACTAAATACCATACATACTTTGGTTTCATAGTTTTCTTTGATGAAATATACATATTTTCAAAAGTTTGGTGTATATATATATATATATGGAGGAATATATTCTTTATAATATAATTTAATTTGCTGTAATTGTGGGAAAAAAGTTTTAAATTTTATAAATTATAAGATAAGTTTTAAAATTTATGTCAAACCAAACATGAAATAATTTCAAATTTTATCTCGAGATTATTATTCTTATCTCACGTATCAAACAATTAAGTAAATAAAAAATGTATATACAATTATTAGTTACTTTCCTTCGAACCGTACCAAACAATAAACGTAAATCAAACAGTTATTCACCAAAGGAAATAATTAAACTACTCATGAATTTTCTTGTAAATACATTTATACAATAGCCATACACATTAATTATTGCATTTTATTCTACAATAGATAGAGATTTGTAAATGGGAAGGAAAATCTACTTGTTTGGTTGTGACTTGTGAGAATTATTTATTTATTTTTGAATCAATTTTTTATGTTATTTAAAATTAAGTGTTTTTTTAATATAACTTTGAGTTATTGGATTTCAAATTTAGAAAACTAGTGCTCCAAACATGAGAACAATGTTCTATTCTCTCCTTTGCAACAAAAAAAAAATATATATATATATATATAATTAAGTGTAACTTTATCTTTAACTTCAATTTTATAAGTTTTTTAAAAAGAGAAAAATATTTGAAATATATGGCCAAAAAGCCTACTTTGTTTGTAAAGATCTTCACTTTTTGTAGTTTGTTAACAAAAGCAAGGAAAAAGAAAGGACAGGAAAGAAAAACAAAAAGTTTTCCACTAGAACTCTATTAAATTCTTCCTACCCTAATAAAGCTTGTGTGTTTACCAAATAAACAATTTTCTTATTTAATTTTTGTGTTTGATAATTAAATTTAAAAAATATGATCAAAAGGACATTTATATAAGGTGGAGGTGAGTGAGAAGAGATGGAAAAGACACCATCAACGTAAAATGTCACTTGTAAAATTTATTTTTTCTACTCTAATTTATTTGTACCAAGGGAATATACAAAAATTAAAAAATGTATTATAAAGAATGTATTCCTCCATATCAAACACACCCTTAACCATACTAGTTTTTAGTTATTTAAACAGAATGGTGCTATTTAGTGCTTATAGCTTTTACTTTATATAGGATCAGAAAAAGAAAAAAATGCTAGTACTATATTAAGGGAGAAAAAGATTTTTATATAAATAATTGGGTACATTTTGTTGAAATCAAGTTATTCCAACCATGAATAATTTATAAATATCAACCAATGTGTCATTTGATTCACATAACTCTCAAATCTCAGTTTCTACTTTTTGTATTTTGCAAAAACAACTTGAAGCAAATATTTTCTGAAAAAGATACAAAATTGAGGTAGCAAATTCACCTAAGCTGGTACTTGGTAGACAAATCCATTGAAAAATGCCTATATAAAACACACAAATTTATTTTATACCAAGGCAAAAGAACAGGTAAAGCATCAAACTTCTCAAGTAAAGAACCAAAGTACAAGGAGCTGCATCTCACAGCTAAATTTTTGAACAAATTCAGTAAATCTGTAGATATTGCAACAGTTAAAGGTCAGCTATATTGACAATAATTTCATTATAAAGCTCAGTTAAAGGTCAGCTATATTGACAATAATTTCATTATAAAGCTTTCTATCAGAAAGCAAAGCTATTCGCGTTCTCATGCATAAGCAGCATATTATAGGACGCGATGAAATTTCTCTCTTTACAAAAAAATCCAAATCCAAACACACCAAAAGGAGGACGAGGGCAGAAGGAGTATCACAATGAAAATGGCTTCGCATACACATCGAATGGCTGGCAAGCTGTTAACTGGGGCTCCTGAAAAGTGCAGGGCAAATGTCAAGAACTACACTTACATTCTGTAACTCAAGGAAAATTATGGTAGAATAATGAGTATACACCTGTACGAGTAAGTTTTATAATGGTCATAATTTCAAATGGATAAACGCAAAACACGGTAAGTCTTTCAGAGCATAGCTAGTGCATTTATGCTCTTCCTAACCATGAGCAGCAAATGGAGTTGATGCTTCGATCAATGCCAAAAAGAATTTTAAAATGTGGGTGAAATACACAAGGGTACTGCAATAAACTCCAAAAATCACCCAAAAGGACGAACAAGATTGGATCAAGCCTAAGATCACTTAAGTAATTGCGAAGCTCCCGAAATTGAAGTTTGAAAGCCTCAAGTGAGCCAAGATTTTTTTTCAATTCAAAATAGATTTGAATTATTTAAATATATGATATTGTTGACATTCTACTTAATGGTAAAATGAAATCACTAGATAACTAGAACTTTAGAAATAAAAGTGTGTGCAAAGCCAATTTTTTTAATTCAAAATGTATGAAATTGTTTTCAACATTTCACATAGATGATGAGAATTTTAAAAAATATTACATTAACCTTATATATCTCCTAAAACATTGCATTCATGTTTATAAATAAATTTTATTGTACAAATTTAAACCACTTATCAGAGATAGGATTCAGCATCTAACACTGCTTCTTCAAAAGCATTTTTTTCTTTATCAACAAGTTGAGCTGAGATCTAGACCTTTTAAATTCTTAAATCACCTAGCAAAACATGTACAGTTCCAGGACATTGACAAGCATGCATGGCAGGATAATCTAAGAGGAAATGGCATGGGGAGAGTGTGGCAGAAATTAAGGAGGGTGAAGCAAGCACTAAAGACTCTCAATACAACTGAATTTCAGGGAGTGGAAACTAGAATCAAGTTGTACAGACAACAGTTGCAGGATGTACAGAGCTCTATGAGCCAACCAGGCCAGCCTATAAGCTTGATTGACCCAGAAAGAGAGGCGAAACTAAACCGAGACAAATGGTTAAATGTAGAAGAAAGCATCATGAGACAGAAGTTAAGGGTGCAATGGTTGAAACTGGGAGATGGGAGATGGTAATACATCTTACTTCCATGCTAGTCTAAAAATAGGCTAGCTCTGAATAGAATCAACAGCTTGACCAGTGCAAATGGAAATATAATGACAAGCAGCAGTGATAAAGAGGAGGAGATACTTGTTTTTTACAAAAAAATTATTGGGGAATTGTGCAAACCAATTACCAGTAAATCACCAAGCAATGAGAGATGGGCCTAGATTGGATAGAGGGCAACAATCACATCTGATAGTGCCTGTCTCAAGAGATGAAATACTACAGGATCTACAGGGAATAAATGACAATAAAGCACCAGGGTCTGATGGTTTTAATGCCATCTTTTTCAAGAAAGTGTGGGCAACTGTAGGAGAAGAGATCACTGATGCTATCCAGTAGTTTTTTCTTATCATAGAAGCTACTTAGTGCCACTATGACGCTAATCCCTAAAATAGACAATCCATCAAATATGTCAGAGTATAGACCTGCCTCATGTTGTACTGTGGTGTACAAAATTATTTCAAAAGTGCTCACTAATAGAATGCAGAGTGTGATGGATAGTCTAGTAGATAAAGGGCAGTCTGCTTTTGAGCCAGGTAGGCTGATAAATGACAACATTATCTTGAGCACTGAACTGGTCAAGGGCTATGAGAGGAAAGGGATATCCCCTAGATGCATGCTGAAAGATGATATAAGGAAAGCATATGATTCAGTGAAACAGGTACTGATTCAATTGAAGTTTCCAGTATGTTTGTGGACTGGATTTTCCAATGCACAAGCACAGTGTCTTACACTGTCTTGATTAATGGCTTCCCCAGCACTCCCTTTGAGGCAGAGAAGGGGCTAAGACAAGGATCTCCACTATCTCCTTATCTCTTTGTTTTAGCCATGGATATTTCACCAGACTGCTTAAACAACTGAGGAAGTCCCCAAATTTCAAGTACCATCCAAGATGTGCTAAAATGCACCTGGTCCAATTAAGCTTTGCTGATGACCTACTCTTGTTTGGTAAAGGCGAACTCACATCTGTTAGACAAGTTTATGAGCTTTTCAAAGTTATCTCATCAGCTTCTGGGTTGGAAGCTAATATAGATACAAGCTCCATTTATTTTGGAGGAGTGTCACTTGACATGCAACAAGCTATACTACAGGAACTAGGCTTCTCACAGGGCACAATGCCTTTTAGATACTTAAGAGTCTCCTTAAGTACTAAGAGAGTAACTATTGTGCAATGCCAACCATTGATTGACAAGATTATGGGAAGGATACAGAAATGGACCTCTAGGTTCCTTTCCTATGCAGGAAGGGTCCAACTTATCAGAGTGGTGTGTCATTCTCTGTGCAAGTGTTCTGGTTGCAGGTGTTTATCTTACAAAAAAAGTGATCAAATGCATTGAAGGGTTATGTAGAAGTTTCATATGGACTGGAGGTGCAGATATATCAAAGAAAGCAATGATTGCTTGGGACCAGCTATGTAAACCAAGGACTACAGGAGGCCTAAGTATCTTACGTATTCAGTAGTGGAACAAGGCAGCCATCTGCAAACTCTTCTGGAACCTGAGCAAAAAGGAGGACAAGCTATGGGTACAATGGAAGCATGTGTATTATGGGAAACAAAGATCAGTGTGGAATATCATGGTGAGGAAAATACTACAAGCACATTAATACTTGGAGGCTGCGGGATGGAATGTGCTATGGAATGAAGCACAAGTAATACAAATAGTGAAGTTCTCAATTAAGCAAGTGTATCAACTGCTGAGAGGGGAATATTCAAAAGTAGAGTGGTGGAAACTGGTGTGCAATACTATTGCTTGCCCAAAATGGACTTTTATCTTATTTTTAACTCTACATGGGAGCCTCCTGACAAAGGAAAGACCACTTGCTTGGGGAAGTGTGGATAGCACCAGGTGTATACTGTGTGATGCCGGGAATGAGGACATCGAGCATCTATTCTTCAGCTGCCCCTACTCGGGTCAGGTCTGGCAGAAGGTTCTACAATGGCAAAATATCCAGAAGCAGGAATCAGGACAGAATGATGGGCACAAGACCATTACAAAGGGAAATTACCAGAAGCTGAAATCTTTCGAATCACACTTGCAGCCAGTGTTTACTAGATCTGGCAGGAGAGGAACCATAGGATTTTTCAGAAGAAGAATAGAAGCTGTGGCACTCTAATTAAGAAGATTGTTTAAGAAGTCCATATCAGAGGAGGAATGAAGCCGAAATTAAGCACGAAAATGCAGATGCTAGATTGGTACCCTATCTAATTAACTACTGGGTTATACGTGGTATTGGATAGACTAAGCAATGGTTTGGGGTAGAGTATGATAGAATGCTGGAAGTATACAGTTCTGGAAGATGTCCAGACTGTTCTTTTGATTTGTAACTCTCACTTGGTAATAAAATCAGTTTATTTAGACAAAAAAAGGGGAAAAAATACACTTCAATGGCCTATTAACATAGTTGGTTCAAGTTACCTGACTAAATCCTCCACCCATACCACCACTACCTCCTGTCAGAAGCATGGAGATGAGAGATGTAACAGCACCGCCACCAAAGTCACCCCCTGAACTTCCACCAGCTTGTCGAATAGCATTTCTCATTGCCGTCAATATACTTCCATATGTGGCACCATGACCACGCTCAATAGCTTGAATGAAACAGAAAGTCATAGCACCAGTTGAAGTTATTTTTGAAAGAGCCTGCACATCAAAGTCATTAGTTTCCTAATAGCTTCTAAGTTTAATCCAGTATACAGAAAGAGAGATAAACTAATAGTTTCAAGTTAAATTCAGTACACAAAAAGAGGGATAACATTAATCAAACTTACAGATGTATCAGCTGAAGTTTGATCATCATCACAACCACTAAAAGAGAAAACTTCACCACCATTAGTTCCTTTCCAGACACCAGAAGGGGGACGATGGTCTTCCCATACATATTGCCCGCTCCTGTTTTCATGAAGGTATTAACTTGTGTACTGTATATCATGTTCTAATTTAATCGTATTTGTAGAATTTGTTGTTAAGTCAAACCATATACATTCTCGAACTGAAGAGTCACTAATGGAATATATCATATCTCAAATGTCAGAGTA
This sequence comes from Solanum lycopersicoides, assembly GCA_022817965.1. Classification (NCBI taxonomy): domain Eukaryota; kingdom Viridiplantae; phylum Streptophyta; class Magnoliopsida; order Solanales; family Solanaceae; genus Solanum; species Solanum lycopersicoides. Next base: position 115,246,400 of record CM040618.1, read on the forward strand.
ACCTATTAGTGAGGCAGCTCTTACTTATCAGACCACTATCTTAAATGAAAACAAAACAAAAGATACTTCGTTAATCTTTAAGATTAGGAATCTCTTAGTTGTAAAATAAATACTCATCAAACATATTTAATGAAATTCGACTTCTTGTTTATCCAACTATACCTAAATGCTTCAACCAATAGATAACAATATCTAAACAAAGAAAAATATCATAATTTACTAAGGATAAGTGCATACCTGCTCATTCTACAAAGGAAGGGAAGGTCTAAAACAGTTCCGCTGTGGCAAGCATCTATAATGGCATGAAGTTTTACTCCGTGAGGAAGAGGCCTGACAATTGTTGCATTGATTTCATCATCAACAATCATACCCTGAGTTTCAAAATCTAGGGGACATAAAGTTTCATCATATCCATCCACTTCATCTCCATTGTAATTCCTTTGTCTTGAGCCATGACCAGAATAATGAAAGAGTAGCGAGTCTCCCGGTTGGCATCCCTGTACAAGCCAATACAATGCCATGCGCATGTTCTGTTTAGTCGGAGTTCTATATGGATCGGTTTCCTCTTCTGCACATGCATTTTGACAAGACAGTTGAAATTATGAAACACAACTCTTAATACAAATTACCCAAAGTTGTAAATATTCAAGCATCCACACTTCTGAGATTATTGTCAATGTAAAAAGGATAAACTATGATAACTAGTTGTTTCAAACAATAGGAGAGTGTAGACATACAATCATAAGTATTCATCCTTGCAACTTTGCTAGCTACAAAGAAAAATGTGATTTTCCTTTGAAAATTGATGGTGGCAATCAAAACTCAAAAGACTGTAGAGGTTGCACAACTGACCAAATAAAAAAAACTATTAAAACGACTCCAGGCCGCTAAGATCCCTAATGTTAGACGTACCATCATCTGATCATGTGGAGTGTGTTAGTCCTTTTTTTGCTTCATAACATGGTTAGCCCCACCCTGAACCCCCCTACACCTAGGAGACTGAAAATCATTTTTTTCTCAGTTACTCCTTTGATGACTCTTATTCCCTCATTGTTAGAGGTTGAGGCCCTAACCACAGAAGCCTATCCCTTGAGCCTCTGAGACATAATTGATGATCATTCGCCTAAAAGGAGCTCTTTTTGAAAGGCAATTTCCTTCTTTGACATGGTTTTGTAACCACGTGTTATTAACAACTTCTGCAATCTCAATCAATGTTTTCGCTTGCTACCATATAAATAAAGTTCTCCCTTTCATTACATTTTCAAAAGATCATATCAATCAACTACATCTCAATCCTAAACTAGTTGAGTAAGGTAAATGCGATCTCCAAAAGAACAATTCTAAAGCAACAGAATCAAACAAATCATCCTAATAATGCAATTCATATAATTGTCAAAACAGCTTAAAAAGCACAAAAATTCAAATTTTTTTACCAGTAAGCATAAGAATAGACGCCTCGGGAAAATGAAACTTGTTGATCAAGAGATATTTCATACATTTAGCATCATTAAGGCATCCTTTCAGCTCATGCCTAGAATACCTATACGATACACCAACAATCACAGCTTTCTTTCTTCCATGAGCATTAGGTGGTGGGCCAGGAGGTGCGTGGTTGTAAGGGGACGGAGGGGCGGCGGCGGCAGAGGAAGACGGTGGTGGGTTCTGGTATTGATTATGTGATGGTGGAGGAACAGCACGCGGGTCAGCCAACTGTGTTACAGCCTGACAAATCGCACAACGAATGGATCTTGCACCTGGTGGTAACTGTAATGGGGTATGACAATTGGAACAGTTTACCAGCATCATCATTGCTGATCTATGCTCAAGAAAAATGGGGATTTTTGTTAAGAATACAAAGAAATTTTGGGTTTTAGGGTAAAGGGAGAAAAATTGAGAGAATCAAAGAAGATGAAGATGGCGGAATGATATGTTAAAATTTGTAAAAGTATACAAAAAAAGGTTTTGACTTTTTATTATTTGGAAGAAAGAATCTAAAGGGCAAAACAAAATGACAATGGCTAAAGCAATTCGGCATTAGTATTATATAAAGTTATTTCAATTTTAGTTTTCGAAGATGTGAATTTTGTGATTTGAAATTTTTTTTTTTTTTTTTTTTTTTAGCATAAATATCAATCTCGTTTTTTAGATCAATTTTATAGTCAAATATATATTTAAAAATAATTTTCAAAAATTTATAATCAAACATTAGCTTAATATATCATGTACTCAGGTTGTGCTTCGATTTATTTAATGTATTATCGGTATAATTTATCAATTTTTATTTTAAATATGTTAAACCTATAATCAAATCAATAAGATTTTTTTTTTATATAGATTTTCTATTTGTCGATTTTGGTCCTTAATGGTTCGATTTGTCGTTTAACCAATAAGAAAATGGTTATAAAATAAATACAAGACTTCTCCAAAATTTAACGCGATAATACACTAATGCAACTTTTCAAATGCTCATCGAATAGAAAATAATAATAACTAACATGATAAAAAGAACTATACAAGTTACACAAAGAGAATATGAGAGGAATAAAGTTCTTGCTTTAGGTATTGATGTTTTGTATAATATGAAGTTGTGAACTCAAAGTCAATATGTGTAGTGTAAATTGAAGGCTAGAGGCCAAAGGCAAGTATTGAGATTAATATTTAATATTTATTACGAATAAAGATTTAAATTACTACGCTCTTAATGAGTTATCGCCTATTGATTTATACTCAACATTAAAAAATCAAACCAAATCGATAACTCGATAGTATCTTTTTTATATAAAATCATTAAAAAAAATCGTTGAGCCCAATAACTCAATAACAATAAATCAACTACACTTTTTTTATTTGAATTATCGATTAGTTCGATTTTTGCGCACTCTTATCACATACTCATGTGACATGTTTACGTTTATTTTTAATTTAACACAAATATGAAAATAATTAAAATAAATTTTAAAAAACAAAATATGACAATAATTTAATATTCATAATCTTGATGACTAAATTAAATCAAAATCGATTTCATACGATTTTAATTCACTTTATTGAAAATTAAGCTACGAATTTGAATTATGTTTACATCTCATTACAAAATTTTCATTCCCATATGCTATTTATATGAGTATTAGAGTAGAAAAAAGGGCTAAATGGGCATGTATCCTTTACTGGGTTTTAGGGCAAAACCCATGTTAGGATCCACCTAGAATCGAGTCATCCATATAAAAGCACCAATAAAAATGACTAATTTTTTAAAATCTAGGATTTTGTTGCAGCAGCTGCAGCGTCTTTCTCTTTCAGCAGGTGTTAAGGTTCTTCTGTAGCTCGCCAAAATGGTAATCTCTACTCTTAAATTTCAACAACCATTACCGTTTAAGATCTTCAGTAATCAGCAATTTCAATAAGACACATCTTGTATTGTTTTGATGGATTTCTTTTTCTGATTGAAGTATTGGATTAATCCTCAATTAGGTGAAATATTTAGTTAATTAGTTTTTGTTGGTTCTTCAAGTTGAAAAAGTGGCGTTGTTGTAATATTGTCTCGACTTTAGATCAGTAAAAGTACAGTGCTAAGGTAGACGTTTTAACTAACGATTGTATAACCTTCTTCTTCTGTTCTGTTTGATCTTCATATGACAAATCGTGCTAAAAAAATTCTATTGTAGCATGTTACTTGCTCGTTGTATATATTTATATTGCTTGAATTAGAAATATAGGGTGGGGAATGTGATTCTCTGTAATTTCACATAAATGATGAAAGCATGCCACATATATATAGGAATAATAGTTCTAGCCTATGGCAATAGATAGCTTTGATTTTCCCTTATGATTGTCCAAATGGGATAAAGTTTATGTTTATCCATCTGCAATATGTATTTATTTATTTATTTTGTTTGGTTGCTAGGAGATTTTTCATTTTCTTCCTTCTATACTATTTCTATTCTCATTTAAGCTTGATATGCCTGTTAAATGCTTACTCTTTTTCAATGCAGACCAAGAGAACCAAGAAGGCTGGTATTGTGGAGAAATATGGTGTGTACCTTAAATACTCCTGATGCTTATGTGTTACTTTTGTATTTTAATAGTGAACAAGGAGTAGTTTTATGTATGCCGCTTTTAATCGATTAGAATGTCTAATAAAAAAGGGTAGTTGACAATTTTTTAAGAACTTTTAGTATCTGCAATGACAACAATAATTGTATTAGTTTGTGTATAACTCTTTCTCCACTACTTTATTGTTGGTAATGTTTTCATTGAATACGTGCATCAGGCACTGCTACCAGTAACCTCTTAAAAAGTCATTCTTTTTCTTTTCTTCTTAAATATACAGGAGGTGCACATTTGGTTGTCAATTTGTATAATGAAGTTCTTAAATAACGTCCTCTTTCTCCCAAGATATAGGTACCCGTTATGGTGCCAGTTTGAAGAAGCAGATAAAGAAAATGGAGGTCACTCAGCACAACAAGTACTTATGTGAGTTCTGCGGGAATTTTCAGTTCTCCTGTGTTTTTGTATGGCAGTTTGTTATAGAGCATGATTCATTATTACAATGATAATAATGTCATTGTGTTCTTACCTTGCAGTATGCCGTCAAGAGAAAAGCTGTTGATATTTGGGATTGCAAGGACGTGGCAAAGTGAAAGATGGTGGTGCTTACACATTGAAGTAATTATCATCTGAGCTCTTGCTGTTCTCTATCTTGTTTTGTGCTGGAAGTTCTAATTCTTTTTTCCAGCATTGCTAGCGCTGTTACAGTAAGGAGCACTATCTGAAAGCTTAAGGAGCAGACTGAGAGCTAGTCATTTAGCTGCTAGCTAATTTAAAGTTGAAATTGATATAGTTTCATTGTTTGATATCTTGGTTTTGCATTTAAAAAGTTGTATTATCTACTGTTTTTGAAATTTTGATTTAGCCTAAACATTGGGACAATATTCCCAGTGTTACTTGTCCCAGATCTTATTTTCTCTATCTTATCAACCTTGAAGTTTAATGGATTTCATGTTTCCTTGTTGTACAAATGTTTTTGTGATGTCTATTATTTGTTTCTCTAGTTGATACGACACGTTGCTTCATTTTGTTACTGTGCTACAATAATTAAATAATCGTTATAATTAAAAATAAATGGACTAAGTTTAAAATTTATATAATAAATTAATTAGCTTACAATAAATATAGGAGTAATGTTTTATTTACATAAAAAATATATACAGATTATACAACATAGTTTGCCAAAAGCCATAGAAAGTATATATGGACTATAAAAAGGGAAAAGGGTCAAATATGCCCCTAAACTATTTGAAAAGGTCTAGATATACCCTCCGTTTAAAGTTTGGTTCACTCATGCCCTCGCCGTCCAACTTTTGGTCCAAATATGCCCTTATGGGCGTTAGTTGCCATGTTGGACATATCCAACTCATTTTTCATTTCTTTAAATGCCACATGGAATTGCCATGTCATTTTGACCTTATCACATGATATTTCTATGAAATTTGAAAGATATTCGGACTCATAAACACTTAATCCGACCCATAAATCAACTCCTTTTAAATACACTATCCGACCCATTTTTAACAATTTTATTTAATTTTTATTTTTTTGGTAAATCTCGAAAATGAATAATTGATTAATAAAAAATAGGGAAAATATGAAAAAATATAAAATTAACGCCAAAAATTCACAAATAAATATAGTAACTATAAATCTAACATTTCAATATTATTTTTTTAATTTTTATTTTTTTGATAAATCTCAAAAATAAGTAATTGATTAATAAAAAGTATAAAAGTATGAAAAAACTATAATATTAACGCCAAAAATATAATATTAATGCCATGTCAATTGATTACTATATTTATTTGTGAACTTTTGGCGTTAATAATATTTTTTTTTCATACTTTTTATATTTTTTATTAATCAATTACTTATTTTTGAGATTTATCGAAAAATTTAAAAAAATTATTGAAATGTTAGATTTATAGTTACTATATTTATTTGTGAATTTTTGGACGTTAATTTTATATTTTTTTCATATTTTTCCTATTTTTTATTAATCAATTACTCATTTTTGGGATTTACGAAAAAATAAAAATAAAACAAAATTGTTAAAAATGGGTCGGATAGTGTATTTAAAAGGAGTTGATTTATGGGTCGGATTAGGTGTTTATGAGTCCGAATATCTTTCAAATTTCATAGAAATATCATGTGATAAGGTTAAAATGACATGGCAATTCCATGTGGCATTTAAAGAAATGAAAAATGAGTTGGATATGTCCAACATGGCAACTAACGCCCATAAGGGCATATTTGGACCAAAAGTTGGACGGCGAGGGCATGAGTGAACCAAACTTTAAACGGAGGGTATATCTAGACCTTTTCAAATAGTTTAGGGGCATATTTGACCATTTTCCCCTATAAAAATATAGGTACACGAATTATACAATATATCTTACTTATACATGAGCTATACATTATGATACACTCAAAAAGCTGAATATTAATTAACTATACATGAAGTATACACACCCACTATCAACGAAGTTAGACACCTCAACGAAGACTTATACCTATTGAGCACCTCTACAATTTCAAATTTGAACCATTTGAATATTTTTTTTGAAAGTAAGCTAAAAGTAGAAAATGTGTGAAATACACTCGCAATGACATGTCAATTTGACTAATTAAATATTAACATGTGTTATTTTTAATCCAAAACATTATTTAAACATTATATTATAAAGTAAAAAAAAATAAAAAAATTTTGAAGTTAAAAAATAAAAAAAAAATTGAAACTTAAATCATGCCCACTTCCCCTGCTATCCACTAAAGCCCAAAACTCAAATTTTCCTCAATAATATCACCCTGTTCATGGCGATCTCCCTCTCTTTGTACAGTCCCAACTCCAACAAAGCAAATCTTCCTTTCCATCAACCTATTTTTCAACTATAACTTTCTTCTTCGTCTCATTTTAGGTAGAGAAAGATGAAGAAAAAAAAGCTCACCGAAAAATTAATGAGTTCGATTGCCATCTACGGAAAAAAATGGAGTTATCTAAATTTCTTTTGTGTTTCATAACCGATTAACTTTTTTGGATGAAGAACATTCTTACATTCTGTCAATATACATTAATTTAAAGTAAAAACAACACATTCAAGACAAATAAAAAAACTTCAAGAAAAATTTGAGCAAATCAAATAATAAATTGAAAAATTCTTCAATAAATTCAAAAAAACTAGACATCAATTTAAAATTAAATTACTGTATTAACAACAAAAAGACAAACTCCAAACTTAAAGTTCTTTACAAATTAAACATGGTGAAAATGACGGTGATAATAATGATTTCATTGGTGGTGCAACCAATTCTAATATAAATGACAACGGGGCCAAAAAAATAACAACAGTAGAGATAAAAGAACTGAAGTATCCGAAGAAAATAAGAGGAAGAAAAAAATGTGTAGCGTCGATAACGATAACGACAAATTGATGGTGTGATGGATGAAGGAAGGGATGCCAAAGAAGATGAAGAAGAAATAATAATTTTTTCCACAAAAAAAATGCTCAACTTAATATCTTTCACACGCTTATAGGATGTGCATCACAAACAATGTGCCACATAGGCAAAAAATGTTCAAATGATTCAAATTTGAAAGGATTGAGGTGTTCAATAGGTCAAGTCTCAGTTTAGGGGTCTAAGTTAATTATTCGGACAACTATAAGGGGCCATGAATGACTTACGCCTATTTATAGTGATGTAACCTTCATTTTTTTTCTAAAACACTAGTTTGGAAAATATTTTACTTCTCGAGTCTTAGGTTTCATCAAGAAAAACGCCGCACTTTTAATCTTCTTCACTCTTGCCTTTTATCTTCTTTGATTTCACATCGGTAAGTTCTGTTGATCAATCTAAACTTTTTTAAGATGTCTTTTATTTATTTATTATTGTTTGAATTTCGGATGGTATTTTTATTACAATTTATAAATGTCATAAATTAAATATACATTACTTGGGACAAGAGTGAGAAATATCGTTTGCTAGATCTGTTGACTTTAAGAAATTTGTTAATTTTATTATAGTTTTACCTATTTTGAAGTACAAAAATAACTAGAGATATTTACTTTTAAATCGAAAAATTAAGATATTTTTGCAACAATTGTTTAAGTATGAATGTTTATATTCCATAAAATCAAATGTAGAAGATCAATTAGGAAAAATTGGATGAAAAAGAGTGTTTCTTTATGATTAAATATTAAATAATTTAATTAGACAAGTAATTTTAAATTTAATATAGTGTAAGATTGTTCATTATTTAAGGAAGGAGTCCATGAATTCATTCACCTAATCATATTTCTTTGTGATAAAAATAAAAAAGTACTGTTATATCATATTAATATATATATATATATCATATATTTATATAAAAGAGAATTCTAGGCCCGCCTATGTGGCGCAACCACAAGCAAGAATTTCGTTTTAAATTTATTTATTTTCAAAACTAACCTTTGTTTTTTCATGAAAATATGTGACTTTTATAAATAGTTGCGACTTTAATGAAGAATTGTAACTTTTATCAAAAGTTGTGATTTTTATGAAAAGTTGTGACTTTAATAAAGAGTTGCGACGTCTTTCAAAAGTTGTGACTTTTATGAAAAGTTGCAACTTTATTGAAAAGTTGGGACTTTATGAAAAGTTGCTACTTTTATTAAAGGTTGTGAACTTTCCGAAGGGTTGCAACTTTTTCAAATAGTTGTAACCTTTCTGATAAGGCACAACAAACATTTCTTCACACTACCTTTTGTTGTCTATAAATAGAGAGATTTTCTCTCATTTAAAAAACAATTCTGATTTTCTTCTTCTACTTCCTCAAAACTAAATATTCGTTTGATCTTCTCCAGTTGAGTAATTTACTGACACTACTATTTTGTATCAATAAGGTTGTGAATGAAATTGTTCCATCACGAGAAGATGTAATTCTTTAAACCTCTGATATTGGAGGAGAACATTTTTCTTAAGGGATATTGTGCATTCATTGGACTCGATTTTTTCCTTTCTATTGCATTCTATTTTTATATGTCCTGGTGTGTTTTTTACACTCATTAATTTATGCATATGATATTAATTATTGTTTTTGAGTACATGTTTTAACCTCTGTTGTTTATGTTTCTGAAAAGTTATTGTCTCTAATTATATTAAACATATACACTTATACTGCGTATATTCATTGTGCAGAAAATAATTATTGTACTCAGCTCCAAGAATTTATGTTTTGATATTTTATATTAAATTCTATAACTTAAAAGTACTATATATAAACTTAAATATTATCTATTTTTACATAGATATGTAATTTCTCACTTATCAATTGAAGAAATTCATTAGTGCAAGTTCAAAAGTTGTAATTGCTTTCCTGTTCAAGCGTAATTTCTTTTTTGAATATGTTAACAAACTTGTAAATTTTCTCCTAAGACATATATCACAATTGTATAATCTGAGCAACTTAAATAATTCTTTTTATCATAAATGCCTTTGTATAATATATTCTAATTTTCTTGTTCTTAGGTTATGTGATAATGACAAATAATCAAATTCATGTTGAAATATTGCTAATATTTTTTATGAACCTATTTTCCATTACTTTTAATGTATGAATATTAGTAAAAAATTATTTATAATTTTAATGTAATTAATATTTATAACTGCGCAATGCACGAACAAATTACCTAGTTTTATATTTTTTATATATAATAGAGAACCTTATGCCGCCTATGTGGCGCCACAAGAAAACAGAAAACCCTTTTATTTTAATATAGTTCCAAAAGTGCCCTTGCTTCTTACCACAACAATTAAATTAAATTTCATGCTTTTCCAATTTAATTGCTTCCCACCACAACAATTAAACGTTGTTTGGGTTTATATCCTATACTTTCGCTGCTTTCGAGTTGTTCGCACCAATCACCATCAGCCTAAATCTGCAGCCGTTGAAGCTAATCAACACATAACTCGTCCTAAACATCCGCCAAAACCTTAAATTTTGCTCTTTTTCTTTTTTTTTGGGCACAAAAACAGCCGCCACCCAACCCCTTGTCCATCTTCTCCGGCGAAGCCTCACTGAAACACCACCCAAATCAAGCTCCGGCAGTCCTAAACCTCATTCATTTTCTCCCTCTTCCTGGCCAAACTCATCGTAACACCTCCAAAAAGCCCGTTCTTCGCTCAAGCTCGCTGAAAAATAAATAAATCAGACAGCTCCTAAACCTCTGCTTTCCTTCGATCCCTCACCTTTCTCTTCTCAGGCGAGCTCCGACCCCCACCAGAGAATCCTCATCTAGTTTATGTTATAAATTCAAATATTTTGCATGCACTATGCTTCTTCTTATCGTGCTTTGCAACCTAAGTAGTTTGCCCTCTTAACCCTTACCAGCACTAGCAAGAAAATACCCGCCCGACCCGACTTCCACTAAGTACAATCCCTTCTCCATTCTAAAACTGGGCAGTCGGAGCCGTTGAGTTTAGCCACTTTAGAGACAGTTATTTGTATAGTCCCCCCCAAAAAACGCAGTAGTTGAGGAAAGTGGTCAGAATTTACCGTAAGATTAGTACCCCGAAGAGGGAAGAACAAAAGACTGGAAATTGGGGAATACCCACAATTCCTTTTTCCAAACACTATCAAATTACTCAAGTTTGATTAGGTATACATCTTGCTCTGAAGTATCCGTTTATCAAGGTACTTTTGAACTGTAATTTAATCTTTTTTTTGTTGATATGCTTATCGACTTTGTAATGGATGAACTAATATTAGCTTCTTGGATATCTTTTTAGCGATTATGTGTTTTGATTTTTCAATTGTAATCCAAAGAATTTTCTTTTCTTTCTTTCTTTCCCTTACCAAGTAGCTTTGCACACGAAACAGGGAGCAAAAAGACTGGAACTTAAGAAAAACCCACAATTTGTTTTATATATTTGAGATACACTTTAAGTTAGTCAGGTTTAATGGGGTAGATATCTTGCTTGGAAGTCCTTGTTTATCAAGATACTTGTACAAAACGTAATCTTTTTTGTTGATATTCTTTGGGTGCTTATGGAATTTGTAGTGGATGAACTAATAATTTGTTCCTCGGAAATCTGATCCGAAACAAGGGGCAAAAAAATACTGAAACTTTGAGGATTACCCAATTTTCTCCTCCCTCCAGGATAAACTTTATGTTATAGAGTTCCCTTTGAGTGGTCATCTTGGTCTGGACTCTTGAGTTAATTAAAAGCGGTATGAAATGTTCTTAATAATTCTAACCCTTGGATATTTTGGTACCTCGTGAGATGTTTATGGAGTTTGCAGCGGATGAATTGACAATTATCTGGCTTGACATTTTGTTGTTGATACTTGAGATATGATTACTGTTATGGAAAAAGTTTAACATTTACTTGAGAAATAGTATATTGACATATGTTTTTGATAAAAGTTTCATATACTATGATTTGATAAGAACTTAAATGTCATATGACATTTTGAAATGTTTCTACTATTTACGAAAAAAATTTATAAACGAGGGTAGACCTTGATGGATTCCATAGCTAATGGCGGGTTCGTTAGAACGGTGAACCTTTTAGTTACAGAGTACCGATAAAGCCCTTGTTAGTGGGAAGGTAGAACTAGTATACCGTTACCGATATCCCTCGGGTAGGGATCTACCGATTTGAATATTTAACTCCTTACGAGGAGTTCACTGCTATTGGTTACTTCTTGAAGAAGGCCAAACTGATTACATGATTCATCCTTGGAAGCCTCCCAAATATAAAATTTGATATGGAAGTATTTTCTGGAGTTTATTCCTAAAAGTTCACATTGATTTTGCTTACATAAGACAAATAAGATTGAATATTATTACCATATCTGAAAGGGCATTAGTTACATCATTTTGATTATCATGCTAGCATGTTTTTTAGCTTGTCCCTCATTAAAATGGGTGTGGTCAAGTGTTATTACTCACTTAGCTAGCACCTCACTCCTCGCTAAATGTTTTTACGGAGAACTCAAGGCGAGGATTTCATTAACTAGGGAGCGATTTAGTAGCGTCTGGTGAACCCCGCATTGCTTCGCGTGGCAAGAGATTTATCGAATTGCTATGTTTTTTTTAAACTCTTACAGTTGCTCCATTTGTCAATCCTTTATTAGAGTCATGGTTATTCCTTCGTAGTATAGTCAAATGACTAGTTTTAAACTACAATTCGTAATGGGAGAAGAATTGGTATAATCGTGTGGCGATTGAATTGTTGATGGATATTGGGTCATGAGTTAGAGATGTTATTAGCTGTATTATTGATTTCTATGACAGGGAGAAATTGGATAGGCCCAAAAACAAAGGAAACTCTACCCAATTTTCTTATGTTAAGGCTTGCTTTGGGATTCTTTCCCCTTAGAGCCGGTCACAGACCTAATTTGGGTCTTGACAATTATAGTTTGAAACTTTAAGACGACTTTCAACAATTTTTCACGTGTATTTTCTGAGTTGATTCAGGTTACTTTGAGCATGGTGTGGTGTGTTAATTGTGCACAGGACAAGCCGACTAAAGATGTGGAGGGTAAAATGTAAGCTACATCACCTAGAATTCTTCTTCATTATAATACTCCTCTCCTTCACTTTATTTTATGTATATGGTTTATTTATTCTAAGATGCTTCATTTATGTATATATGTTTTATTCTAAGATGCTTCATTCCATTACATTATAGATGTTGTTCTTTCTGTGGAAAAGTACTTGAAGAAGATAATTTTTCTATTGAGCCCACTTTCGTCAAGAATGCTTCTGGACAGGTTAGTTCTTTCTTTCTTATTCTTCTTGATGCATATGGGTTGCTATGTTTTAGACAGTTTGTTTTCCTTCCCTAAGATTCAATCCTAGATAGTTTTGATGGTGTGATTAATCTCTCTTAGAACATTGTTATTAATTGTTAAAATAAAGTTTTCAAGGTGAATACGAGCACTGTTTAGAAAATAGAGGACATTTCATGTGGAAGACTGAGGAACATCTGACTGCTGACAACCTTTTTCTTTATAAGACTGCTGATAACCCCTTTCTTTATTAGTATGCGGCTGTAGTTGTCTGTGAATGTTATGAAATGAGTGAAACTAGGGGTGTCAAATTGAGCCCAAAAACAAATGACCCGTTAACCCGCTCAGATTTTTATGGGTTGAGCTCAAGATAATTTAAAATTGGGTAAGTTCTTTTGCGGAATAAAACTGGATAAATTTTATGGGTAGTTCCTTACCTTTATCAATAGTTCTATTTCTTCAAAGCAGTATTGTTGAACAGGCTATATGTATGGTTATTTGTACACTATGTTTTTTCGATTTGTATTCTATCAAGACTAACTTAAATCATTTATAGAGCCAATTGTCAGGAAGCAGGGTGAGCACTATCCAAAGTAATTATTCAGTTTCACGTGAAAGAACACTAAAAGAAGGTATCCTATGTATCTCTGATTGTTGTTTCCTCACAATGCGTTATGCTCACTGTACCTATTTGTATGACTTCTAATATTTTTCCTTTTCTGCTGAATGATTGATTGATTCTATTAGGGAAATTAGACAATTTTTGCTGATCTAGTTCTTGATTTTCAATGAAAGTTGTATGACTTTCTAGAGTACAGTTGCATTTCCTTTGCATCAGATTTGGTCTGTATTATTAACATCATAAACATTACATTCATAGTTTAGTTAGAATTTTTGTGTTAATGTGAGACTTGAATTCTAGTTTCCTGAAAGATTGGTGATGTGCTGCTCATTGTCATTATAGGCATTCACGTGGAACTATTTTTGAAAGTTTTCCAGTTGAGGAACTGTGATTGTGTTAAAATTAACTAACTGTATAGCTCAACAATGAATGTTGTTATCTTGTATATTGGTCACAACTCTCTCCTGATATGTCAAGATAAGAGGTTTTGTTGATGGGCCACGTGCAGAACTGCACTTAGAGTGCTAGTTTATGTAGCTATTATAGCAAAACACTGACTAGGCCTATCGTATTGTTGATTAATCTGGTTAATATGATGTTATAACACTGCACTTAGACGTGCACAAGCTATGTAGCACATATTGGGCTTGACCATACATTAATCTTCTCTTTGGTGTCAATATGATTTATTTTTTTTGAAATTTTTGAAAAACAAAAAATCCTATTGACACCAAAGAGAAGATCAAGTATGGTGTCAATATGATCTTTAAGTATTAAGTTTTGGCTGATGCATTTTTTTTGTCTTCCCCTTCCTGCAGCATATGAGGGTATAGAGGGTATGCTTTATGGGCTAGGAATTGATGGTGGTGATTCAATAGCTCGTCCAGCTTTGTCTTTCTATACGGTATGGTTCATTATGCTTGGATCATACCTCTACTAGTAGGATATATCATTCTATTTCTGAATCTGTTCCTTTCAGATAGCAGTTGAAAAGAGTTTCACAAGGGGGCGTAGGAAAGAGCAAGTTCAAGCTGCTTGTCTTTACATTGCATGTAGGTGAGAGATTGTGTTTTATGATATTCTTTTTCAAAATATGATTGTTCGAAGTGGGATAACTTGTAATGAAGCTTGACATGTAGGCAGGTTGACGTGAATCATGTCGTCCGTGCATCAGTGGTTGAAACAAAAAGAGAACATTGATTTTGTAAATCACAGGAACAACCCAACTGCATATGAGAATCCCATATTTCGGTTATAGTGGTTTGATTTTAGAGTGAGTGGTTTTAGCAGTTCTATAAGTATAATCAGTTATTTGATTTTAGGGAAATTTGCTCTTTTGGTGCTTCAAATATTGACAAGTTCTGGTTTTGGTCCTTCTGATATATGACTAAGCATATTTAACCCTCAATTAATTTAAAACGTGTAGGTTTGATCCCCCTACTTGTTAGTTATATGTTGTCTGCCTACGATTATTCATCGAGTGTAAGTATTCAAGAAAAAACATGCTTTAAATGTTGACCTGAATTCTGTGCTGATAGTGGAACTAATTAATATGGTGGCTAAGTGAAAAAACTTGAACAATATAAACTTTACCTGGTTAATTGTGGATGAATCTATCGACTGTATTCTGCAGCATGGAGGATACCAAACCAACACAGTTTTCTTTAGTACATAAGTAGAAAGAGTAACAAGGAAAGTTATCGTTTTGATTAAATATTCTAATGTATCTCCTTGGTTCAAGCTACTTTACTAGTTACCAATTGGGGTTTCTTTATGTTTATTTTTCTTGCAGGGAGAACAAAAAGCCATTCCTACTCATTGACTTTTCTGAGTACTTGAGGATAAATGTGTACGTAAGCTTCATCTTTGTTTTGATGTAACACTTTGGATCAGTAATCTCGGGCAAGAACTTAATGGTTTCCCTTTAGGACAAGAATTTTTGTCATCCTATTTAGTATTATGATATTCTGTTTAGTATTTACCCCTTAGCTCCTTCTTGTAGTTATATTGTGAACTAGATCTCATGTGTGAATCTTGTGCGGTTATGTGAACTTGTACTCAGTGTTGGATTTGTGAAAGATAAAAAAATTCTTCTTTTTTAGCGGGAAGGAAATTTAAGACAGAAAAGGAATTGGCTTTTGAGTAAGTTGCTGGATTATATGCTTTACAATCCCTCCAAAAATCTTCATGAAAAGGGTATATGATTTACAACCCTCCAAAAATCTGCATGAATAGGGTATATGCTTTATAACCCTTCCCAATATCTTCATCTAAAAACAACCTTTTCAAATTTCTTCATCAAAAAACAACCTTCCAAATATTTTCCTCAAAAATACTACCCTTCCAAATGTTCTCTTGAATAATCCGCAGCGTGACTGATTGGCTTTTGAATTTGAGGGCAGTTTCTCCTCTGCTGCTGTACCTCTTAACTCTCTACTTTGACAAGTTTCCTTTCCTTATCGGAAGAATCTAGGTGACCGTTTGCATATTAATAACTTAACATATTGTTAATTATCGAGGTTTCTTAGTACATAGCCTTTTTACTAATCTAGAACAGTATTCTATTCTAAGCAAGTCCTATTGTTTTTAGGTCATTCATGAAGGGTTATACCTAAAGTTGGACAGTTGGAAAAACATTTACCCAATCACTATCTTTATTATCATAATTGAAACCTGTTCAACCTGTTCTCTTACTAAATGCAGGTACGTTTTAGGAGCTGTATTCTTACAGCTTTGCAAGATTCTACACCTTGAAGACCACCCAATTGTTCAAAAACCTGTGGATCCTAGCCTGTTCATTCATCGATTCACTGATCGTAAGTATTTATGATTTGCTGGTTAACTTTAATGTTTCTTTTTTCTTCTTTCTTGATCACCTTGTCACAGGTATCAACTTTGTGGCAGGGTGTATATATATTTTTGATTTATCCTTTGGTTTCTTGATTACGTTTTTGGATTTTCATGATGAGAAGTTTATGGATCTTGTTTCGTAAGGATTTTATTCTGCAAGCAGGGTATTTGTTGCCATTGTTCTGGCAGTTAATTCTCTGTGGATGCTCATAAATGGATCTTGGTTGCATCTTTTTCTTTGCCTCATCCATGGGCCAACGATGTAGCATCTTTTAATCTCTTTTTTAGATAGAAGAGCAAAAAGGTTTTAGATTGGCACTAAGGTTCTAAAGTGGTACACTGAGCCCTGAGATGCGCTGTTTTGGAAAACACACCGCTAGTTGATACATGGGGGCTGGAAGTGCAGTTTAAAGCAGTTGAGGCTCAAAAAAAACAGACAGGTTAATGTTTTGGTGGGCAAACTGGTTCTATTTATGTCACAGTCTGGTAAACCTGCTTTTTGGTTAGATGACTCATTTAGCGTTAGCTCCTTTGTTGACTGGAGCTTTTGCCTTTTTGGGTGGTGGTCTTGGCAGATTTAGCATCATTAGTTCAAATCAAAATTAGTGGCTACTCTTTGGAGGGCTCAAATCAAATCTGTACTAATAAAGATTAGAACCACTCAGGTATTCATTTCTAGGTTTCTTACATGTGTGGGTTTTCATAATTGGTATGGTCTGTAAGGAACATTAATGGCTTTTATGTCAGATTTGGTCAGAGTAAATAGTAATATGCTCAACTGTTAGTTTGAGATTAGTACATTATAGAATAGACATATCCATAAGATGAGTGTGGTCAAATATAGATGTTGTGATGGATGTGATGTTAAACATGATTGGACAAAATTAGATATGATCACATTGATAGAAGTGCAAGCAGCACACAGAGGAGAATGTTCATTGAGAGGTTTTGCTATATCTTACACAGACCTCTATATGCACTGGTTCACAAATGCGAGATTATGAGATTGAGGGTACTAAAAGGGGAAAAAGTAGACTTAAAATCACGATGAGCAAATTTTCTAGAAGACTTATGATCTATCAGATCAATGTGGATTGAACTGTGAAGAGACTGCACTGGTAAAGGATCTATATAGACTATACTAACAAATTGGGACCAAGTCTTAATCATTGCTGTTACACTTCCGTCTGTTTTCTGTCAGAAGTCCTTTCCTATCAGTTTGCTAGGGATTTGTACGTCAATGTACGGATAAATGGGAGGTCCATAATACATCTTATTTTCCTTTAAAGAGCAAATTATTTAGTATTTATATGAGTGTATCCCAAATAGAATAAAATAAATAGAAACAATTCACATAGCCGACACAATTCATTCGAGATTAAGCAGGTAATTCATGCTTTATATATGACGGAGTTAGTTAGGAATCAAAAGGTATGTATAAGCTTTCATGGACTGTGTCTCACTCTTCCAGATTGCTAACCACTTTTCGCACCTTTTAAGTACACTATTCCAAATTTGAAATCCATCGACATACCCCAGATAAATAGTTGGTACTGGACCCACCTCACGTAACAGAATAGCTGCTAGGACCTGGATATTGACAGCATAGGAATTACATACTCTTTCCCCAATTAACATGAATCCTCGAAACTGCTTCAAGAATATAATAAGCCGTAGATATTTTAGTTTGTTTGCTTAAGTGTCACAAAAGAACCAATGAATCATTTGCATAGAGAAGATGAGTGATCTATGTACTGTCTCCCTCCTAGAGCCTTTAAATCCTTTCAGCCAACCTTTTTCTTTAGCACCTAAGTCTGCCTTCCACTGCAATGAAGAGAAGGGAAGGTGATAAGATCATCTTGCCTCAGGCCTCTCTCTGAAGAAACGAATCCCTCCAGAGAAGAAATATTTACCAGGATGGAAATCTCATCACTTTACATGCAAAAAATATCCAGTTAATCTATTTTTGGGAAGACAATTGGCTGGGCAATGGCCCCTTAAAGTAACTGTATCTAGATTGTGTATACACAAAATTATCAGCTAGGGCAAAAGTAAGTGAGGTATGGAATAACCAAGGATGTAAACTCTCTTTCAGGAACATTTGAATGACTTGGATTTGGAAGATTCACTGCCTACTTTAACAATCTCAAATCACTTCAATAGAGTGTCAACGGATCAGGAGAACTATGTTGGGTGGGAGACAGAACATGAGTTTTTTCAGTAAGGCCAGCATACCATTTGAGGAACAACAAAAACAATACACAGACACAATGGCCCAGGAGACAGCGGTGGAAGGCAAATATACCTTACGATTGGCCTGCTTTGTATGGTTAGTGGTTAAAATGGCTTGCTTGACAGAAGACAGGTTGCAAAGAAGGGGGATACACCTAGCTCTATCTGCCTTCTATGTGGTTAATATGCAGAAACAAATAGTCATCTTTTTTTGTACTATAGGGTGACTTCTCAACCGTGGGACAAGGTGGGCGTGTCCTCAGTGGTGGAAAAGATGAGGGAAGCTAGACTGAGATGGTTTGGGTATTTGAAGAGGTGCACATATGCCCCCATGAGGAGGTGCGAGAGGTTGGATATAGTGGGTAGAGGTAGGCCAAAAAAGTATTGGGGTGAGGTGATTAATTAGGACATGATGCAACTTCAACTTACCCAGGATAATTTGATAGGAGGGTGTGGAGGTTGCGGATTAGGGTAGAAGGTTAGTAGGTAGTGAAGTGTTGTCTGTTATACTTTTATCCTTAACTATTGCTTTTGATTTCTAACACCATTTGTTTGTTTATTGTATTTAGTTTATCACACTATTTTGGTGTTGTTTCCTTTAATTTGTTGTTATGTTTCCTTCTGTCGTTTTTCCTTTGCATACATACTTTGATTTGCTGTACTTGAGCCGAGGTTCCTTTGGCAATAGCCTCTCTACCTCCACGAGGTAGAGGTAAGGTCTGCATATACTCCACCCTCCTAGACCTCACTTGTGGGATATCACTAGATATGTCGTCGTTGTTAGCTTGCTGGAGTTCTCAAGTGAAGACTATCAATTTATAATGTAGGTTTATTTGGGGGAAGGAAGCCAAACATTTCTAGATCTGCTCTTCACATTTTGGCTAGCATGAAGCGAGATTGGATGCAGGTTATATATCATTTTTCTGCATATAATTTTGTGTTACTGGATTATTTCTTTAGAATTACATTGTTTTTTTTTGATAACTCAAACCAAAATAAAATCCATATTTGGTTGAGAGAATGGGTTGTTGTCTCGGTGTATGGCCTTGGGAGATTCTCATTGCAAGGACAAACATATCTCTATCTTGGTTTATCATATATTATGCCCCCAATTTGTGTTATCCACACTCCAGTTAACTAGGCCTAGACCTGGGTGGGTCGGGAGGGGGGTACATGTTAATGTCCGACATTGGTCGAGAGAATGACTTGTTGTCTCCTCATAGGATCTTGGACAATCCTAAGCTCATCAGCTAGCTTTTGGGATTGATTTAGACCCAAGGTCCATTTACTTAACATAGATACAAATTACTTGCTTTTTTGCACTAATCCACAAATTGTCCACAGACAGGGAGAAAGCCAAGTGGATTATGTGGAGCTGCACTATACATTGCTTCTCTTTCACATGGACTGAGTTGTTCTAAATCAGAAATTGTAAGTGGCCCTTGTAGGTTCCTTTATTTTGATTGTCAGCATTCAGATTCTTTGATCCTCTTTGGATTGACTTATAAGTCTTAAGATATGTAATTTATGGCTTTTGGCTTATTTTTGTTGTTTTAACTTAAAAACAAGTTCTTGAAAGCACTTTTTAATTTTATCCAAACACTACAAAAATGCTTAAAAGCTATTTTAGCTTAAAAGCACCTAAATAAGTTATTCCAAACAGTCTCTTTACAGACAGACTTCACGTTGTAAGTTTTATTCGGCTTTGAGAAACTCTTATTGCTTTAGCTAGTTTTCAACTAGTAGGAAAAAAAAATAAAGGACTACTTGTTCTTAATATCATGAAGTTCAGACTTTTTTCCTCATCGAACTTAACAACTGTTCATGTTCTACTCTCTTGGCTTATTTTATGTTCTAGCCTATGTAGCACAAACACTGGCACTAGTTCACATTTATTTAGGGTGACATAACAAAGGAGCGTGATATCTCCTTTTTCCTTCTAATCAACAGATCAAAGTGGTGCACATTTGCGAAGCAACACTGACAAAGCGTTTGATTGAATTTGAGAACACAGAATCTGGGAGCTTAACGGTATGTAGCATCAAGGCTGGTAGGATCAATACTGCTGGAACTTCAATTTTCAAAGTTTGAAAAGCTTCATGTGCATTTATTTAGTCATGTGTGTAGGTCCTTTAACTTTAGTGGGAGGGGGGCAGCTGTTAAAGTAGGATCCTAAAAGTAATCTAGTAATAGGTGTGTGCTCCTGTAATGCTCAATTTTTTTTTTCTCTGAGTATGATTCCATTGTGAATACTGAAAATATACAAAGAAAGGTAGGAATCTAAAGGAAGAACAAACATTATGGGGTTTGGGTTCTTATCTTAAAGTTGACAGGGGTCAGGGTAAGGTGTAAAATGTAATTGTTACCAAAGCTGGAACCAATATTGTAAAACTTCTGTACTGCAGTTACACCAATAATGTAGATAAAAGCGTGTTCATGTCATTCAGTGAGAGTTACAATTTTGCCTCTTATTTATAAATATTTATGCTTCTTAACGCTCTTCATTAAAACACTTAAATAAAGTAAAAGGGAGTCTATTAATTTTTTCACACAAGTTTATTGAAATAAGATTATTTGAATTATAAGGATAAAACGGAATGTGTGTACATATATGTATTGTTTACGGAAGATTTATATATGTTTTAAAGTATTCAAGATTAATCATATATGTCATTCGTTAATAATTTAGTTCACATATATCTTTATTGTTAAACAATACTGGGTCCAATAGATCTTTAAATCAACTGAAGTCTTCAATTAATTACTTGCAAAAGGCCAAAAAAAGGAGCAAATAAAAGATGTATCTAGTGTGTTAGTGTCATCAGATTTGATATGTCATGAAGCCACCCAAAGCCTGCACTCTGGAGAAGATTTTAATTCCATCCGTTTTCGACCTCTTGCTTCTTTTTTTCCTGCCTTTTCTTAGAGTTCTGCTGGTGGGATCTTAAAAGAACTCGCCTGTGGGCTGTGCGCGTCAGCCTTCAAGTCATTTTGTTGCTCTTGTCCATGGGAAATCATCACCAGTGATGTGCTATTTTTTATGAGCCTGACGTGTCTGATGACATATTTATTATTGTTGACAGTTAAAACAAATTTTCCTGTGTATTTAAAAGTTTTAACTTCCTCCCTTTTCCTTAGCACATTATAGTTGGAGTTTGATGCAATTTGATTCAGTTGTCATAGCGTGTAAGCCAAAAAATTCCTTTCCAAGTTTCATACTAATCCTTGAATTACTTGCAACTAGATTGATGAGTTCAATACAAGAGCTGAGGAGCTTGAGAAAGAAGAGACGCTGGCCATGCAACTTTATCCGGGGTCAAAAGGATCCGGGATCACAGAAGTGCTGTGTGAACACAAGAAAACTGTGAAGCTGCCTTTTGCCCATGGCCTTTGTGAAAGTTGTTATACTGATGTAATTACTTATTACCGGTCCTTTCAAGTTTTTAGTAGTATTGCAAAGTCATATATATAATACTTATGAATGTGTTTGCAGTTTGTAAAACTTTCAGGTGGGCTTGATGGAGGATCTGAACCTCCATCCTTCCAACGTGCTGAGAGGGAAAGATTAATGGCAAAACAAGATGCTGAAGAAATTGCGGAGGATCCAAGTTTTCCCATGTCCAGTCAGATGGAGAACAATGTCGGCGAGTATTTGGAGGTACTCCTGAGAGCTGTTACTTATCCAAAGCATTATTACCTTGTAGTCAGGAAGTAGAATTTATGCTTTCAAGAAAGCTTTTGACATCTGGAAAAGACACAGCTCAAGTTCTGAAAATTTCAAGATGGAAGGATAGATTTGAAAGAAAAGAATAGACATCTATAATAAAATAGAGTAGGGGTAGGAAGAAGAGGATTTCTTCGTAGATGCTAGGTTTTCTTGGGATTGAATTCCAATTATGAGCTTGCAAAAGGAACCTAAAAGCACAACCTGCAAATGGGTGAACTGTATGATTGTTGAAAACCTGCAAGTGCTACCTCTTAACTACCAAGTAATGTGGATGTTTGTGCTTTGGCAAAAGATCCTTTCAGTAGACTCATAGCTCTTCCCTTTGTTTCTGGATTCTGAAGATATTAAGAACTTAATGAATTTCTAAGTTCTAAACATCTAGCTACCTAAGTATAGAATCCAAACTATGTTGAGATGCAGATTCATGAATTCAAAAAAGGATGTAGAGTTCCGAGAAATCTTTGGGTTCTAAATGCATTTCATTGGTGTAATGTAAGAAATCTGTGGACTAGACTTATCTTTGGCACATGTATCCTTTCAGTTCCACAGGCAGAATTTGTGAAAAATAAACAAAAATCAGTTAATGATGAGCTAAGTTGTTTCCTGTCTGGAAATATGAGATTGAAATTCAAAATTCCCCTAGTCAATGCAAGTTGAACTGCAGAAATCCAAAAGAGGCCTATATCTTGGTATGCTTGTTCCAGTCTGTTATTTGTCATATTATGCTTTAATATAATCTTTAGCTAGTAAAAAGTGTGTACTAGTTACAGAAATGGGGAATGTCTGTTGGAAAAGAGTCTTCATATTTACTTACCTCAACCTCTCTGGTTGAGCAAATCAATTAATCTGCGTAGCCAATATGGATTATTCTTCTGTGAGATAAATCTTTGTAATGCAGACTTCCCCTTTTGACTGTTTGTATTTTGATCTGGTATTTAATTCCGCTAATACTAATTCTTAGCTTTAGATGGTATGTTAAGGAAATATCCAGCATTTCTTGTGATTTCTTTTGAAGTATTTCCTTAGGCAACTCCATACTGCAACTAATACCAAGTTCTTGAGTTTAGGTGTTTACTGGAAAAATGCCGGGTTTTGCTTGCTTTCTGAATAGTGCCTCCATCATTTATATGTTTTTTTTTCTTTTGGTTGATGATCAGCCTGAAAAGGAAGGGAACACCCAGAGTGTGAAAAATGTGCATATATCAGGATCTGAGCAAGTAGGTAAGTAATATTTTCTCCAGTAGCTAGAATGTTGGAGAAACTTAGTCCTGGATTAGAGGATTAAGTCACTTTTCTACATTTTCCATCAAAAGAAGAAAATAAGTCTTTTTTCTCTCAATTACAGGAGCATTCTCAGTGGTTAAAACTGATCATATTGCGACTCCTGATACATTACATGACATGGATGGTATTGATCATGATGAATCAGGAAACTTTTCCGATATCGATGATGTAGAGGTGTGCTACATCTTTTATGTTTGTAAAATCTAGTAGGGATAATAATACTGCTCACATTCCTCGAATGTTTTCTTAAATTATCTGTCAGTCTAGATGCAAAAGCTGTGATTTTTTCTGATTTCATCCTGCTCTTCATCATGTGATACTTGGCAAATCATAGTATGATACTACCAGTACCCGACCCTGCTTTCTTCCTTTGCTTAGGAAACATCATCGATAGTAAGGGAAGTAACATGTAACAGATACTGGAAATTAAGTAACTGTTCATTGAAGACTTTTATAATGGTATTAGTTCTACATTTATGGGTATGTATTTTCTGGTTCACTAACTTGTCATGGCTGTTACCCTATACCTGCATTGTTGTCAGGTTGACAGTTATCTTCACAATGAGCAGGAAAAGAAATACAAGAAGATCATTTGGGAAACAATGAATCGAGAATATCTTGAGGTGAATTATTTTATTTATTTTTATGAATCACCATGTGAAGTCGATATGTTGATCGCAAAGCCCTATAGTGGTTTTAGGATTTATTAGTGCAAAAGAAGTACTTGAATGAACATCTCTGATTCTTGAGATTACAATTATCAGTTATAATGGGAATCTTGTCATGAGTTTAGGATAGATTGATTTTCTTAGTTAAGGATTCTGATGATGCTTTGTATATTCTTCTAAGTTGACAGTGGCTAAGCGATGAGTCCTTTCTTACTGCCTCTTCCTTCTTCTAACTGACCTTGCTGATCAATATTTGTAGGAACAAGCAGCCAAGGAAGCGGCTGTATTAGAAGCCAAGAAGCAACATGAGTTCATTTTAGCTAACTGTCCGGAGGATGTACAAAAGTTTGCTGCTGCTACTGCTGCTTCTGTTGCAAAGTCAAAAAAGGTAATACTCTGAACTTATATTGAGTTTGTTACCTGGTGAAAATTGATGCTTAAAGTTTCAAGTTGAGGAACTAAGAAACTATAAAGAAGGGAAATTTGTTGATGTCGCCGGTAGTTGAGAATTTGATGGTTGTTAACATATTCAAACTCAGCAAATATTTGAAAATGACTTGTATTTTCTCTTGTGATTCGAAGAACTCAGGGCTTGGATACAATGATCCAAAAGTGAGACAAACACAGTTTTTTTAATGGTCAAATTTTGAGATTGTTTTCGCTACACGGGGAGGAATAGGGGCTATTAGTTTCTTAGTAAGTTCATAAATGTTAATTGCCAATTTTGTCTGTTTTGATCTTGTCAGTTATCCAACATTTTTATAATATAACAAAAAGGAATGGCAAGATTGGTCTGTGGTTGTGATATATCTTATCTTCTTGATAAACTAAATTGTCTATTGCCCTAAGATGGTACCAAAAACTTGCAATTTTATCTGCACGACTGGCCTTCCAAAATTCCCACCCAGCCGTCTCTTAACATTTTCTTTACACTTAAAAGTATCAAAATATACCAAAGAACTCCTAGTCTCAATTCCTTCAATTAATCATCTATTCCTCTCTTCTTCTCTTCCCAATAGCGCTCCTCTTTCAACTCGTTAGGCCTCTTCAACTAAAATGAATTAAATACCAATTCTATGTTGAAGGATGAGTAAATAAAACTCCACAAGCTGGTAAAAAGTAAGTGGGATTTGTTTTTTTGAGATAAAAATAGGTGGATTTTTTGTGTTCCCCGTCCACCTTTATTGAACTCACAAGACCAACTGGCTACACATGTTCTCTCTTCCTTAAGTTAATTTGCCACAAGAATAGACATGAATGCGGCCTATCACCAAAAAAGAAAAAGTGTGTACATGTGATATTTCTTATACACAGTACTTGCTCGAGAAGCCTTGTGGAATAAGCTTACACTCTGCTTTATGATATCTTCTGCAGGAAAAACAACAGAAGAGGGCTGCAGAATTGAAAAATACCGGCCCTGCTCAAACCGCTGCAGAAGCAACAAAGCAAATGTTAACTAAAAAGGTGAGTATGATAGAGGAGAGAAATGTACAATCTTTAGCATCCTATTTTCAGGGATCTCTGTGTTCTGGAAGCTTCTTACTGTTTCCTTGTGTTCAGTATCCAAAAGCTATAGTACTTAATGAATTACTAATTGGGGAACTTACGCAAATGCAGAGCTGAACCCACATGTGTATTTGGGGGTGCACGTGCACCCCGTTAACTTCGGAAAAAATCATGTATATATATGTATATCTATCTTGAGAAACTGGTAATTAATGGTGTCCCCTTGGATAGCATAAAAGGGTGCTTTGGACTGCTGGTACACCCGAATACATCTACCCACGTGAACTGGGTTCTATCCCAGATACTACCTCTTTTTTTAGTTTAATATTAGTGAACTCGGAGTTTTCAGATCCTGGGTTCGCCTCTGCCTCTGCCTCTGCCTCTGCTCAAAGGTACACTTCGGCCATCACTAGCATGGCCGAAATATACACTATAGATACACTTTGGTTGTATATGTAGTGTATAGGTATGTGTTTATATGTATAGTATATGTATATGTAGTATAAAGTATACATTATCTATACACCGTGTACATATTTTATAAACTGGATGTCCATATGGTATTTGACTGTATTATTCCTTACTAATCTGTAGATTATGTATCTTCGTTGTTATCTGAAACCGTAATTTCTAATATCTTCTGGAAGTTTGTCTTTGTTGCTCCATGTTTAGCCTCTACAATATGGTTATATGCACTAGGATAAGTGAAAGAGATTTGGAGTTCTGTAGCTTCAACTTGTTTAATTTTTGGGTTCTTACCATTGAACCCAATTCACTACTTCAATTATAGATCCAAATTTTTTGTTCTAAACATTAGTAAGTTTTTACACGCACTCGTACTCCCCGTAGAAAATGTTGGTAGCTAGGGACGAAATCAATTTGATTGTGCTATAATATCCTCTACTACTAGTTTTAATAGAGACTTCTGATTTATTTAATTATATAAATTTCTACGATGAAAGGAGAATGGGTTCTCCATGTGTCACTTAATAATTTTGAAGGAATAAACTAAATAAAGAAGAAAGAAAAAGTACTTCATTAAAAACGAAAATAGGGCCACCGGCCATACCCATTTCCCATTGGTGGGTCCCATTGTAAATAAGAAATGAAAAAACAAGACAAACATGGGATTGGAACACCCGACCACCTATAGAGGTGCACCCTGTAACAATTGCGTCATATGAATCTTTGAGCTTTGGTAAATACTTCTGAAGAAATATAACATTGTTATACATTGTCTTAACTCTAGAGAGAGGAGCATGAGTGCACATGACCCATGCCTCTCACATAGATCGGTCAGTTGTTATGCATCATTTTGCTAGACTTAGCTGCAGCCTTGCAGAATGTTTCAGTTTTTCCTTAAGTGTTTGTTTTTCTCAATTTCAACATTTCTGTTGCTTTTGGCCCGAGTTTGATAGGGTTTAAGGATTGAAAATGAGCTTGCAAGTCCATTTATCTATATATGAATACGTAACTACGAAGTTCACAAAAAAGTTCTAGTTTCTTCCCATTGTTCACAATCATTTTTTGGCCTGTCTTATGTTTGTATTGTGTGGTACGTCTTCCTGTTTGCGTGAAACAATATTCATAAGATTTATCGGTTCTGTTGTTTTCCACTTACGCTGCTTTATATCATGTGATGCAGAGACTGAGCAATAAGATCAACTACGATGTGCTAGAGAAGCTTTTTGATGATTCTGTATGTGCTCCTACTCCAAAAATTCTTTGAGAATTCCTTTATACCTTCTGCTGTTACTTTCAATATTGCTTGGATGTCAATTCCTTTGGCGGAGTATTGTTTTCTTTTTAGAAAAAAATCTTCAGTTTTGACCTTATTAAGTATACAGAATCTTGGGTGTTGGGGTGGATGGCTGCTGTTTGAGACATCATTATGCATAATATTTGGATATTTAAGAAGCTGGGAAGTACTTAAATAATGAAAACTTAGTTATGCTGCATCAAAGTATTCAAGAATTCTCCATTTTTCCAGTTCTATTGCTTGCTCAATTTGTAATTACTGGGAACTGCATGTTAGAAACTCTACTATTACAAGTGTCAGTTTGTATCCTAAGGGATAAACGCGCCCTTTCTTCTGTAAAGGGAACTGAGTTACAGTTTCTTGAAAAGGAGAAATGTATGGTTTATCTATAATTGTGTTCCAGATTTTCTTGTGATTAAATATGAAAAGATCTGACAACCAAACACACTCATAAAATTAGGAAGAGAGATAAGAAACCTTGAAATCACAAGTCATAGAAGAACATCTGTAGCACCCTGAAAATTTATAGTTACAGGACAAATTACACAAATTATATGGCTTATTGCTGTCATAACTCATCTCCATATATATGTTTAGTTCATGGTCATTTTATTTATGCAGGCACCTGAGAACCCAAAGAAAGCTCGAACTGCATACGATTCAACAGATGATTATGGGGTAAAGAGCGACAAAATTGATCCAGAAGTAGATGAGAATTATGAGGACACATTTGGTGAGGATTTCCATTACGGTGAGGATGTTGGAGGATATGGCTATGATCAAGACTATGATTTGGATGATTATTGAATTAATCTGCCTTCCCCCTTAAGAAACAGAGGATACAAGATGTGTATTAGGAACTGTTGGGATGGCTAACCGCATCTCAAAGTTATTTTCTTTTTAATTATCATTGATTAATTTATTTGCTGGGAACACTTCCTATTGCTGGAATGTTAAAAAGTGTGTATCAGCTTTACTTCTGAGAGAATTCGGTTCTTTCTTAGAATAGACGTTTGCATGATTGAAGTTGAATCTGGTAATCTGTTCTGTCTTTGTCAAGATTGTGCCACCATTGAAGGGAAGTCTTCCTTGATGTTACATAGGACACTTGCAACATTTCTATACACTGAAATCGTTATATTTTTCAAATAATAAACGTGCAGAAAGGATTTCTCTTTAATAATTGAAAAGATATATGTGCTTCAGTGACCTCAATACAAGACTTTGAGGCTTCAAAAGGACTTAACGCATTCGAAGTGGTAATGTTGCATATTCTTTGTTATTGAAAGAAAAAAAAAATTAGGCAGTAAACCTGAATTGGAGTCATATTGCTAGCGTAGGCACCTCTATCGAAGATCAAGAAATCATTTTCATCGAAACTAAAAAATAATAATTAGTGATGAATCGCATACATAACACCGCTAAACACAACAGAATCCAAAAGCTGTCTAATATAAAATACAACGATGACTTAAACACCCCACTTTAGTATGTATCCATCGTCATGGCATATTGCAAGTTTTCTGAAAAATATTAATGAATCCATGGCACTTAAGTGATTCGTATTGCAAACACCATGTACAGAATACCGGCATTGCATAATTTAGATGAATCTCTCCTCAGCCCTATCTTGTGCCAGAAGTACATGTCAAACAACAAACCTGCTAAAGAGATACCAGCAAAAAGAAATTTAACTATCTTGAAATCAATCTTATATGATTACAAGGAACTATCCTTCAGAACTGGAATGACACCCCCATACTGTGTAAAATATGCAAGAAATATATGAAACAAGATAAAATAATTACTATTAAATTCTGTCTTCTTCTTCATCTGTGGCAATCTAGAGATGCCATCATCTCAGCACTTGAACAGAATGGAGCTTCTGCATGCTATTTCTTCCTTTGAGCAGCCTGTGATAAGTGAAACCGTACATGTAAGGAAGTTCCTTAAAAAGTTTACTTTAAGGATGGACAACGACGTACTGAAAAATTTCTTTCTAAAATATAAAGGTAAGGAGAGATGAGTAAAATGGAGCAGTTTCTAACAATAACAGTAACAATTCCACAAAGGAGAAGTGAAATGAGAAACTCTTTTAACTCCTCAAATCAACTCAATCTGTCCTCCTTTCTTTTCCCTTCCATTTTTCAGTAATAAGCATGGATACTTTTTATAGAGAACAAGCATGGATATTTTCTTTCAGAACACCAGCGAAGTTGTATCTGACCTCAAAATTAGGTAATATATGTAAAAGATGAAACCCAGTTCAGAGCTTCCTGCTGATTTGGTTGTGTTCCACTCCATTCATGCACCTCTCGACCCTCCGAACATACTAGCAAAGCACATTCTTTTTTCTTTCTTTTTTTTTGAAAAAAAATCAATTCATTTCTCCAATAACATCATCTTGCGTGGTTGAATGTAGAAAGTCAAAAGAGCAGTAAATGGACAGGTTATACCACCTAATTTGATTAGAACCTCACTTGTTGACAAAATAGAAAAGTAAGCTTTCCTGCAGTCTAGTCTCAGTAGCAACTAGTAGCAGAATCAGATTTTCCTAAAGTCTATGCAGCAACTTAGCAGTTAAAACAACCTTACTGAAATACTACTTCCTTCTATCACTTAGCAAAGTCAAGCCCTACCAGATTTCCTCAGCAGAAAACATTATTTACATACTACTTTTTAAAAAAATAGAATTTAAGATCCCTAGCCAGAAAACATCCCTAATATTTTTAGTCACAAACAAATAAACTACTTCTGCTGGAAGCGCACAGGCATAACTTCAAAAACTCTTTACAATTTTTTTATAACCCTTTTTACAGATGCAATTACTACTCTTCATAAGATTAACTATGAGTTCTTTTCAACCATAGATACATATTCAGAAGGATTTCAACTTGAGGTAAAAAAAAAAAAGACAACAAATTCAGATAGAATAGACCTATTTGCGAATTCATTACAATCTACAGCACTGTATAAAAGGATACCAGAATGTAAAACAACAGTTTAAAGCAGTTCATACCTTCCTCATTTTTTCCAATACTGAGTCTTCAAATTTCTGGTATCCAGCACCTACAAGATTACTCAAACTCGGGCCCTCAGATTCTCCATTTTTCTCAGTGTTAGGAAACGGAGATGGCATTGGAGGTTGGAGAGGCACAATTAAGAGAGGATTTGATAGATCCCCCAAGACATTTCCACAAGAAGCTCTCTAAAAAGGAAAAAAAAAATGTTACTGATGTATTCCAAACAGTAAAGATGATCAATTAAAATCAACACTCAATTTCCTTATATTAATCAAGAATAGTACTCAATTTCATAAAGTACTCACAGCTGCGTCTTTAGATGACATGACAACAAGAGCAGAGCCTTTCTTCTTAGAACTCTTTATTACTACATCTTCAACCTCACCAAACTCTCTAAACAACTCTCTTAGTCTTTGGGCAGTATAGTCTTCACCGATCTTCTCCCAAGATACCTTAAGCACCTTTTCCCTGTCTACACTACTCCCATTGCCTTCTGTACTACTCTCCTTAGCTCTAGCATGTGCCTCTTTCTGTAAAGGATCTAAAGGAGTAAACACTTTCTTTGAATGCATTGCACGAATTCGAGCAATTTCCTCCTTAAGTTTTCTAGCAATTCGTTCCTCCTCTTCTCGAGCTAGAACACTTGCATCAGGTGAAAAAGCAGCACGCTCTCTTGCATCGAGATCTGACATCATCTTTCTACGCTTTGAATCGTGTTGTGATTGGCGTTGGATCTTCTCACGTTTCACACGAAGTAGATCATCAAATAGCTTCCTAGCTTTCTCATCCTTTAGAATCTCGTATGAAGTTTTCAGCTTTTGAAAGTTCAAGTGAGCATTTGGGTCATCACGCCTCTTGTCTGGATGCAACTCTAATGCTTTCTTCTTATAGGCTTTAGATATGTCTTTCTCAGAAAGTTGGGCCCCTTCCTCACCAGAGGGTAAACCCAAAGCAGCATAATGATCAACTTCAATATCCATTTTCTACCCCGGACTTTGAACTGTGCAACAAATTCAAACCAACTGTATCAGACAAACTGAAATAATTGACAATCATAAACTTTTCAAGATAGATTTTAGCTAGCTAAGGAAAGACTTAACCAATGACACATCAATAGATTGATAAAGGTACCATCCAGCAGTTAAACAAGTTCTATTAGTGTAGATCCTGTCACAGATTCTATTCCCAAGTTCATTGATATTATAGATGGGGCATAACAAATGATGTGGCTTGGAAAAGTTAAAAAGGACACGTGGAATTAAATAACATAATAGAGAAACCATTTGTGAACAGAACTTCAATAAGCTTCATGTATATTATTACTAATAACTATTAAAGATCAAGAATTACCAAGGTCATAGGTTGTAAGGCAACAACAACAACATACCCAGTGTAATCCCATAGTGGGTATAGGGAGGTAAGAGTGTACGCAGACCTTTCCCCTACCTCAGGAGGTAGAGAAATTACTTTCGGAAGACCCTCGGCAACGCATATCAAAGCAGTTTGGAGAAAAAATACAGAAGGAAGGAAGGAGGACATAGCAAATGATATGGAAAGCTTCACATGGCATTCAAAAATCGAAAAACAGTAAGAATAGCCAAATAATGCGATAATCGAAGCACAAGAAACATGTAGTAACAAAAATCTCAGGACAAGAAACTATGAGAAAAATGTTGCTACTACTGATATGGAAGGAGAAACATGTACGGAACACCAATCTAACACCAAGCCTATCACAGAGGAAAGCAAGACAACACTAAACTACTTACTAACCATCTACCTCAAATCCTCCTATCTTAGGACATATCCTATTAAGCTCAAGATGTGTCATATCATGTCCTGTCTAATACTCTCCCCAAAACTTATTCGATATTCATCAATCCTATTGATGGGAATCTACGCATCTCCTTCTCACATGCTCGAACCATCTCAATCTCACTTCACTCATCTTTTCCCCTTCCACCTTGTCCCAAATATATTAATTTCTAATCTTATCTCTCCTAATACACCCACACATCCACATCAACATCCTTATTCACGCAAGTTTCACTTTTAGAACATGAGAGTTCTTATCTCAAAAAAAAATACATGAGAGTTCTTAACTGGCCAACACTACGTCCCATACAACATAGTTGGACACTTGACCTAACCACCACTCCGTAGAATTTACCTTTAATATTAGTTATCTAAGTGAGGAGTCTATAATACAAATACGAGAAGTTAAAATTTTTGCCTAAACTATTAAACTGTTGCTTAGCTTTTTTCTCCGCCAGAAATTGTCAACAAAGTATCCTCATTGTTACCCTTCCATATCATATTTTCTCTTCTTCTCCACATCAGCAAACGGATCTTAGTCGCAATTTCCCATTATGCACAAAAATTCACACATAGATGCGTTTGAGCCAATTCGGCCAGACAATACCAACTCCCACACCCATTGAGCCAACTCAGAACCCATCCCATGAGTGCATCCAACACTCTAGACAAAATTAATCCCTGCAACGGAAATTTCAGAGTGAAGGAAGCTTACAAAAAGTTAACTCTTTCACCCATCAGGTTACTGGCTGACCATGGAAACTTGTCTGGAAAGTTAAAATACCTCCTAAAGTGTCCTGCTTCACTTGGCTACTAGCGAAGCAGGCTGTCTTGACTCAGGAGAACCTCATGAAAAGGGGTATCCAACTGAGTCCTAGGTGTTTCCTGAGTGGAGAAGAGGCTGAAACAGTCAACCACCTCTTTCTTCACAGTAGAATCACTAATATTTTGTGGAGCATTTTCATCAATTCGAAGGAACTATTTTGGGTGATGCCAAGAAATATTGTCCAGGCCCTGAAGATATGGAGTAGCTTTGCCTACATTTCTGGTCACAAAGAAAGATGGAAGATCATCCCCACCTGAATCTGGTGGTCTGTGTGGAAAGAGAGGAACCTCATATGCTTCGAGAACAAAAGCAACAGCATCCAGAAGATGAAGATGAATTGCTTGGTTTTATTTCACTTTTGGTGTAAACAGGATATATGGAAGATCTAGAATCAGTAATGAATGCTTTAGGCACCCTGTAATTTTTGTTTATTTAGGATTGAAGATCTTCCTGATACTCATTTGTAATCAGTGATACTCATTTGTAATTAGTAAACCTGTAACAAGTTGTGGCAGGTTTTATTTTTTGGAATATAATACAAGACTGTTACCTTCTAAAAAAAATAAAAATCTGTCGAACCCCTTCGTGACTCCCTTTTCAGAGGCAGATGCAGTGCCTATGCTACGGGTTCATAGAGTAACTTCGGCTCAGAATTTGTATATACTTTTAATCGAGTGGATTTATAGTAGAAGTCCGAACTCAAACCCATAGTATTTAGATTCTAACTATGCTCCTCTTTTGTTTAGGTCAAAAGAAGTTGAGTTGACTCCCAACCATATGGAATTCTACACACCTTGTTATATTCTTACCACGAAAGAAATAACAGATTGTCCCAGAAAAAGCACTATTTTTTAATTCTTCCAGCAGAAGAGGATATACTATGAGAGAGGAGCCCGAATGGGAAGCCAGAAGATGAGATTCCAAAATTATTTAGTATGAGATTAGAAGACTAGCTTATACAGTGCTCAAGATAGCTTAAAATCTAAAGACAAGGGAAAACAAAGCACGAGCAAGGGAATTGTGTAAGATCAATCAACAACCTGCAAACACCAAAATGCAACAATAAGGTCATATGGAAACTCTAATTACATTTCCAAAAAATGTAGTGACAGCACTTGTGATAAAAAAGACAAATAA
Organism: Solanum lycopersicoides; assembly: GCA_022817965.1. Taxonomy (NCBI): domain Eukaryota; kingdom Viridiplantae; phylum Streptophyta; class Magnoliopsida; order Solanales; family Solanaceae; genus Solanum; species Solanum lycopersicoides. The sequence continues at coordinate 115,280,672 of CM040618.1, forward strand.
AAAGTTTCAGGTGTGAATGAGAAGCAAGTATACAAGTGTGTATATTATGCACAATTATCGATCTTCTATAGATAAAAGAAGACATAAAGAAGAAGAAGATGGAAACTCTAATTCCACTTCCTAGTTATACTGGAACAGTACGATAAAAAAGAACAAAGAAGTTTCAGGTATGAATAAGAAGCAAGTGTACAAGTGTATAACAGTATACATTATGCACAACTGAAGCTTTTTACCAGAAGAAAAAGATAAAAGCTCTAATTCCACTTCTAAATTACATAGTGACAGCACTAGGATCAAAAAGAACACAAACAACAGGTTTCAGGCATGGCTTAGAAAGAAGTTAACAGTTGCATAACTGAATATGTTATGCACAACTAAAGCTGCTTCATACACTAATAATTTTTATGTGTTAACAAGTGCATCACTGTATATGTTCACTGGAAATTATCCTCTGCACAGTGTACATACTAATTTACCGCCAGAATCACACTCAAACATTAAGACAATCATATAGAATAAGTTAATGAAAAACTCCCTTAAAATAATACAGCATTTGCTTAAGTCCAGACTCACTACATATATTACCAATTGTCTAATGGGCAGCAAAAATGTGAAATTTTGGTGGTTCATAAAACCTGAGGGAAAAACAATAAGCTTTTTTTTTTTTTAATTGTTGAGAATAAAACAAAAAGTGTTTTCTTCTTTTGTGCAATAACTTTGTCTTTTCACTCCACAACAGAAAGGCTAGCCATGCTCTCTACGACAACCTATCAATGACATGAAAAAGTGTAACTTGAAAACAACGGCAGATCCACAATCTAAAAGGTCATGGGTGCTCATACACCCACTCAGCTCTATGGGGGTTCGTCCCTAGCTGCAAGAGAGAAGAACCAAATGTGCTAGTGAAAGGCATTCACTTTAACTTGTGATAAAAAAGTATGTATGTATTCCAAGGTGAGAAGATGTCAGGTGTGTTGTAGACGATGAACAGAGGAAAGACCAAAAGGGTAAAATTAAATATAAAAAAAAAATGCAAATTAAGAAAAGGAGCATGAATCATTTCGACGGGCATCTTCACTAATGACCTGTATCATGGGTACTCACCAAATATAAACTTATCAGTAATGATCATGAGAAACACCAATTTTAAAGGCGTCGTCAATTAATTGAAAGAACCTCCGTTCAAGAACCATATGTGAGATTTTCACCTCCAGTATATAAAGTAAGTTTAACCAATTATCTCCGACTGATATCAATATATGATCAAACTGAGATGGTCAATAGATGCTCAGAAAATTATCTAAGGTGCATGATGACCTTTGAGATACCAAAGGAGTGGCCACAATGGTTATCCTCAGATGAATTTTGGTATAATACTTCTTACCACGCCTCTATATATATGACTTTCTATGAAGCAGTTTATGACCAGAAGCCATCCTCATTGCTTCCTTACATGGTATTTGATACCTAACTGGATTTGGTTGATAGGAGGTTGCGGACAAGAGAAGCCACATTAAGGAACATTAAGTTCCACCTCGAGAGATCTTAGAGTAAAATGAAGTTGTTGGCTGATAAGGGGAGGACTGACACATCCTGTAGTGTTGGTGATTGGGTCTATGTCAACTTACAGTGCTACAGGCTATTATCCTTAAGGTATCATGCTTATCAGAAGCTTTTATCCATGTTTTTGGGACCCTTTAAGATCTTAGCCGGGGTTGGAGTTATTGCTTACACTTAAGAGTTGTCTATTGCCTCCAAGATCCACCCCCCAATTTTCAAATCTCTCAGTTGAAAAGAAAGTTAGGATCTCACATTGCTTTTGCGACCCTGCATGTTGTTCAAGCTGAAGTTGGTCCTGTCCTTTTGGAGCCTGAAGTAGTGTTGGATAGAAGATACATCTAGAAGCATGAAAAGGGTACTCCTCAGCTTCTGATCAATGGTTTAGTACTGCTGATAAGGACAAGACTTGGGAGGACTATTCCTCTTTTGGCCAGCAGTTCCCTCACTTTTTGTTTTGATAAGGTGAAGGTTTATTGACTAAAGTACCAGGAAGGTACCAAAACCAAAAGTTACAAAAGACTGCTGGGATATCCATACAGCACTTACAACATTTCCCTAGCAGTTCCCTCACTTCAATCCTTGAGTACAAGGATTGTCTCAAGGAGAGGGCAGTTGATATGATCCTAATGTGTCCTCCTCCATTTGGATTTCGTAGATGTTAAGTAGTTGTAGTTATAAGCCTCATGTGAGTTGCACGTGAGAGGTCCGGCTGTTAGGTTGTTAAAACACTTAGTTATAACAGTTTTCTGGAAGTTGTTTCCCTATTCTTTTCAATTGTGTAGATTTCATATATGTAGTTAGTTCCTGTCAATTGTAATCATTCAGAAAGTAAATCAATACAAACATCTCCCCTCTTTTCTCAAGAAGTGTTTTCCATATCAATATGCGAAGTTGCTCAAGGGCAACTCTCAATTCATTTTCTCTTTAGGCTAGCTCAATTTTTCAAATTCTACTTGTAATCACGTCACATCCACTAAGGAAGAAGAAGAAGACATGAGAACCGGCGATGATGGTTTTTTCTCTTTTGCTCTAAAAGACAATCTTTTATCGTCTATACTAAAGGTAATTAAAGTGAATGGTTTTCTATTATGTATCTAGAAGGCCATTAGTTTGAGTAATTCTAATTCAGGTGGTGTATGTTAGACAATTGGCATTTTTTCAGTTTATTATTATTTTTACTGTTTTTACTTATTTCAGTTTAGTGCATCCTATTTTCTAGCTAGACTTAGTCAATTTTAGTTGCTCAACTTTCTGAAGTTAATGGCCCCATTATTGGCCCCATTATGGCTGTTAGTGGCCTCTTTTATGGTAGTTAGTGGCACAGGTTCTTATTTTAGTTTTAATGTTTATGTTTTTTCTTTGTATAAATTCAGACTTTCTGCAGATTAATATATACACAAGGAATTTCATAAGTTCACTCTATTTTTATTTTTTCAAATCAGTTTCTTGAGTATTTTTGTTCTAACAGTGGCATCAGAGCCTCTAGTTGATCTTACAGGAAAAAAAAGTTTTAACCTACAACACAAATGGCATCCAACAACCTACCTTTAAATCCACCATTCACTTTCACTGGTGAAAATTACCAAATCTGGTCTGTGAAGATGCAAGCTTTTTTGGAAGCCTATGAACTTTGGGAAACTGTGACGGAAGATAAACCACTTGCTGCTCTACCAGCAAATCCTACCTTGGCTCAGATCAAATCCAACAACGAAGAGAAGGCAAAGAAATCTAAAGCCAAGTCGCTTATGCAGAATACTGTGGCAGATTCTGTGTTTTACAGAATCATGGCTTGCAAAACTGCAAAAGAGGCTTGGGATAGGTTGAAAGAAGAATATCAAGGCAGCGATAGAACACGTCAAATGCAAGTGTTGAACCAGAAAAGAGAGTTTGAGTCCTTGAATATGCAGGAGGATGAAACTATCAGTAAGTATGCTGATCGAATCTCCTTAATTGTTAATAACATTAGACTTCTTGGTGAAGAATTTACAGATAAACGAATTGTGGAGAAAGTTCTTGTGACTGTTCCTGAGAGGTTTGAATCTAAGATTTCCTCTCTTGAAGAATCCAAGGACATGAGCAAACTTTCATTAGGTGAACTAATGAGTGCTCTTCAAGCACAAGAGCAAAGGAGGACTATGAGACGGAAAAAGTTCAGTGAAGGAGCTTTCTCTGTACAAAAGCAAAAAGGAAAGCAACAATTCCACCAAAAGAATAAAGGCAAGCATGATGGAGGAAACAATAGTGGAGATGTGAAGCAGAAGTTCCCTCCTTGCAAACATTGTAAACGAAATACACATCTGGAGAAGTATTGTTGGTGGAGAGTCGATGCTATATGCGGCAACTGTAAGCAGACAGGACACGTATCCAAGGTCTGCAAATCAAGAGCAAAGGCCTCTGGTGCTTTGCAAGCACAAGTAGCAGAAGCTGCCGATGCACATAAAAAGCAACTCTTTGCAGTTTCATACTTTTCAATCAGTGAATCCTCTGATTCATGGCTTCTTGACAGTGGTTGCACACATCACTTGTGCAATGATGTTGAACTGTTCAAATTCCTCGATGATACTTACAAATCTAAAGTAAAAGTGGGAAACGGTGAGGCATTAGAAGTCAAAGGCAAAGGTACAGTGTCTATCTCAACAATATCAGGTATCAAAACTATTTCTGATGTTTTGTACACACCTGATATGAGTCAAAATTTGTTGAGTGTTGGACAAATGCTTGAAAATAATTATTCTCTGCATTTTAAGAATCGTGAATGTGTTGTTTCTGACCCTTCTGGAGTAGAGTTATTTTATGTCAAAATGAGCAACAGAATGTTTTCAGTTGATTGGGAGAAAATAACTGAGCAGGCTTACACTATTACTTCACAAACATGTACAAACCTATGGCACAAAAGGTTTGGTCACTTCAATCTGAGAAGCATCGCCGAGATAAAAAAAAGGAGCTAGTGGAAAATATGCCTGAATTTCTTTCTAATGCTCAAGTTTGTGAAACTTGCCAACAGGGAAAGCAAACAAAATTGCCATTTCAAGCAAATCAAGTACGGAGAGCTAACCAGAAACTTCAGCTCATTCATACGGATGTTTGCGGCCCAATGAAAACAGATTCGCTGAGTGGTAACAGATACTTTCTCCTCTTTATTGATGACTACACCAGAATGTGTTGGGTTTATTTCATCAGACTGAAGAGTGAAGTCTTTGATGTTTTTAAACAATTTAAAGCTTTAGTAGAAAATCAATGTAATCTTAGTATTAAGGCTTTAAGGTCTGACAATGGAGGAGAATATACTTATTCTCAATTTGTGGAGTTTTGTAATAGCACAGGTATTGAACGCCAATTGACATTACCATACACTCCACAACAAAATGGCGTGTCTGAAAGGAAGAACAGGACAGTAATGGAGATGGCCAGATGTCTTTTGCTCGAAAGAAAGATCCCAAATCAGTTTTGGGCTGAGGCAGTCAATACCTCTATATATTTGCTGAACAGATTGCCTACTAAGGCCTTGCAGGACATGACTCCATATGAAGCTTGGTGTGGGAACAAACCATCAGTACACCATCTCAGAATCTTTGGGTGTATATGTTATTATCGAGTTCCAGAAACAAAAAGGATTAAGCTGGACAACAAGGCTCATAAAGGCATATTTATGGGCTATAGTTCATCCAAAGGTTACAGGATTTTCTGTTTGAAATCAGACAAACTAATTCTCAGCCGAGAAGTGAAGTTTGATGAAGCAGCTGGTTGGGATTGGAAAAGTCAGAAGACCTCTTATTCTGATTCATTTTCAATAGAGCAGCCTCAACTTTCAGAAGATGAACTAGTGGATGATGTACCAGTGAGGGGAACTCAATCCTTAAAAGATGTCTATCAGCGGTGTAACTTGGTTAGCTCTGAACCAACAAGCTATGCTGAAGCACAAGACTCTCAGGCATGGAGGAGAGCTATGCAAGAAAAACTAGACATGATCGAGAAGAATGGAACCTGGCAGCTTGTTGACAGACCTAGAAATCGCATGGTAATTGGTGTAAAATGGATTTTCAAGACAAAACTCAATCCTGATGGAACAATTTGCAAACATAAGGCTAGATTGGTGGTGAAGGGATACGCACAACAATATGGTGTGGATTACCAGGAAACATTTGCTCCTGTAGCAAGGTATGACACAATCAAGCTTATTCTTGCATTTGCATCTCATAGTTCCTGGCAGATTCATCAACTTGATGTCAAATCGGCTTTCTTGAATGGTTTGCTTGCTGAAGAGATCTATGTAGAGCAACCTGATGGTTTCTCAACTCCTGGAAAAGAGGATCAAGTTTATCTCTTAACAAAGGCCTTGTATGGCCTAAAACAAGCCCCAAGGGCATGGTATGAGAGGATGGACAATCATCTCATCCAACTTGGCTTTAGTAGAAGTCAAAGTGAAGCTACTTTGTATGTGAAAGTCAATGCTGCAGGTGAGTCCTTAATTGTCTCAATTTATGTGGATGACATGCTTGTGACAGGAAGCAAAATTGAACTAATCCAAAGGTTCAAGGATGAGATGGAGAAAATCTTTGAAATGACTGATCTTGGAGTCATGAAGTACTTTCTCGGCATGGAAGTGTTGCAGTCCAGTGATGGAATTTTCATATGCCAGCAGAAATACATTTCGGATATTCTAAACAGGTTCAAAATGCAAGACTGCAAACCTGTGAGTACTCCAATATCTACTGGTGTGAAGCTTGGCAAGGATGAGGATTCCGAAAAAGTGGATGATAGTATGTATAGAAGCTTAATTGGCAGTCTTCTATATCTAACCGCAAGCAGGCCTGACATTCTATTTGTTGTTAGTTTGCTCTCTAGGTTCATGCATTCGCCTAGAGACACATGTCTCACAGCGGCTAAAAGAGTGTTAAGGTATATTAAAGGAACCAGCAAGTTTGGAAATTTTTTCCCAACATCTGCCGAAGTAACTATGAACCTGATCGGGTACTCTGATAGTGATTGGGGGGTGGAGTTGATGATTCCAGAAGCACCTCTGGATATCTTTTCTGTTTGGGGACAAGTTGTTTTAGTTGGAGCTCTAGAAAACAAGAAACTACAGCTCAATCAACAGCAGAAGCTGAGTACATAGCTGCTGCATCTGCTGTGAATCAAGTTATCTGGCTAAGGAAGATGATGAAGGACTTAGGCCATGAACAAACAGAAGCTACCAAGATCATGTGTGACAACAGTTCAGCAGTTTCAATCTCAAAAAATCCAGTGTTTCATGGTCAAACTAAACATATCAAGATCAAGTTTCATTTTATTAGAGAAGTCCAACAATCTAATGAAGTGTTGCTTGTTCATTGTTCATCTGAGAGCCAGCTAGCTGACATTTTCACCAAGTCATTGCCAAAGAAAAGGTTTGAAGATCTGAGGCAAAGAATTGGTATTTGCCACAAAAATGCCAAGGAGGAGTGTTAGACAATTGGCATTTTTTCAGCATATTATTATTTTTACTGTTTTTACTTATTTCAGTTTAGTGCATCCTATTTTCTAGCTAGACTTAGTCAATTTTAGTTGCTCAACTTTCTGAAGTTAGTGGCCCCATTATTGGCCCCATTATGGCTGTTAGTGGCCTCTTTTATGGTAGTTAGTGGCACATGTTCTTATTTTAGTTTTAATGTTTATGTTTTTTCTTTGTATAAATTCAGACTTTCTGCAGATTAATATATACACAAGGAATTTCATAAGTTAACTCTATTTTTATTTTTTCAAATCAGTTTCTTGAGTATTTTTGTTCTAACAGTGTATGCAGGGAAGCTTCTCTGCCAAACATTCAAAAGTAATAGATTAGGATGACAACGACGACCCACAATTTAAAGGCCATGGGTGTTCAAACACCCACTCAGCCCTAGAAGAACTAAATGTCCTAGTGAAAGACCGTCACTTTACCATGTAAAAAAACTGAGAAGTATGTGTTCCTAGGTGAGAAGATGTCAGGTGTGTTGTAGGCGATGAACAAAGGAAAGGCCAAAAGGGTAAAACAAAAAGAATCCGTGCAAATTAACAAAAAGGAACATGAATCATTTCGACAGGTATCTTTACTACAGACCTGTATCATGGGTGCTCACCACATATATCTATACAATGTATTACTAATGATCATGAAAAACACCAATCTTAATGAACAGAAGTATATAAAAGTAAGCTTAACCAAAATCATCTCCAACTGATATCAATATGATCAAATATGCTGAGCAAAACATAAAGGAGAACATTTACATCAAGTCTAATTAAGTCCAAATTTGAGATCAAGTGATCTAATTGCAAACATGTGGAAAGTTAGAACTTTGCCCATAACCTAACTTGAGAAGTTTAAGGGTCCTGGAAGCAGTTATAAGCGCAGTTCCCGATTAATTTTATCCGTAGTTTTGTGAGGGAGAAGAAGAATTGTAAGCTAAGCTATGGATTCAGCGGTGAGGACTGACAATGCAGTGTCCACCACCACAATAACGGGTGCCTTGCTATGTTGAAATTAAACACTGAATAACTATCAGAATCCGCAAAATGAGCAATCAAAGTATAAACGGAATCTATCAACACAAATATTAATAAAGAGAGATGAATATTGGATTTGATAAAGCAAACTATTTTGGAGTTACTGACCTTGAGTTGACGAATCGAAGGTAGCAGCAATTGCAGACTGTTTCGAACAACCCTGGTAAGGGATCCCGGGAATCCCGAAACCAGTTTGAGCTTTAGCAAATTCGGAAAAGAACAATAAGATGTTGAAAAAGCAATTGCATAGTAAAATTAGATGACTTTCGTATTTAAAACGGGATTTAGCCCAAAAAAGCTTACCAGTAGCCGTTGTAAACACGGAGAAACTTGGTAATACGGCAACAACGTTCGGGTAGAGAACTGTCAGAGGTATGCTGAGGCGAATTCTGTAGACTATCTATTCCGGTGCTGTCTAAGAAAGTCGGCAATGATGACGTGAGTCTGAGGAAGACGAAAAGGAGAGAAACAGGCGGAGTTTTAATCCAAGCACAAAAAGTAAGCTTCCAAAAAGACAACAAGAACGAGAAAAAAATGGGCTTGACCTTGTAGGACGCAATAGAGTTAGCCGGAGAAAACGTCCGGTAAGCCGGCGGGAGTCGACCTCCGGCGGCGATCAAGAGAGCAAGTGTCGGAGAGGTATTAGGCTTTTGAAAGGATAGAGTATCACTTTGATCCCTAAGGATTGTAATATTGATATTTAAACCCTCATTTTTAGATTTGGGAATTGATTCCTTATTATTTTATTTTATAGAATATATATAAACTATATGTTCCACAATCATTATTTGGTGACTTAAATGATAAACTTTTTTATATATTTTTTATAGATATTTTGAATGGTTAATTATAATACTTTTCTATATAATTTTTAAATATGTATGAAACTAAATATCTATATTAAATTTACATGAAATTAAAGGTTTATTTGTCCTTATAATATGAAATCATGAGACGAAGTTAAATTTTGTTTGAACATGTAATTTGGACTTTTTTATGTTGTATGTTTTCTTATGAACATTAAAGAGCTCATAAATTGTAAAACTATTAAAATTGTATCAATTTTTTTAATACAATCTTACTAAATAAGCAAAAGTTTATAAATTACATAATATATTATTACTCAGTTATTCTTTAAAAAAAGCACAACATTTATTGATCAAATTTTAATTCAATAAAAAAATAAAATTGAACATAAGTAGTATAATCCTCTCACATAATACGTTCAATCTTTTCACGTTGATTTTACATTTCTCGATCATATGACTGAGAAGATAAATCAATATTATTACGTTGTGTCATAATGTCATTTATTGATCAACTTGGTTAGTAAATAAATTTGATCAGAAATAAAAATTTGATGAATATAAATGGTAAAGTAGAAAATGATTTAAAGTAATAATGAATCTTATATTGGGGAGAATAATTGTTATATGATTACTATTACAATGTTTTAAAACTTCGTATATAGCTAGTTCCTTGGATGTTTGCCCAAACTAAGATTAAACTGTATATTATCAAAATATAACAACAATTATGAGTTTATCAAAATGTTTTGTTCCATTCTCACTGGCCAATTTTTACTCCCAAAGAAACTAACCTACCAAGTAGTATTATATTATCATAAAGGGCAAAGTGAGATGAAAAAGTACAAATATTGCATTCAACGTAAAAACACATTACAACATCAGGTAACAGAACTCATGGCTTGCACCGATATGCCTCTAGAATTATCGATCACAATTATATATTTTTTATCGTCATTATATCAAATTTGAATAGACTTTAGTACTGTTATGCGATGTAACATCTGGAAATGGTCCAGCAAAACCTTAATGTATCCTAACCTAACCTTTCCAGATTAGTGCCTCTGCTGGAAAATGGCAGCATTCAGTACTGAAGCACCAAGAGAAAAGGGCAAACAGATACCAAAGAACTACATGAGGAATAAATCCCATTTCTCTAGCTACCTAGAAAAGAAATAAGCTTACAGATGGCCGATGTATTTCATGATGAAATTTCAGAGACGAATTACACTTGACAGATTCACCAAAGTTGCTTTCTTGATCAATGAATCAAGCTTTGCTATATCTAGAACTTTTTTTTACCGGGCTCTACCATGATGGCTTGTACACTATAGCCAGGTAAGAAGCAGTAATGGCAGAAAACTAACATCTTCACGATATCACAACGGACTTCACTGTCAAGTTTTGTGGAGCTTGAAACCAAATATCCTGGGGACATAATTTTGTGTTGGTTTTTGTGGCTTGAGGTGTCCGTAAGTCATCAAATAGAGGTGTGGAAATGTTGTTCCAAAGTAAGCTCCATCAATATTGCCTTGGTACTTTGATCGGGGATAATAGATATCCTCACATCTAGGACAGTATATTTTTACTGTACTTGAACGTGGAATATCGGACTGACCAACTGGAAGGCAAGGCTGACCACAGCAATAAACTCGTGGACATCTCCCAAAGTCGTAGTTCTTGTACTTCTCTGACATTGCAGCCATTCCCTTGCTAGTCAAAATGTACCGGACATGGATCAAACCATACAACATCTCTGCCGCTGACTCAACCAATTCATTCTGCTCCTCGGTGAACATATCACCATGAGAGGATTCAACATCAAGGATCAGGTCAAGTGCATAGTCATAGTATGGCACTTGACTGCTCAATCCACATAGATTAAAATCATCTTGAATGTATTCGTCATCAACTTCACAGAAGAACTCATTTCCACGCAGGTTACAAAACCAAGAAATCCATGATGTATCTTCCCCATCAGAACCACTAACATCAGACTCTTCACTGTCTGTTTCAGATTCATCATCTGAGCATTTGTTCTTCGTAGCAAGACTAGAAGAAGAGCGGGTGTCTCGATGATCAACATGTTGCTGATGCAATTTTCCGGCACCTACGGAGGTAGACGGAACCGCCTTGTCCTTCAAGGCTCTAGATGTGGAAGGTGCAGATTTTTCCAAGTGCTTATCCAACGCATCATTAATTCGTTTCCGATCCAACGTCCCACCGACAATCTCCGACCTCGATGAACCACCACCACCGCCACCTCGATCCCTATACATTTCTCTCTCTCCTTCAACCAAACCTATACGTATATAATATATATATCTACAAACCTATCAGTTCTATATGTATGAAGCTCAAAACTCCATAGAAACGGAGATATATAAAAGGAGAAACTGTGTATGTGAAAAGAGTAAGTTGAATAGACGGAGATAACTAGGGTTTCATCGACATTTGAGAGAGATGACAGGAGAGAAGCTCCTCTGTACTTCGTCTTTTTCTCTTTCTTCAATTTCTTTTCCTTTTTTGATTTCCTTATGTTTCATTTTTTCTATTTTATTAAGTTATCATTATCGAAACTTTTACTTTATTAATAAAATTAAATTTTCATATTTCATAAATCAGTAAAATGTACTTTAAAAATAAATACTTTTTAATGATATGTTTACTAAAAGAAGCTTGATACAAAAGCTTTCTCGTATAAATCGACTCAAATGTTAATCAATATTCTCCTTTACTAAAAAAATATATATTATAATATACTAACAAAATAATGTAGGACAACTTTATAAGTGCTCAAGTTGGTATGCGTACACATTAGAGTTGTAAAGATTTAATTTTGGTGGGAAAAAAATTGTGTAACCATTTTATTTATCAAAAGTATTTTTTAGAATAATTTAAAAGTTTCACAATTAATGATTATTTTATATATATATATATTATTATGTAAGTTTTTTTATACGAATTTAGATTAGTTAGTTCTTTTCTCTTGCATTTTTTATTTAGACATTTAAAAATATAAACTCCTCTTGGGATTTTTAGACTGATTAAGTTTTTGAGTGGAGTAATTAGTACTATAACTCACTGTTTAAAAGTTTTCTAAAAACGATAAAGAAAACTATTAATTTTATGAAGATTATAATTCATAAATTAGTTAAATTTACTCATATCAAGCAAGTGGAAATATGTGTTATGTGTTGCTTTCAATGTGGGTAACAAACAGGCTAATTATTGAAATTAAATATAAAAATAGACGAATTGTTGGTTAGGAAAATACTAAAATTGGTCATTCTTACTTCTTTTATTTGTTTTTATATTTACTACATTTTTTCTTAAAGAAAACGTTTAGATTTAGAAATATACATAATGCCTTACCACAAGTATCCATTTTGATCTTCCCTTTTCTTAAAAAAGAAGAAAAAAAAACTTTCTTCTCCAAAAAAAATAAATAAGTTTGTACTTTTTTCACAAACATATAAGTTTTATAATATATGTAAAAATTCAAATCTTATTACAATCTTATCAAACGAGCAAAACATAATTTATAAGCAAGATTGCAGAAAGCAAATCATAATTAATAAATGAGCAAAACATAATTTATAAGCAAGATTGCAGAAAGCAAATCATAAATTATAAGCAACGTTGCAAAATATTCTAAAGCACTGCATAAATAAATTGTGTATCCCTATATTCATTTTATAAATAAAGTTTGCAATTAAACTTGTATTATAAATGAATTAAAAGTGATCAAGTGGAAAAAAAATATTATTGCTATAAATGGTAAATATTTTTTTAGTATAGTATATTTATGTAAGTTTCCCTTAAGTATATGCTATTACCATTAATACCTAGCTATTATCTAGAACAAATTTTCATAGACAATCTTTTCAAGCCAAGCATGATTTCTAAAAAAAAAATATAGGTCAAAATTTATATTTTAAAAAAATAATTGAAATTCACGATTTAAAATTCTAAATTCTACTTTTTTTTGTTTTCTAGAAGATTTGTATTTGAAATTTGAAATCGATCATGGGAAATGGCCTACTAAGTATTGAGACACACCACAATTTTTTAAAGGATACAGTGTTGTGGATGAAGTTATCTCTTTTTTAATTAGAGGTGCTGAATTGCTTCTCCTTAAATGAGGCTTCTTGTAAAACAAATTTAGATTAATCAGAATTCAACACAAATTTAGATATTAAATACCAAATAAAACAAAAACTACCATTGCTAGTGGGTTTGCTATAAAATTAGACCCACAACCACATATAGTGCAGACAAAGATATGAGAAAGCATGGGTATTTTATCATGCAACTGATATTTAAGTATCGTAATAATTTACACACATTACCTTATAAGGTAATATTAAATTATGTAAATATCTTTAAAGGGCAACTTTCATATATAGCAAATAAAAAATTTGTATTTGTATGTTATAGCAAAGTTTGCATAATTGCGCTCCATAGCAAACATATAACTGTATAATTCGCTATACATATACAATTGTATGATTCTCTGGCCTAAATTGTATAATTCGCTGGCATCACCATAAATATACAATTGTATAATTCACTGGCCTAAATTATATAATTCTCTGCAATTGTATAATTCGCTATTGAGCACAATTAAATCAAAGGGTAGCTATTATATTTATTTTATATTATTAGTTTGCTATTATATACAATTATCCCATCTTTAAATTGTTAGTATATAAAACATAAACTCAAATCAATCAACAAATTTATAAAAATAAGGATTTATTTTTTTTACCCTCCCCTAGAGGAGTTCCCACTCCTTTTGCTCTCTTGGTGACTCGAACTCGCAATCTTTGGATTGGAAGTGAAGGGTGTTAACCATCCGAGCAACTTCTTCTCATCTAAAAAAAAAATTATAATAGAGTGATAAGTATTTTTTTTCTCGAAACCATAGGTCTCAGAATTGAGCCTACTGGGCAAGAAATCACCTTTGCTAGAGAAGGATTTATCATGCAATGTCAACGTTTTTAATACGAATTTAAATTTAGTCAGATTTTAATAAGAGTGTCGAACTGGAGTCAGATTCCAAAAAAAGCAAGTATAGATAGTAAGGTGTGAAAGGGAGCAAGTGGGAGAATCTGACAACCCAACTGGAGTCTATTTGGTGTCATCATTAGTGTCTCTGCACTGCAGTATCACATGTGTGTACTCATTCTTGCAGTGGAGCAAAAAATCTTACGAGAAGGACAAAACAAAAATTCTTTGGGAAATAACTACAAAGATTGAAATTTGTGTTCTTTTTATATATCGTATGGAACTGTTTGATTATTGGTTAGAGTTATATATGTATTAGCTAGGTAAGGTTTAATTATGCTGGATTTAGTTAAGTAGGTATTAGTTATGTAGGTATTAGTTATGCAGGTTTAGTTATGCAGGATTTAGTTATGTAGGTATTAGTTATGCAGGATTTAGTTATGCAGGATTTAGTTATGCAAGTTTAGTTATGCGGGTATTAGCTATGTGGATATTAATTATGTAGATATTATTTAATTATGTAGAGATTACAGTACATGAGTTATTAACTATTGATTATTAAACTTGATGTAAATTATTAATATATATTATTTACAAAATAATAATAATACATGCTAATAAAATGTGAAATATATTGACTAATATATAATGCTAATATTTAATTAGCATATGTACCGTTAAAAAATATACAATCAATTTTTTATATTAAAAAATATTTATATTTGCATAAATTAATGAAAACGGTAAGTATAAAAAGAAATGAAAATAATCTATATATAATAAGAAATAAAAACAACACATGTTGATAGAAAACAATATAGTTTCCAATTAAAAAAATAAAATAAATTAAAAGAAATAAAAATGGTCTAAATATATTATTATTTTTAAAAAAAAAAACATATATAGAAAAACAATAAAGTTTCCAATTAAAACAATAAAATAAATTAACAGGGTAAATATGTAATTTATCACTTTAATACATGTATAACTAATACCCACATAACTTATTCCACCTTCTACCATGCCTAACTTTATACATAGATTTCCTCATAGATTTCCTCATAAGTTATGTTGTAGTTAATTATGTAGAACTACAAAAATGCAATCAAACATTGTATAAGTCATGTTGACTTTTAAACCTAATAAAAAACTTTTACTAAAACATAGTAAAACTAATGCAATGTTATATATATGAATAACATGCCCTCTTATACCGTAACCAAACGGCCCCTATATGGACTCTTATCAAAATAAAATCAAGATTTGTGTCAACACTCAAACACCTATGAATGTAGATTTAGTGAACTGCATTTGGATAATGATGTAGAATCATACTATTGGACTGTTATATATAAACACCAACAACATATCTAGTGTAATCCCACAAGTAAGGTCTGTGGAGGGTAGGATGTACGAGACTTTACCTCTAACTTTATGGGGTAGAGAGGTTTTTTCCGATACACCCTTGGCTCACTACAACAATATATATGCTGCATAAAACAACTGGTTTTCAAGACTGTTTCCAAGAAAATTGCAATGCTAACAGAATAACACACTACTCTTAGGCATCTCTAAAATCTAAAGTACATAACTTGTCCAGAAGGAAGTAGATATAAGTAAAGAGCAGTAGCAAGTTGTATTCTATAGAGTTCAGCACACTCATCCTTCTTCCAATGAACTTTTTGTACTCCTAAACTCGAACTCACTCACAAGACAAATAGCAATAGTAGGCTGAGACTCTGCTTCTACAAATTCCCAGAGTATGCCACTAAAATTCAGATAAAACAAGCCCTAATGAATCATCTGGAGTGAATTACGATTCATATCAGTTATCGTTCTACTAATCAACAGATCTGTCAGTGAGAACTTGAGCATGCCAAAAGAAACATCTTCCTCTCCCTTGATATTAGTATAGAATCTAGTACTCCAATATGTTAAAAGCTACTTCCTTGATGCAAATTTTGTATAAAATTAAAACAACTTGTAATTTTCCCTCCCCCTACCCTAAGAATATAAATTTATTGGATGATCAGGGTGTGAAGAACAGCAATTGAACAAATGAATCAGAAATATTCACTAACAGTGAAGAGAAAACTGTATTGATCTCAACTATGAAAATCACTCGATGAACATTGTATCTGAAAACTTAGCTAATCACAATGAACTTGCCTCTATATATACAAAAGGAATCAGCTAATCGCCTAACAACTTTTCTAACTAATTCCCACTGACTTCTACTGTTAACTTAGCTAATTATCAGCTAATCACTAGTCGACAGCTGTACACCTTATTAACTGCTCAACACAGGGTTATTAAGATTACATTTAAGACAACAGGATGATTACCAGAAAGTATTATAAAGTTATAACAAAGTAATGTGACATGTTGCTACGTTAATTCTTGGGTTAAATGCACTTCTAAAGCCAAGGCTCTAAACAGTTTCTATTTAATAAGTTCCTCTTCAAAATAGTTTTTCCTAGTTCCAAGCCAAGGTAGAAATCAAATGTCAGATTCTTTTGAAGAGGCAGCTCAAAACGTTTAAATACCATTACTCAGTTATATAGTAGCTAAAATAATTTCTACAAAAAGACGGTTGTTCAAGCACCAAAATTACATCATAGAAAACAGCATAACTTGATTGAAGATGAACCATAACTATTTCTACCTACATCCCTATTTGAAACGAACACAAAGAAATCCATAACAGCTCTCAACAATCATGTTAACCGAAGAACCAAAAGTTGAATTCCGGTAATTTTCCCTGATTAATACAAGTCGAGCAACAACCAATGCAACTACAGAACAATCATGTTCAATACCCATAGTACATAATTGATCCTCTGCTTCCTCTCTTGGAACCCCAAGAAAAGCAACTTAATGTAAGGGCATCCATATCATCAAACAATTTTAAAAAGCAGACAAGAAAAAGACAAAAAACAACATGACCTTTTATTTATAAAAAAGGACTTACAACATCTAACCGTGCTAGAGGGAGAGGGAGAAACTCTTACAATTTATACAGGAAAAATAAGCTCCTCATCACTTATTCAAGAGTTGAACAACAAAACACTCTTTGAGTTTTTCTACAAGCACCGGGGTACTTTCTTTCACTGCTTCTGGTCTCACGATGCCAATTTCTCCCGCTAAAGGAATAATCTTATACAAGTGTGTTACAAATAAGAAGAAAGGTTTCATGATATAGAACCTTCTAGAGTATGCAGATCATAGCCAGATGGAATAGTGGTCTTTGGAGTGCTTCTGCAGCATTTAGCTCAAGGAGACTGTTTTACCCAGAGCATAATCCTGCTTATTGGAAGTTACAATCACACTATTCCATAAAGTTTAGCAAGCATAATACATCTTTGATATGTGTCACATGATAGAGGCTCTGCAGCTTATACTTACCGGGCGAGCTTCCTGAAAAACAATTTGGCACTTGTTGTGGCAGCATCGAAAGCCTAAAATCCAAGTTAGCCTTTGATGTTAAATTGAGTATTTTAGGACCCAGTCGCAAGATGTTCCATACAGCATTCAGATCAAGCAAAATAGGCAAGCGACAGATATGAGACCCATCAAGCACTCAAACCCGCCCAATTTTTGAAAGCAATAAGTGCCTCCATTTTACCGCGATTTTTCCTTCTTAACTTTGAAACTCTGAGCTTCTTATGTTTCTCCATGAATGCTTGTTTATATCTCCATTTATCAACAAATATTTTCATCTCTTGAGATTTCTCCACAACTTGCATTACTGCATCAAAGAAGCCCCCTTTGACCAATGCATACAGAAATGCGTCAACCAGGCTACTATCTAGTTTTAACTTTGTCTCCCCTTCCGCAGAAACCTTCCTTTTGACTTCATTCCACAGCATCATAACATTGAAATACTTCTCCACAGTCACATTTCCATTTATTAGAGAAAGATATGTCTGCTCATTTGGTTCAAACTGAAGGAAGGTCATTCTCCTGAAAGTCCTCCTTGCATCTTCTAGCCGTCCAGCCTTGCAGAAGGCATGGATGATGGAGTTCCAATCATGCGTTCCGATTTTAATTCTAGGATCCTCAACGATCTCATCCAAGAAAGCTGCCATGAGCTCAGGTCGATGACTTTCTGTTAAACCGGTCATGATTGTCAAGTAACTCCCTTGCAAGTCGGGTATTCTTGCTTCTCTCATGTCCCTAAACATAGAAAATGCAGACTGAAAATCTTGACATGACATTGAAGCTTCAATTAGAGCATCATAGGTAGCAACATCCAACTGGAGACCTAAACCGCTTATGTCTGTCACCAGTTGAGCAGCTTCAGCGGTTCTTTGCTCTTTGCTATATGCTTTCAGTATTGGAAGGTAGACTCCAAGACCTAAAGCAGCACCCTGAGCATTCATTTCATCAAATATCATGTGTGCCTTGTCCAATAACCCAAGATTAACGCAAGCATTTATGATGCCATATCCAACGGATCTCTCAACAATCACAGATGGAGATTCCAAGGTCTGAGTTTCACCGATCAACATAGCTAAATCTTTTATGCTCCCATTTTGAAGAAACCCACTTACTACTTCACTATAAGTTCTTTCTTCAAAACATAATCCTTGTCCACATGTGTCTCTTACACCTTGAAGAATAGTTGCTGAAACAGACGCCAAATTACCACACTTTACAAATCCGCTAATCAAATTACTAAGAAAAACCCCTTTATCCGGGAAACCAAATCCGCTAATGAAACCTTCTAACTCAGCTATTTTCTCTTTAAGACCTTTCAATGCATACAAGTAAGCTAGTAAACCAAAACTACATTCATCAGGCCTAACACCCAAAACCGACATGGTCTCCACCACATTCTCCGCATAAGTAGTCGATTCAAACTCTCGACAACAACATTCTAGTGCAGCATTACAAGCTGCCAAACTAGGTTTCAAGAAATTCAACTTCTCATCAATAGCAACCCTACAATTCTCATTAAAAACTTGTAAAAACCCACCAAAGTTACCATTTTTCCTACAAATCTCCACAAGAACATCACCCCAAAGACTAAAAGGGATGAAAAATCTGTTCTTGAACATACACTTTACCAAAGCAAAAGCAGGGGCAGCACTATTAGCATCCTTCATTGAATTCAACAGTACATGTACAGTTTCAGGCTTTAACAATTCTTGTTTCTTCTCTAACAAGAAAACTACTGATGCAAATGCTCTTTTTATGTTAAGGGTATCATTCAATGATGACAAATGAATGATTACTGAATTGGTAAGTGACTTACTAGGGAAAGCAGAGTAATTTGAAAGAGTCTTGAATGATTTCCATGCTTCATCTGTATTGTTACTTCTGATTGAATCTAGAAGAGTGGATTCAAGATTAGATTTGTGTTCTTGTGTTAAGGTTAGAGGGGTTTGGTCATGGGGTTTTGGTGGGGTTGTAGAAGGTGATTCAGTTCTTTTTAAGGAGAAAATTGAAGGCTGGAGAAAGGAATACAAAGTGGGTATTTCAGGTTGTGAAGAAAAGGGTCTTTTTGATAGATTACAGAGAGCTCTTCTCCACATTCTTGCTCACTGTGTCGCGCTGTTTGTTCGACGGAGAAGATGGGAAAAAAAGAAGGGAGAAGCCCTTCGTAAAACTAATTAAGTCAAACAATTTTAAAAAAATTATATCGATAATACTTAAAAATAAAATAAGAAAAATTAGGCCGTTAAATAAATATATATTAGTTAATTAATTAATATAACTAATTCACATTAATTATAATTCGGAGCTTACTTCTAGACTTTAGTTATAATTACATTCTCTTTCATCTCTTTGTAATCTCGCTCGCCACTATCCTCTTTTGTCTCCTTCTTAGTTCTCTTTTGCCTATCTTTTCTCGCTTTGTACAAATACAAACTATACATTCTATAATTTGTATTTGAATAAAGCAAGAGAGAGATTAAATATACAAATAAAAATATTTTAACTCGATTCAATTGTATTCGAATTTAAATTGTATGCAAATATACAAATAAAATAATTGATACATATACATAATAGTTTACATATATACAATTATTTAACTAATATACATATACAATTCACCTCTCTTAAGTCTCTGTCCTCTGTCCTCTCTCTCCCAATCTTACTCGCCACTCTCTTCTCTATACATGTAACTACAAATCGTAATAAACAAACTATATGTATGAAGCTTAATTAAATTATTTTTGAGAGGCTATATGCGAAAATTTCCATATATAAAACCCCAAACTCAAAATAAATTGTGAAAAAGAATTCTCTGCCTTCTCTCCTCCCTCTCCCAATCTTGTTCGTCTCTCTCCTCTCTATACATGTAGCTACGAATCGTAACAAGCAAATTATAAAAGCATAATAAAGCTATTTTTGAATGGATATATGCGAAAATTCTCCAAAATAAAACCCCAACCAAAAAAAAAAAGAAGTAGAAAAGAAATTTAAAAATAAGGGGCATTCCGAGAATTGAACTCGGGACCTCTCGCACCCTAAGCGAGAATCATACCACTAGACCAAATGCCCATCTTGATAATTGTTAGCAAAGTTTAGATTAATAAATCATATGTCCTATTGGAAAAAAATAGAACCTTTCATTGCCGTGGAAGTAGCTACTTCATCCATCTAGCATGTCAATGACCACACCTTGCCATTTTTTGTCATATTTTATTCAATGGAAAATAGAATCAGAAATAATAAAATCTTAAGCCCCTCAACTCAAATATTTATTTATCTATTCATAATCAGAAATGCTATCAACTGGTCAACATACAGTTTTACAGGAATTTTAAAAATGGAAACACAACAATTACTGATAGTTTTATGTGGATCTATGGTGTTGTTCTTTGCATATCTCACCAATATTTTACTTTCACATCCAAGAAAATTAAGATCAAAACTTCAAAGCCAAGGGATTAAGGGACCCTCTTCACCATCTATTCTCTATGGAAATATCAAGAAACAGGCAACCCCAGAAGAAAACAACAATCAAGAATTAGAACAAAACAAACATACATGGCCTTTCAGAGTGTTTTCACATATAAAACAGTGGCAAATTGAATATGGTCAAATCTTGATATTTATACAAACTTCATTCATATAACTTCAATTCTTTTAGCTTATGTGGGGTTTTATTTTTTTGTGTTTAAGTAACTGCAGGATCAATATTCATGTATTCATCTGGAACTATACAGATACTATGTGTAACTGATGCAGATATGGTGAAAGAGATATCCTTGAACCTGGGAAAACCATCTTACTTATCCAAAGATCATGGTCCTCTTCTAGGCCAAGGCATTTTCTCTTCAAATGGACCTTACTGGGCTCATCAGAGAAAGATCATTGCCCCTGAATTCTATCTCAACAAGGTTAAGGTACATACACATATTTATGCACTTGTTAAGTTTAAGCAATATAACCACAAGCAGTCGCGGAACTAAGAGTTTCACTGCAAGACTAGAATTTCTAATAGCTATTGATTATGCAGGAGATGGTGAAGCTGATGGTTGAATCCACCAGTAATATGATAGAATCATGGGATGAGAGAACAAGAAATTCAGAAGGAAAATCGGAGGTTAAGGTGGACGATGATCTCAAGAGTTTGACAGCAGATATAATCTCAAGAGCTTGTTTCGGAAGCAGCTATGCTGAGGGGGAACAAATCTTCCTAAAACTTCAAACTCTTCAAATGGTTATGTCCAAAGTTCCCATTGGAGTTCCTGGATTGAGGTAAAAGGATGTTGTTGGCTTGTTGCTACTTTAGAACTATGTTTAGCTCTGTAAGGTTAAAAGGGTGAGAAATATCGATCTTTTTATCTCGTTTCAAAGAGGAGGAAAAGGAAGGAGGATTAAATAAAGTAAAAACTCATGGTAATAGATGATTTTCCCACTATGTTCAGATTGTGACAGGCATATTCCAAGTAAACATAATAGGGAGATATGGATATTGGACAAGGAGATCAAAGCAATGATATTGAAGATAGTACGAACACAGAGAAGCCCTACTCATGAGAAGGACCTTCTGCAACTGATACTTGATGCTGCTAAGAGTTGTGAAGAGAATGGTGGTGACTGGCTACCAGCTGACGTGTCTGCTGAAATGTTCATTGTTGATAATTGTAAAAGCATATACTTTGCTGGCCATGAGAACACTGGTCTCACAGCATCATGGTGTTTGATGTTACTAGCTGCTTATCCAGAATGGCAAGCTCGTGCCCGTGCTGAGGTGCTTGATGTCTGTGGTAGTGAGTTGCCAAATGATTCTATGCTTAGACAAATGAAAGTGGTATGAAGTAATCTAAATACCATATAATCGAATTTCAAGTATATTTATACCTGGATCCATAACATGTATGCATATTCAATTGGCAGCTGACAATGATCATCCATGAAACGTTACGTTTGTACCCACCAGTAGCATTCGTGGTGAGAGAAGCATTGCAGGATATAAGTTTTAAGAGAATTGAGATCCCAAAAGGGACTAATATTGAGATTCCAATCCCAATCCTGCATCAACAGCCTGAACTCTGGGGACCAGATACTCATCAGTTCAATCCAGAAAGATTTGCCAAAGGCATTGCAAAGGCTTGCAAAGTCCCAAGTGCTTATATACCATTTGGCATAGGGAGTAGAACCTGTGTGGGGCAAAATTTTGCAATGATTGAACTGAAGGTGATTGTATCGATGATTTTGTCTAAGTTTACATTTTCGTTGTCACCAGGATATCAACACAGCCCTGTTTTTAGATTTGTATTAGAACCTGAGCATGGCATCTATCTGTATCTCCAAAGAATTTGACAAATTTCTCTTCTTTGATATTTGTCAATGATAGTAAATTGTAATCTATTAAGTTCAATTGACCTAAGAAAGGTTTAATGAGCAGTTCTTCAGTCATGTTACTTTGTACGAGCCATCTACTATAGCAACACAACACAGGAGCAAGAGAAACTACTGTTGTTGCTTGTGCTGTCAATAAATATTGCAATCATGCTATTCTTCCATCAGGTGCCAAGATGAAGATTAAAGAATCATATCAGAGTATGTATGGCAAGTCATGATCATGAATAGCCTTGACATTAGAACTTTCAAGTGAATTCACCTGAGAATGAGAAGTGTCTATGACTCTCCTTCGCTTACAAGAAGGATCAGAAACACGAAGATTTGCATGAGAAAACTATCAAAAAACATAGCCCCAATACTCCCTGCAAATAAACATTCAAATATCTTCAATGCAATCCCTCATCATTTATTGCAAATTAATAAACCTATTACCAAAAACGAGCCAAAAGGCCACAACATACACGATCACATTGATTCTAACATGAAGGATCTACATTATAGTTGCTTCTTGGAATAAGTGACATGAAAGTGTGTTATTAGCCTTATAAATAGTTCACAATGATAGCACTATAGACTTCAATCTCTTATGACTCATGAGAATAAAGACCGACTTTGATTGCGCTCCAGCCGAGCTTCCCTCTGCAACATGCCAGAAAATGAAAATAAATATCAGAAATAAAATGATATATCATGAAAATCAATACCCAAAAAAAGGGTTAGACGAAAAATCTAAGGCGCAAGAAAGGCAATTCTTTAAAAAAATTATTTAAAGCATAAAGCGGCAAAGACATTCTATGATGTCAATGTCAAAAACACCTAAAAACCATAGACAATTGATTGCTTAATAATATCTTCCCTTCCACAACTACATCCCTGCTTAGGGCGATGTGACGATGTCAAGAGTATATAACTTAACGAACACGTAAATGAATCTTAATCAGTATGCAATCCTACACCTAAACTTGTTTGCTTTAAACAACTTGATCCCTTTCATAACTATTTACACAGTATCAAAGTCACTTGTCTGAAAGTTTTTACAAGTTCCTTCAAACCCATATAAGAAAAGTACCACTCCAAAGTGGCCACAGAACAACCTCTCAAAGTCCATTTTACAGGGCAAAACTCTATATCAGAGGGGTAAAAGCATTTCATAATTTCTTTCACATTACCAATTTCATCATAAATTTTTTTTCCTTACATTTATCACAGGTTAGAACACATATACTACTACCATCCTCATTCACATACATATGGATGTGGAAGAGCATAGTTAACATGCATACCTCCTTTTTCTTGCATTCCTTGTAAACATCGAAATGTTCTTGGCATTTGCTCTTCTCTGTGCTAAACTGTTCCAAACCTGCACAGCATTCACAAATTAATCAATTCCCTGAAACAACTGTGTAACAAGATATAAAATATGTTTTTGAATAAATTTGATATGATGGAAAAGCCTTTTCCACAGTTTTCTGATTCTACATACGACGAATGTGTATAACAATGATATCTCAAATATAATTGCAAGAAATTGATGCACAATGACTTGTGTGTATGGATATAGCCATGAACTCCAACAATCTGGATAAGCAAACCTAAATGCTCCACATTCAAAGGTCCTTCAAACCTTCCTCAAAACCTTCATCAAGCAACTTAATTGCTCTATGATATAGCCATGAACTCCAACAATCTAGATTAGCAAACCTAAATCACATTCAAAGGTCCTTCAAACCTTCCATAAAACCTTCATCAAGCTACTTTCATTGTTCACTGATCGATTACCAAGTATTCATCAAACAAATAATGGACAATTCTCTACGCAATTATCATCACAATAAGTTCTGCTCAATTAACAAAAAATATCTTTTTAACCTAAATTATTGCGAATATAACTTATATAACCGAAACAACCACAACAATTCAATCCCAAGATAATAAAAAGAGTTATATAATCCTACAACATACATTACATATCAAAATTCAAATAATGATCATGAGTATAATGTCTTTTCTCCTTAGAAAAAATTCAAATACAACAAAAACAAAATATGATCGGAAGAACAAAGTGGCAGTTCAGTTTACATTTGAGAGAAGCAGTGTATTGAGGATAACAATCGGAATCAGCAAGTTTTGCTGCACTTGGATACGCCGGTGTTTGAATTTTCGAATTTGCCATCTTGCCCTAATTTTTCCAATTTCTGGTCTGCAACTTCTTTAGATTCAATTGGGTATTTTCTCTATTTATTCTTCGGGTCGAATCCCACCGATCGACTATGAAAGAAAGTTGACCCGGAAAGGAACAGATCGGCCCATTTGAATTGTGGTCCATATCACTGGCCCAAATAAGAGAGATCTGCCTATATTTGCAAAAATGGCATCATTTTAAGTTTTGGCCTCAGCCAAAATAAACATTAAACATGAAATAGAGTATGAATAGTAATTTTTGCATCAAATCAATTTTAAGAGACTTCAAGTTTCATATTCAACAATTTTCTATGGTTATATTCAATTTACACTTTTAAAAAATAATAAATTCACTATATATTTTCTAAATAATCAAAATTTAACAATAGTATTTCTCAAGTTTTTCTTTTGTTTTTTTCATCCGGTATTCAATATCCACATTGGAGTCCAACTAAATCTATATTCGTATCGAAAAGACCCACAATAGGGTAAAACGCTCTCTAACAAAGACTACTTTATACCCAAAGAGACTCAAACTCAAAATATCTAATTATGAATAAAAAATATTTACCACTCCTGCATATCCCTAACTGGTGTATTCAATTTTCTATACATGAAAGAAGTTGGAGAAAAGGGGGAGAAAAAGGAGCAACACAAGTCCAATGAATATCTATATATTTGTAGTTTTGTACTACTTTTCTTAATAGGGCCAAAAGTTAAATATCAATCCTTAAAGAGATATGAGGTGAAAATTCTTGCAATTATCTCACCTTTAATAACTTCTAAACTTTGTTTTTAATTTATATGGTGTAGTTAATTGCTCACAAAATTTAAAAAAGAAAATAGTAGAATTTTTAAAACTTATCGTCTTAAATAAATCAAACAATAATTATTTTTGTGATTATAAAATGGTTTCAATAAAAAAAGAATAGGAATAACTTTTCATTTAATTGACACGAAACACTATAAAAACAACCAAACACTAACTAACAACATATAATTTTTTTTTTGAGTAATAATGAATTTTTATTTATTCAAAACATTAAAAGTTTGGAAAAAAAATTGACTTTCTGAAAGAATTTATAAAATAACATTTGGTTACAAGGGACAGGCCCCCCTCCCCAAATTTCCGGAGCCGGATTAAACCCATCATCATGATTACGTGGAAATGTGCTATCACGAAGGTCTCGTTTAATCATGAAAATTATAAATTAAAAAATAATAAGTAAATTAATTTCGTGTCTGATTATAAATATAAAATTGAAGCTTTTTTTAATAAGTTATTAAATTGAAAAAAGGAAGTGAAAACTGAAAAAAATAATAATCAAAATTTCAAAATTTTATGATTTAAAATATAATTTCAGCAATTCAATTTATAAGAAATACATTTTTTTCCCTCTTTGACAGCTCAAAATAAAGCTACATTCATTACTTTCCTGCTAAAAAAAGGCTCTTATAAAATCTTTGTTTTGCTTTTCGTTGTTCCCTCCTTTTGTCCCACTAAAATAGAGTACTTTCTCAAAAGGGTTCTTGAATTTTTCTCCATTTTAAGCTTCATAAAAACTCAAAATCTTGTATTCATTTTAGTAGTAGTTTCTCATTTTCTTGATTGATGAGATGAATAGTAGTACTAGTGCTAGTAATAATGCTACAACAACTGGAACAAAGTTCATCAAATGTGTTACTGTTGGAGATGGTGCTGTTGGAAAAACTTGTCTTCTCATCTCTTACACTAGCAACACTTTCCCCACTGTATGTAAAGATTCAAATTTTATCTTTTTTTTTCTTTTAATCTTGTGGGTATTTTTGTTTCTTGATTTTTTGTCTTTTATCTTTTCAGGATTATGTGCCAACTGTTTTTGACAATTTCAGTGCCAATGTTAATGTTGATGGGAAGATTGTGAATCTTGGCCTGTGGGATACTGCTGGTATGACAAACCCTTTTTTTTTGTTGGTATAAAAATCATCTTTTTTCATCAAAGTTGTTAACTTTGGTCTTTGCCATTCTTGTTTTCTTTGTGTTAACAGATTTTATTGCATATGAAATGCTTTATTGTTTCTGATTGTTATTTTCAAGTAAAGAAAGATAAGGGGGTGTTTCATGTTTGTACTTCAGTTAAGATTTTGCCTTAGTGCAAATCTTGAACCAGAATTGGTAATTGAAATGTGAATGTTGAACTCAAAGTAAGCCTTTGGCAAAATTGTTAAACTCTCTCTCTTTCAAACAATCAATTGATCATCATCAGAAGCAGTCAGATGAAATTTTAGTGTTTAATCAAGGTTATGTTCAGCTTGAAGTAGTTTTGCATTAACAAGTAAACTATCTGCTTACTGTTCACTTTGGCCAAGTGTTTAGAAAAGTTAATCCAGAATGGTCATCCTCATGGTGGTCCTATTACTTAGCATGCATATAATGAAACTCAAATTGAGGGAAAAATTGAAATGAGAAAACCATATAATGTATGGATACTTGTGATAAAATCTTATGGAACTTTTGACATTGAAAAAGCTGCAATGAACTAGATTTGAGCCATTAGTACATAAGTAGTAATGACTAATGAGGAAGATAACAAACGTGACGCCTTCAAGAAGTCATTCTACATGATAAGATTGTGAGTTTTCAATTGCTCTCTTCACAGGTCAAGAAGATTATAACAGGCTTAGGCCTCTTAGTTATCGAGGAGCCGATGTCTTCCTGCTTGCTTTCTCTCTCATAAGTAGGCCTAGCTTTGAAAACATATCAAAAAAGGTATGCTTTTTTCCCCCTCATCTTTCAACTTTAATAGCTGTTCCAGTGGCTGTGTTGTTCTTTTGCTCCTCTGATCATGTAATCCTGACATCATTTTAACTTTTTTTTATTTCTTGTTATGTTGGAAAGTGGGTTCCTGAGCTAAGACATTATGCCCCATCAGTGCCTATTGTTCTAGTGGGGACTAAATTGGGTGAGTTTTCTTTCATTTTAAGATTCCTATGCTTTACTAGTAGCTCTTGAGAGGATATATGCCTTTTTCCCTCTGTTAAAGTGTTTTCCCCTTTTATTTCCCTTTAACACTTGTGAATTTGGCAGATACTGTATATTAAGTCCTGGAGTTTAACTAGTCTGTTAATGTTTAATCAACCAAAAAAGCTTACACAAACTATAATTTTATTTGCAAATATGGATTATGTAGTGGTAATATTCACTACTGTTTTTCTTCTATTTACTGTTTTTTCATTTTCTTGAGGGGGAAACCTACACAGTACATTGGTCTACACTGTATTGTACACGAGTTTCCTTATTTCATTGGGATGAATCCGAAAGCTCCTTTGGAATATCCTCTGGACCTTAGCTAAAATATAACTGAGGAAATGGAGTGAACCTTCTCTTATATGTGCTTAACATGGGGCTGAAAGTTCTGACAAATTTATAGGCAAGAAATTATGCCCATATGGTTTAATAGTTTGTTGTGCTCTGTGATCATATTCTTCTCGTAGACTCAATGCTTCATCTGTTTCTCTAGTTTCATTTGTGTTCTTTCTCACCACTTAGTTTTCAAAGCCGAGCAAACTGATTCAGTACTCCCACTCTCCCTACACTTCGAACTAAGACTCTTCTTCAAACATAGGTTCTCTATCTTTTATTCTTGGGGTACATAGACTACACCATTCTTTGGATAAGACTATATAGAAACCAACAATTGTGAACTGCTGAAAGCCTTGTAACATGATCTTGTTGTGTTTTACAAGTGATTGTTTGGCAATGGATAGTTAATCAATTTGTTCAGCAATGTAACCGAAAGGAAAAAAAAAAGACATAGCAGTGTATGTTACATGTTTACTTTTATATAATCTTCCATTATCATATTATCTGGGGCCAATGAACTGGTTGATGCAGAGAATGAAACTGAGCTTATCTATCACTCTTTATTTCTAAGTTTGTATCTAACCAAAGTTCAAATGGACAGATTTAAGAGAGGACAAGCAATTTAGAAGGGACTATCCTGGTGCATGTACAATTTCAACAGAACAGGTATGTATATTTTGAAAAAGAGGTATATGTATTAAATCTTTCAAAAGTTCGATGTAGCTTATCCAAAAATGACCTTCTTATAAAGAAAGGAAAATGAAAAGGAGAACATAAAGTAAGACTTATGTCCCAAAAGAAAAGGAAAACATGAAGTAGTACTAATAATATGCTAAGGAACTTTTAGACTATATACAATCTGTTGATAGTTTTATCAAAATGTCCAGCTCAAGAATACTTTGAGAAGGGGCAATAAGCCATTTCCGAGCTAGCTCATCCAAGAAACATAATGGGAAAATTTGCACTTCTTTTTTTGTCAAAAAATTCAAAACAATCTGCACAGCTTCTTCTGCATATTGCTGAAGTGTACACACAGACACATGGAGCCTACAACCTCAACCTCGTCTGGGAATCGACTGTGGTCAGTCTTTGTAAAGGATAATGAAAGTGTGTTTTCAAGGTCAAGGCCTTGGATGTTGGTGAGACATGTCAAGTTTGAAAAAAAGAACATGATAAATTAAGTCACTAGATTATCAAATGATGTAGAAAGGAAAACTCAGTCAAGTATTCGTCTTCAAACACTCTTTCGCACATTACAAAATTTGTTGAGTTTTTACTTCTCTTTAAAACTACAGGGTGAAGAACTGAAAAAACAAATAGGCGCAGTGGCTTACGTTGAGTGCAGTGCTAAGACGCAGCAGGTAATATTTGAAACTTTTAGGGGTCGTTTGGTAGGGAGTATTAGGGAAAATAGTCCAAGTATTAAGTGTGGTATTATTTAATTCTATGTTTGGTAGGAATTTTGGATCAATCCATGTATTAGTTATACACCCTACATGGTATTAGAGGGTGTATAACTAATACCTACCATTTGGTGGTATTAATTTAATACCATGGGACTAATCTAGATAAAGACAAAAATACCCCCTCAAATTCTTTTAATCATTTTGTTTATTTTCTTGATTTTATATTTTATATTTATACTAATAAATTTATTTAAATAAATTAATTTGCAAATTTTATTATTTAGATATAACTTTTTGTTTCTAAAACATGAGTTATTTAATCTACTTATTATTAATATAAAATATGATAATCCGACTAATATGCTAATGTTGATGTATGAATTTAAGAACAACTCATAAGTCAAATATTGTCTCTTAACGGAAGTTCCTTAAACATTAGACAAGTAGTCTAAAACAAGAGCATATACATATAAATAAAACATTTCGAGTATAAAAATAGTTTAATTAATTTTGCTATATCTATTGTTTATTTTTATTTTATTTTATGATAAAGAGTTTTTTTAAAAATTTATTGATACAAAACAAAGTTCAATAAATTTTCTCTATATATTATTATAGTTGTGTGACCTTTTGAGTTATTAACTCCAATTTATAGATGACAATTATTTACTCTCAAATAATTTAAGTGAGAACGTAGTGAATATGATAATAAAGTTTTATTCTCCTATCTAATTAAAAATTCTATGAAAAAATAATATTATCCGTCAATTATCTACCTTGACCCAATTACATGAAATACAAAAATTTCATAACAACTCAAGGGTATAATTGGAAAGAATTTTTTTGTAGAGCTTTAAACCACACACAAAACTAGTTAAAAAATAATGAACCAAACACTTGATAATAATAATCCATGCATTACTAATCCCTGCATTACCAATCCCTGCATTACTAATCCCTGCATTATTGATCTTTGTACCAAACGACCCCTTAGTATCATTGGAACTTAAAAAGATTTAGTACATGAAACATGATGACCAATTCTAGGTGCACTTCCCAAACAAGCAAACAATTTAGATGAATGCAGCTTGTTCATTTTACGATTATATATGAACCGAAGCCAATTGAGAAAATATTCTTTGTAATGTAGAATGTGAAGGCAGTTTTTGATACTGCAATCAAGGTAGTTCTTCAGCCTCCAAAGACCAAAAAACAGAAAAGAAAACACAAAGCCTGCTGGATACTTTGATTTAAGTCGCTGGAAAAGAGACGTTTGTACATTAATCTTTTTCCATTTTGGTGAGATGTTTAGCCATGCTATCCATAGGTTTAAAACTTTCTCTTTTCTTTTCTCCCTATTTTGCTTTAGTAAGAATGCCAGTTTTCTCATTTCATAGTATGTGTGATGTGCTTGTTGAGTTTAGTGGTGGCTGCTTGTACATGGTTTTATATGATGGAAAAAAAGTGGGAAGTTGTTTGTTTGTCAATGTGGTGATATTGATGTAGACAGAATATGCTGTATTTTATGCAATGATCTACATTTCATGTGTTGTTTTGGTTTTTGTAGATGGAAATGTTCTTAGCATAGTCTCTCAGGAATAGTAAATAAAGTACATATTCTATTATAATACTCATATTAATGTTGATGTATAGTCTTAATGAACATGAGAAATTATTTTTAATAAGTAGTTAATGTTAAAGGTAAAAAACAGTTATTGAAAAAAGAGACAAAGCGGTCAAAATGGTCCTTCATATATCCACTTATTGAAATAGTCCTTCATCCATATAGAAGATATGATCAATTTGGTCCTTATGTCATGATCCGTCATGTCATCACGCCACATAAGCACCACGCAAGCGCCATATGACATAAAGTTGCCCATATGGAGGGCTTACATAGGAAAAAGACTAATCCTTGTAGATAATTGTAGAAATTATGGAAATTTTTCATGGAAAATTGTAGAATTACATAGAAGATCCCTAGAAATTTTAGACATATAGAGAGTTCTAGTGAAGAGACCTAAACGTAAATATGTAGAGACTTTGTATATTAACAGTTTAGTTAGTAGTTCATAGCGGGACATCCATTTGTAAATTCATCAAGTATCATGAGCAAGTGGCGCAAGAACGTAAGTAAATTGTCAAGTGTCGTACGTATACTCAGTAGGATACTAAGGACATATAACACTATATAGAAGGATTTGGAGATTGAAAATTGGGATAAGATGTTAGTAAATATTGTAGAAGTGTATAATTTTCTTAGTGTTATTATTATTATTATTGTTCCCCTACACTTTTATTAGGAAAAAGTTTACCCGCACCGAATGTTTACATCAAGTCAATACAATTTTCATTATTATGTGATTTAATGAAGTAAAACACATGTCAATTAATTATGATTAAGTAAAATGAAAGAAAAAGACATAAATTACCCCCTAAACTTGTACCCAAAAGTCATTTACACGCTTAGAGTATTATAGTGACCTATAAACACTTATTTTTGTTAAAAGTGTAACTAATACCACCTTCTAACGTGCAAAGCCAGTCACATATATTAGAGTTATGTGCACACGCCTGCCAGATCTTGTGCAAGAATACACGTGTAATTTTTAAATTTTTTTCGAACCAATTTTGCCTTTATCTTCTCTCTTATTTTTTCACTTTTTTTCCTAACCATTTTACTTCTATCTTCTCTCTTCTTCCTTACATGAATGACATCATTTTTATCTTTATTTTTTATCTTTTCTTTCTTACCTGAATGACTACATTTTCAATCCTTTCTTCTGATTATAAAACATATCAAACAAACTATTGCGACAAATAAGGTCGACGAGTAACAGAGATGCTTAGAAAAATCGTGAAGAAATGGGGGACATGGATAGCAAATTAAATCAAAATTATTATTCAATACGGTTTTGTCCCATTTTTCATTCTCATTGACATTAATTTTGAACCCAAAACTTGTATTTCTCAGCTTCTTAACCTGTCTAAACACCTTTCTTTCTTATGGGGTTTTCAAATATGGGTCAAATGAACTTTAATTGGTAATAGTTTATTTTGAATTTTCTTTTTAGTTAGTAGTTTTTTATGGTAATGGATTGTGAAACTTGAAATAAATATTTTAGTTTGATATTGATCAATTTTATATTTTTGAGTCAATTTTGATTTTGCTATGTATAAATCTATCAAATTTACAGCGCTCTGTATACTTGATAATCTTGATAAGTGGGGGTGGGGAATAATTGACTTTTCTTGGTAGTAAATATTTAGGAATTTAGGATTTCACTCTTTAATGTTCTTTTGATGCTAATGGGTTGTGTAAAATTTAGATTAGAAAATTATCTTTTTTTTGGTGAATCACTTTGCTGAATTAAGTATGAGTCATTAATGGAGAATTCTCAAGTAATGATAATTTCTCAAGTGAGAAATTGTAGAGTTTAGATTTTTAAAAAATGAAGAAGAAGTCTAAAAGAGAATGAGAGAAGATGAGCATGAAATAGAGGGAGTGGGGGTCAAAAAAAATATTTTTTTTTACTTTATTTTTAATCGAACGCGCCCAATTTACTTTTTAATTTAATTTTATTTTTACGTCGATTCTAGGGTGGTATTAATTACACTTTTATCAAGAATAAGTGTGTAATAGGTTGTTATGATAGTTTAAGCGTATAACTGACTTTTCACTACAATTTAAATGGTGAATTTAGGTCTTTTTCCTAAAATGAACTATAAATTTAAACATGTGGCATGTATGTATTGACATGATATAAACACTCGATGCGGGTAAGTTTTACCCTCTTTATCATTACATGTTTTCTTCTTTTAGGTACCATATTACTTGTTGATAATGTTCCTTTTTCATTGTTTTTAAAAGGCTTAAATCATCAGCGGGCCCTTAAAATTTTCGCATAATTCATTTAAACATTTCAACTGGGACTATTACCTATTAGACACTTTAATATTAAGGAATATGTATCTACTGAACATAGAATGAGAATTTTTCTTAAAACTGTTTTGCATGTAATTCACACGCTTTATCTTAAAACAATGACAAATAAAATACAACACATGGTACATGGACCAAATCTAGCAATAAAATATAATTTTGTCAATTTTAAAAAATAAAAAATACTTTCCAACCTTTATATTTTAATTAATAATCACAAAAAAAGTAAAAAAAGAAAATCTGCCCCACCCCCACGCCCACCTAACCCTCTGACCTTTCTTCTTCCTTCCACCTGTGAACTCTATCAGCCGCCGTCAATTTGTCCATTGATAATGAACATAACAAAAAATAAACAGCCCCGGCTCAAATTGTTATGATCTCTCTGAGATCACAAATTTCAGTCTCAACAATTCAAAGAAAATTTATAAATCGAATGGCAACTTTATTGATTCTAGAAGTTCTCGATTACAACAAACCAAAGCTAAGTAACTATTGAGCAAATATTATTGAATTACAGTAAAAAAGAAAGAGCGAGATCGAGAAGAAGAGAAACAGAAGATCGAAGAAGAAGAAGAGAAGCAGAAACAGAAATGGGAAGAAATTGCATTTCCAAAAGTTAATTTTTTATCTCTCCTCTAACTACCATTTTATAACACTTCCTAACCAACTCCACGTGGCATAATCCTGATCACAGATTTTCATCAACTTGCATTTAATCCCATCCCTTCAATATACCAATATCTGATCTTTTCACTAGACTCTTCACGGATCGATTCCCCACAGAACTACTTCTATATTTCAATTCATAACACAAATTCATTCTCCTACATTTGTTATTCTCTGTTCATTTTGAGAATTTTGTGAAAATAAATAGACATCAATAAATTATTTTGAAATCCGCGAATAAAAGGAATCAAAAGTATATTGAATTTTTTATCATCTTTAATAAGTTTAATGAGTGGTGATATTTGTTCAATCGGAGTGATCGAAAATAGAGATGAATGAATATCGATTAGTTTTTAAATCCAATTTTCAATTTGTTTTCTTCTCGCATATTAAATTAGCAGATTTGGAAATTTTTTTCAAAAAAATGAAATAAAAGGCTAAAAATTTAAAATCTTTAGAATGGTGGGTCGAAGAAGATGACCACTGTTGCATGCTATGGGTGTGGGGGATTGTTTTTCTTTTATGAAGAGATTAATGTGGAATTAATGTTATTTTTTTAATTATTTAGTTAATGCATGTCAACTGATAAAATCTAAGTACCAACTTATCAAAAAATAAATTAGAACTCATTCACGCACTCAATAGCATTGATATACACTTATTTTGTCATATCAGTGTTTTGTGTTTAATAGACACATATTTTGAACAATTTAGATGTTAAATGAGGTGTGTAAGTGAATTATGCGAACAACTTTAAGGGGCCGCCGATGACTCAAGTCTTTTTAAAATGACTTGTTCACTGTGTATTTTTTTTTTCAAATCTGTTTTGATATGCTTCATATAGTTGATCAAGGTTTTACGGAAACACTTTTTATGTATTCACAAAAATATGAGTAAAACATGTATACACATTCCATTTATAGATTTCTTTTTGTGAAATTAAAACAAATATATTTATATTATATCACAATAAGATCTATTTTTGGGTGAAAAGCAAAACTATAGTTCATGAATTTACAGATAAGGAAGTTATATATTCAAAACTCGCTTTATTTTGCATTTATTGAAGTGAGAATACAGGTGAACATGATTATTTTTTAAAAAAAAATCAATTATTTTTAATAATGATAAGTAATAAGAATGATATTTTATACTTAAAATTAGTAATAAGTCCAACATAAACTCAATTAGGTGGACCTCTAGGTTTTCAAATTTAATGCTGTAATTTTTTTAACCATAAGGTTTAGAAGTAGGCTAATAGC
The DNA here is from genome assembly GCA_022817965.1 of Solanum lycopersicoides. Classification (NCBI taxonomy): domain Eukaryota; kingdom Viridiplantae; phylum Streptophyta; class Magnoliopsida; order Solanales; family Solanaceae; genus Solanum; species Solanum lycopersicoides. The sequence continues at coordinate 115,316,200 of CM040618.1, forward strand.
ACACAAAATTAATTGAGATCTGCAAATGGACAAATGGAAGTTCGACAAGTCTGAAGCAATGTGTAAAAGTCTAATGCATCTTCACTTATTTGACTTAGGTAAGAGATATTGTATTGTTATATTATATTTAAATTATTATGTGATGTACTGTATTTTTCAATTAAAGTTTTCACTTTGTCATTTAAATTTTATGCATTTTTATAGTGAAAATCAGTAATAATATCAAATTGTTTCTTAAAATGATTGAAAATTGAAAAAATATATTAAAAATATTATTAATTCGAGATGAAAATAGTATAATTAAATAATATATTTTAAAAAAATATTATGTTATATTTAAAATGAATTACGAATATTAGAAATTTAATTAGTAATCTTATATAAAAAATAATATGTTAGTTATAAATAATAGAAATAATATTAAAATATTGAGAAAGTGAAAGAATAGTACCAAAAAAGTTGGAGAACTACTATTCACCTCTCGATAAATAGAGAATAAAGAGCTTTTTAGAAAGCAGTTGAAAACTCAATTCTTCATTTTACTCTCCAAATAATTTAGGGGTGTGCATCGATCGGTTAGGTTCGGTTTTATGTATTATCGGTTCGGTTTATTGATTTTCGATTTTCAAATATGCTAACCCAATAACAAATCAATAAGATACTTTTTGTCGGTTTTTGGTCGTTATCGGTTTTGATTTTCGATTTACCCAATAAAAAAAGATCCGTAAAATATTATATAACTTCGCATTTCTCTAAATGTTTTGATATAGTGAAACAAGAATGATAATGAGAAATTACATCAATAAGAAAAAATATAGTTCAAAAGCTATAATAACATGTCATGACCACCAAAAAATAAAACGAAATTTCTTATGTTAATCAAATTACATACCTTTACAAACTTGCAAAGGTTACAACCTACAATTACAAATTAAAACTTAATTTAAATAGACTTAAAACTAAAACTAAAATCAAATAGTTACAATTGCGAACCAGTGTGAAGTGGGTAGAGTACTAATAATTTAATATAGTTCTAATGTTTAATTATATATTAAATTATTAATATCTAATATTTATGAAGGGTAAAGTTATAAATTATTATTGTCTTATTGAGTTATCGGTTTACGCAATAACTTAATAATAAAAATCGACATCGAACCAATAACCCAATAACTTTTTTTATAAACCCATTAAAATTCTAATAACTCAATAATATTTTTTTGGTTCGATATATTGATCGGTTCTATTTTTGCACACCCCTACTAAATATAGAGAATGGAAAATCAAAATAGAGTAGGATTGGAGATGCTCTTAGGACCATCAAAGAATTTACCAACTAGCATGAAAAAAATAATCATGTTGAAAATGCCTAGCAACAAACAACTTTTAATTTGCCTTTTGTTCTAATCCTAATATATAGTGGTCTATCAAAATAATCATATTATAATATATTAAACAAATTGATATGTTTATATTTATATACTATATATTTTATTGGCATCTATAGTTATTTTATAGTACATACCCTCCCCATTTTGTTTTCATCACTTAGCCTTTGTTGAAGTATAATAAATATTGACATATTTGTATAATCTCATAAAATGAAATTCGAAGAATACACATAAACTTTACCATTTAAATACAAAAGGAACCTTACTATCTTCAAGAATAACAATGACACATTTGTACAATCTCATAAACAAACTGAAATTCAAAGAAAATAAAATATACATAAATTTTACTATTTAAATACAAAAAAATTATTTACGCGACTTTCCCAACTTCAATAACAATTTATATAATCACATAATATAAAATCCAAAAAAATACAATATACACAAATATCACCATTCAAATATATATAAACAAAAAAGTTATTTACATGACTTGCCTAACCCTAACAACAACAACAATAACTTATTCATATAATCTCGTAAAATGAAATCTAAAAATAATAAAATACACTCCGTTTGTCACAATTTCTGTGACACTTTTCGTTTTTCGAGAGTCAAACAGTTTAATCTTAATCGAATATTATGAATTTTTCATTTTTTTTGAAATGAAATTTATATATTTGTAAACTACGTAAAGAGTACTATAAGTCTCAATAAATGATAATTTAAAAAAATCTATAAAAAACTTACAGTAAAAAATAAACTTATTTGAATATCAAAATATGAAAAATATCACACAAAATAAGACGGAGGGAGTAAACAGATATTACTCTCTATATACAATTATACATAGAGGTTGTTTACATGACCTTCCTAAAGCAAAAAAAAAGAAGAAAAAGCTTCCCTACCTACCCCACACCCCAAATCTCCTTACATCAAAAACAAAAGGCCAAAACCCCACCAAAACCATAGGAACACTTTTTGGTGAAGATTCAAAATCCATTAAACTAAAAATAAAAATGGATTACACCAAGAACTCCATTTCTACTCTTGCAATTATTTTTCTCCTTTTAGTTGGATTTATCTATATTTCCACTTTATTTACCTTTCCCCCTAAAACTTTCTTCTCTTTACAAATTAACCCAACAAATTCTCCAACTGTAAGTATCATTATCAATAATTTTCTTTAACCTAATTATGTGAATGTTAATTTTTATTTTTATTTTTTTTGGGTAAAACAGGGGATGGAGAAATATGAGCTTGAAGAAGCTTTAAAAAAAACATCAATGGCGGAAAAAACAGTAATTATTACAGTGATAAACAAAGCTTACGTGGAGCCGTGTAACGGCGATTATCCATCGATGTTCGATCTATTTTTGGAGGGATTTTGGGAAGGAGAGAGTACAAGGGTATTATTGGAACATTTATTAGTCGTAGCTGTGGATCAGACGGCGTATGAACGGTGTAAGTTCCGGCGACTTCATTGTTACCGGCTAGTCACCGACGACGGAGATTTCGCCGGAGAGAAGATTTATATGTCGGAGGAGTTTATTAAAATGATGTGGAGAAGGACACGGTTTTTGATGGAAGTGCTTAAACTTGGTTATAATTTCATATTTACGGTACGTTCACTCCTTTTCAATTATTTTAATTAATTTATCTAATTTTAATTTGATACGTAAATTAAAAATAATATAGTGTGGGTGGTTTATATTTTATATAAAACATGTTAAAAACATGTCATGTAAAGTGACGGTTAAGATTTTCCATTTTAGATGAAGTAATTAACCTACATTTTGTTCTACTTGTCTTAGCTCAGCGAAATTTATAGATATTCGATTTTATTTTTTTTCGTTTAAAAAAATGATTTATATGTTTTGGTAATATTTGAATTTTAGTTTTTTATATGGCATATTTAAGGCTATAAAATAAAAAGATAATTTTATATATTTAACATAATTTTAATTTAAGATCATAAAATTCAAAAAAAAAAAAAAAATTCATAAAATCAAATTAGATCATTCTTTATGAAATACAGAAAGTAATATAGTTCAAAATTGGAAGTCCAAAGAATATACGTATTCGAAAATTAAGAGACACGTGTTAGCAACTTAAGAAGTGTACTTGCCCTTTCTTTAACCTTTCACATTTAAGAGAGAATTTTCTTTTTCAATTTTCATGAACCATAGGCAGAGAGACAATTGCAATTTACCACACCAAAAGGATATTTTGGATTAGAAATTTTTTGGTAGGTTATATTTTTTCTAGATGGATCCTTATGTGGCATGGTTGTAAAATAGTCGAGCTTCAACATTCGTAAAAAAATATATAATATTAGACAAATCACAGAAATACGCATATTTTGTTTCATTTCTTTCTATTATTCTCTATTATTTTTAAAAATCTCCAATATTTCTTTTATATATCTGAGTCAGTATTAATGTATCCGAGCTAGTATTTATTGTATCTGAGTTACATATTATATATCCGAGTTAGTTTTTAATTTATCCGAGCTTCAATTATTGTATTCAATTTTTTTAATTTTTAAGGGATTACTATTGAAAACTTATTAGGGATAGATTATAATTTCATATTAAAACGTAATTTACACAAATATATTTGCAATCTAATTTTAAATTTTCATCCTTTTTGGACCCACACAATTCTAATGGGGTTATTGGGCCTGGTCCTTCTTTTCTACTAAAAGCCCATTTATATCAGACTTACCTAAGGCCCATTATAAGTATAGCTAATTTTTGCAGGACACAGATGTAATGTGGCTAAGAAATCCATTTTTGATGTTAAACAAGAGCAAAAATTTGGATTTACAAATGAGTACTGATAGGTTCAATGGAGACTCTTTCTCCTACTCAAATTCCATGAATACAGGGTTTTACTATGTGAGGTCCAACAGCAAAACCATCACATTATTCGAAATATGGTACGCGATGAGGAGGAACTCAAAGGGCATGAAAGAACAAGACGTGTTAGCCAAAATGTTACGTCAAGGCGTGAATAAGGAACTCCATCTTAGAATGATATTCTTGGACACCCTTCATTTTGGTGGTTTCTGTAGCAATAATAAAGACGTTACGTTAGTTATGACCGTTCACGCTAATTGTTGCCGGACCATTGAAGCTAAAGTGGCTGATTTGAAGAATGTATTAGTGGATTGGAAGAGATTCAAGGAAGGTCATGTTGCTGCTGGTAAAAATAGGTTCAAATGGTCTAAGCATAGTTCTTGTAACAATTCATGGCATGTACTAAAACCCACTTTGAGCTAGAGAGGAATATAATCATAGTCTAGCGGTTCATTATTTAGAACAGAAATAGATATAAGCGAACAAGTAGAGTATACTAAGACGTTTCAAGAGTTATGTTCAAGAAATTCTATAAAAATAAAATCTAACTTACATTGCTATCTTTTGAATCTTCTCTTTTAACTTAGTTACTTTGTTTTAAATACTTAAGTGATTTTCATTATTTATGAATTATGAATTGCTTCAATACATTAGGTATGCATTATTGTTATCGTTGAACTATTGTGATAAGACACGCTATTTATAATGATGATGCGTGCTAATTTTTATTTTTAAAAATTAGAGGTTGAGTTTGATAGGTAAGAAGAATTGTTAACCTATGATTAACACTTCATGTTCGTTTTTCTTCAAGCTCCGAATTACTCTCACACTAGATTATTAAAAGTGTGTCATCAAACCATCCACTATTTAAATTAAATCATCTTATCATAAACAAAGATTACATGTATCTTTCATAATTGTGGTAGAGATAGTAGATATATTGTGAAATTATCATAACCGAGATTACATGTATCTTTTATAATTGTAGTAAAGATAATAGATATAATGTGAAATTATTATAACAAAGATTACATGTATCTCTCATAATTGTGACAAAGATAGTAGATATACTATGAAATTGTCATATCAAAGATATACATGTATCTTTCTTAATTGTAGTAGATATAGTGTAATCTATATTATCCACAATTTAATTAATTTCACAATGTATCTATCATCTCTCATCAATGCTATACATGTTTATATCTACTAGATATATATATGACGAAGGAAGACGGGAGGCATCACCTTGTATCGTAATGGACTAATAGACTTGTAACGAAGGATTGCTATTTACACCGCCCCAAAAGTCAACACTAGCCATCATCACATCCTCAAACTATCACCACCCTTCTACAACCGTCATTTGCTAATAGCGCAATATCTCACCAAAATCATAGCCAGTAGCTGCAACCAATAATCACCTCCACCACTGACCTTCAACATAATCGTTATTATCAACTTCTACTATTGTTTATTATATGTTAGTACAAATTCAAGATTGATATTTAATCACCTCTACCAGCAGCCTTCAACATAATCACTATCATCAATCACCTCTACCGCTATTTATTATGTATAGATATGAACTCAAGATTAAAATTTAATTACATCCACCAGCAGCCTTTAGCATAATCGTTACCATCAATCTCTATGACTATTTGTCATATACAAATATAAATTTAGGACTGAAATTTAATCACCTCCAACTATAGACCTTCAACTTCATCCTATAATCAATCAACTCTACCCACTATTTGTCATATATAGATACAAACTTAATTAAAATTTGAGATTTAATAAAATAATTTGATGATCTCAAGTTAAAATACAAAAATAATCAAATTTATAATAAAATCTATCTTCAAGAGAATTTTTTTTTACATTACTATCTTTTGAAACTCCTCTGACGGTTTTAATTTAATTACTTTGTTTTAAATACTTAAGTGATTTTTATTATTTATATGAATCACGAATTACTTCAATACATTATGTATGCTATTATTGTTATTATTGAATGCTTTGATAAAACATTATTTATAATGATGATGTGTGCTGATTTTCATGTTTTAAAAAAAATTAGAGGTTGAGTTTGATAGGTTAGAAGAATTATTAAACTATGATTAATATTTCCTATTGTTTTTTTTCAAGCTTCGAATTACTCTCACACCAGATTATCAAGAGTATGTAATTAATCATTTACTATTTAAACAGAGATTACATGTATCTTTCATAATTGTGGTAGAGATAGTAGATACATTGTGAAATTATCATAACAGAAATTATATGATCTTTCAAAATCATGGTAAAGATAGTAAATATAATGTAAAATTACCATAACAGAAATCACATGTATCTTTCATAATTGTGACAGAGATAATGGATATAATGTGAATCTATCATAACAAAGATATACACGTATCTTTCATAATTGTGGTAGATATACTACAATTCTATTATCTACAATTTAGTTATACAATTTAGTTAATTCACAATATATATTCTATGTCTTATCAATGCACTATATGTTTATATCTATTTGATATATGAAGAAGGAAGACGAAAGACATCATCTTGTATCCTCATGAACTAGCAAACTTATATTGAAAAATTATTTTTTACACTGCTCCAGAAATCAACACTAGCCATCATTACATCCACAAACTATCACCATCCTTCTATAGACGTCCTCTGCTCAGAGCTTAGCATCTCAAAATGACCATCAAAATCATAGCTAGTAGCTGTAATCGAAAGTCCTCCATCATTGATCTTCAACATAATCGCTATTATCTACCTCTACTGTTGTTTATTATATGTTGATACAAAGATTGATACTTAATCACCTCCACCACTAGCTTTCGACACGATCACTGTCCTCAATCACCTCTACCACTATTTATCATGTATAGATACAAATTCAAGATTGAAATTTAATCATCTTCACCAGCGTTCTTCAACATAATCAGTACCATCAATCTCTAACGCCTATTTATCATATACAAATATAAATTTAAGACTGAAATTTAATCACCTCTACCCATAGACCTTTAACATAATCCTATCGTCAATCACCTCTACTCACTATTTATCATGTATACATACAAACTTTAATATTTGAGGTTTATTAATTTTTTTTTACGATCTCAAAGTTAATATACAAATAATAATCAAATTTATAATAAACGATTTATTGAATTTCTTTTCTCTCTCACTATATAAAGCAAATTAGGGTTCCAAAATTCCCAATTCTCCTTATTCGAGGTGTGTTTTCTCTCAATTTTTTCTGATATCATAAATAGACGATAGAAGTTCTTCAATCTTTCAGATCGTTCTTAATTTTCTCGAAGTTCCTAAAGATCCAATCTTTAGAGTTTTCTTGGAATTCTAGCGGCCGAAACAATGCCTCCGAAAGCTGTAAAGAAGACGCCGACAGGATCTGCATCGAAACGGGGCGGGCGGACAGCCCGAGGGACACCTAAATCACAAGGAAATCAGCTGGTGGTGGCGGCGGATGAACCGGTAAAAGTTGAGGTTTCTGCGGTGGTGGAGGAGAAGACGAAGGTGGAGGTCAAACAAGAATCAAAACAGGTGGCTGACCGAAAAGCCGAGCCCGAGAAACCAGTGAAATCTGTGGAGAATCGGGTTGTTGCTGAGAAGAGTAAGTTTTAATATTTTCTTGTAAATTGGTGTCATATGATCTTTGTTGATAATTTTCTGGCCAGCTTGTTTGTATCTTACTTGTTGATAATTATTCCTGGATATTATATTAATTTGAAATCTTGTTGGATAATTAAATTTTAAAAGTTCAGTAGTGAAGAATATTGAATTATTGGGTGTCTTTTCTGATATAGTAATTTGAATTCTTGTTGCTTAATCACTATAAATAATGTTTAGACTCTTTTCTGTTATATTAGTTCAAATTCTCGTTGCTTAAGAAATTATAGAAAATATAGTATCAAACATTATTGTAGTATAGGTACAAAAACAGTTGGTTTTATGGGTGAGGTTTTGTCGGTGCGTACACTAGAACTAATAGAACTATAATAGAAGATTATCCAAGATAGGATGAACATGGGAGGACAAAAGAGTTGTATATGAATTACACGATATGACCTGCTGAGAATTAATTGATACATGTTTTTCCCAATTAACAATTTCTGCTTTGGTGATTCTTGGTTAGAGCATGTAGCTGTATGAAGAAAACAATGAAATAGCAAATCAACGAATCATGATGATTAGCCATTTATAGTGATATTTATCCCCATAACATGTTTTTTTTAACCCTATTATTCATTCAATTTTATATAATAAATCGTTGCCGGTAAAATAGATTTACCTACTTAATCTCTAGGCGCATACAGCGGTAAAACCATATGTCCTCCACCTTTATGAGGGAAAGGTTTGGAATCAATTTGTAATTATAGAAAACTATAGAGGAAGTGTAGCTTCAGGATTCATTCATAATTTGGAGATGGATTAAATTGTTGTTCATCCTTCAATGAAGGAGAAACTACAAAGGAGGGTTACAGTGACAAGGGTGATTAAGCTCTGCTGACCTTGGAATAAGAATCTTTATTTTGACGTATTTCCCTTTCCATGGTTGTAACCCTCTTTTGGAGCATGTTTTCTTGATCAAGATATCAATTTTATTTCTATGGATAGTTTCAAGTTGTTGACAACTTACAAGATTTACCATAAATCTGGTTACATGGGTCAAGGGGTTAGACCCTTCCATTTTCAGTTTATTTATGGGCCTGGATGGCTATTTTTTAATGGCAGAGGACGATGTGAAAGAGTCAGTTGATGAATATGAAAAAGGCGAGCGATTAGATTTGGAGGATAATGATCCTGAATTTGAGCCTGAAGAGTATGGTGGTGTTGATTATGATGAGAGAGGAATTGAACATGAGGATGTTCAGGAAGAGGATTATGAAATAGAGGAGGATCCGCAAGAGGGAGATGATGGTGAAGAGGGGGGTGATATGGTTGAAGAGCATGAGGAAATTGAGGGTGAGGAAGAAAATGAGCATGCATCAGGGGAGGAACATGAGCATGCCGAGATGGTCGATGCAGCTGAGGATGCAGAACATCACGAAGTTGCTAAAGAAAGACTTAAGAGGAAGGAATTCGAAATTTTTATTGGTGGCTTGGACAAGGATGCTGTTGAGGATGACCTCAGGAAAATTTTCAGTCAAGTTGGTGAGGTAACGGAAGTGAGACTCTTGATGAATCCTCAGACTAAGAAGAATAAAGGATTTGCATTCCTGCGTTTTGCAACAGTGGAACAAGCTAAACGAGCTTGTATTGAGCTGAAAAATCCAGTGGTGAATGGCAAGAAATGTGGTGTTTCCCCCAGTCAAGATAGTGATACCCTATTCTTGGGCAACATATGCAAATCTTGGACAAAAGAAGCTTTAAAAGAGAAGTTGAAGCATTATGGCATTGATAATGTTGAGGATTTGACATTAGTTGAAGACACTAATAATGAAGGAATGAATCGGGGATTTGCTTTTTTGGAGTTCCCGTCACGCTCAGAGGCCATGGATGCTTTCAAACGTCTACAGAAGAGAGATATTGTGTTTGGAGTTGATAGGCCTGCAAAGGTTTCTTTTGCAGATTCATTCATTGACCCTGGAGATGAAATTATGGCACAGGTTAAAACAATTTTTATTGATGGTCTTTCTGCATCTTGGGATGAGGATCGTGTGCGAGATTTACTTAAACAATATGGAAAGATTGAAAAAATTGAGCTTGCTCGTAATATGCCTTCTGCCAAGAGAAAGGATTTTGGATTTGTCTCCTTCGACACTCATGATGCTGCAGTCATTTGTGTCAAAAGCATTAATAATGAAGAGTTGGGGGAAGGAGATAAGAAGGTCAAAGTTAGGGCCAGATTATCACGACCACTTCAGAGGGGAAGAGGGAGATATGGTGCGCGTGATCTGCGACCTCGACGTGGGATGATGCGTGGCCCCCCTGCTCCTTGGGGTCGTCCAGTCTCTAGCCGACTCCCTGTTCGTGGATCTAGAGTTGGTTCACGTGTCCCTCCCTTTGCAGATCGTAGTTTTAAACGACCTGTTGCAATGAGGGATAGGCGACCAGTTATGGCCCCTAGGGGCAGACCTATGTCCCCACTAACCAGCAGGTCCTATGACAGGAGACCACCTGGTATGGGATTAGTTCTGAACTTTTGTTTTGCCCTGCTGCTTCCACTCTACTTTCTTTCTAGTGACTAAAATTGAATTGCAGTTCCCTCATATTCAAAGAGTAACTTGAAGAGGGAGTATGCACGACATGAGGAAATTCCTCCTCCTAGAAGCAGATCCACAGTGGATTATTCTTCTAGGTTTCCTTCCGACAGACGTGTTTCCTACAGGGATGACTATTCCTCTCGTAGCTCGGGATACTCTGATTTTCCTAGAGGTACTGCTCGCACAACGACAAGGAGAACTTATGTTGATGATGATTATGAACAGCGGTATGAAAGGCCTCCTCCTGCGTATCGTGAGGGGAGAGGTAGGGAATATGATTCCACGTCGGGCTCCAAACGTTCATACAGTGCAATGGTATGTAGTCTTAGCCAGTGTGTCAGATTTACTTAATGCAGTGGGCTATTTTGATGATTGTAACATCTTGATCTACATAAGATGTAAGATCTAATTTAGTGTGTCCACATGTCAGGATGATGTTCCTCCCCGCTATGCTGATGCAGGACCCCGCCCTTCTCGTTCTCGTTTGGATTATGAACTTGGTGGTGCTAGTGGCACACAATATGGGGATTACAGTGACAGGTATGTTGTTTTTCTATTGAGATGATAGTTATATCTCTTGCAATTCTAGTGTTATACTGACTTTCTATTCCTGAATAGCAGTAGGCTAGGGAGATCAAATGCTGGATATAGTGGCAGCCGGAGTTCCCTTTCTAGTCAAGATTCTCATGGAATGTATAGCAGTCGTCAAGGAGGCTATGGTGGAGGTGAGTTTTTAGTGTTCTTTGAAAAATCTGGGGCTCATGTGAACTGTAGGTGTTATAGTGTTCGACTTTGGATATCTGTCTTAACTTCTTTTTTGGGGTTTACAGGCTCCTATGATGGCAGTGGTGTCAGTGGAATGTATTCATCTGGCTATGGTGGCGATTACATGTCTCGTAGCAATGATGTATACTTTATTTTGACGATTATTTGTCTGGAGCTTCTGTTTTGATTGCGGACCACTGTATTTATGTTACTCTGTTGAAATTTTCAGGTTGCTGGTAGCTCTTACTCATCAGCCTATTCCAGCCGTAGCATGGGTGGTAGTGGTTATATGGGCAGCGGTGATTCTGGATCTTATTACTAAGGTACGTTACATGTTAAAAGCTTGTGTTGTTTGATGTTTATTTTGTTCTCGTGTACAGAGTATCTTACTGAATTAGCAATTCTTTTTCCCTGTTAAGTTGTGGGGAAGATGGAGTTACAAAGTTTATACTTGTGTTTCTTCTAATAAGAGTTGCAGTGGAAGATGAGGAACTTTTGGTCACCACAAATTTGTTTATGGTACAGATTTGAGTTGGACAAAAAGATTGCAACTGGATGTGTATAGCTGGAAGCTCCCTGTGCAATTGGATCCCACCAGAAGAAGCTGGAGTTGATCTGTTAATTAGCCTCATTATTTAAATAGGGTGAGAGTGTCTTAGTTTTAGGTTGTAATGCTCCAAAGCATGTTGGATTCTAGTGTGGGGAAAAGAGACATCTGGTCCTTTCCTGCTGTAAGGAAAATTGAGCTTTTTAGAGTACACTGACACTCAGCTGTTTGTTTAAACAATGCAATATTTTGTTATGGTATCTCCATGTAAGAATTTACTGGAATAATAGAGGAGGTATCCTGCATGATTATTTCAAGGGCAATGGTTCATGGAAGTGCAAGTTACCTACTATCTGGTTAAGATCCCTTTAGATATATTGCGTGAGGGTCGTTAGGATAGTTTCTGACGGCATTATATCCAGTTGTTGGATATTTTTCTCACAAGAATGCATAGTGTCGAAAAGGGATTCGTTTATGTGATCAAAGTATATGGATTGACACACATTCTGAAATATAATTAACATTGCTTTTGAAGATGTGATTGTAGCGAAGGGAAAATTAAGTATCCGGTTAGATATGCTTGGAGATAATCTAATCCTGAAGCAAAAGGAAGAGAGTCAGTCATTTATTTGTATGTCAGTTGCTCAATTTACAAAACCAACTTATTCTTAAAAGGAAAGAAAGAAATTGATTTCTGATGTGTGTTTGCGAACCCCATCATTGTGAATTCTCTGTGCACAAGTCTTGGTGCTTCATTTTGTTGCTGTAGTCCTTGGATTTTGAGCTGCTATGAAGTTGTTATTGTTGGGCATAAAATGTTGTTGGTTCTTCTGATGCTTCAAGTCCCAAATGAGATTTATTTACTCAGTGTCTGTACATTTTGTTTGCACAAATCACATTACATTATCCCTGACAGCTTATGCTGAAGTTGATTTTTATTGAGATACTTCATTCTTATAAGCGTCAGGACAATGGCTATCTGAAGAGTTGCACTGTGCTGCGCTCGTTTGTTCTGTTTCTTCATTACAGGATGCTCTCTGATCTCTGTTGTTAATAGAGTGATCAACCCTTGGAAAAGAAATGTATTTTGAAGTTATCAAGGGGGTTCAGTATACAGTTTTTACTAAAGATGAAAGTGGTAGTTTTCTTGGTTTTACTGTAAGAGGGTACTATAACGGTTCATGAAACTGCTGGCCTTTGTTCCTTGTAGAATGATGAAGTGCTCAAAGCCTTAAAACTAAGCAGCTAATGGCACCAGATGTTTTTGCATTTTGTTGACTGATTTTGATGTTATAGTTGCAGGCTTACTCCGGTTTGGAACAATGTTCCTGTACTGTGATTTCGAGCGCGAACTTACATTTGGATAAATAATCAGTGTCATGATGTTAATGATGAAAGCTATAGCTGATTTTGCTTTGTGACTTTTGTATCAACTTGTTTTGTTTGCACCCAATATTTGGTAATTAGGAACCTACGTAGAAGAATGACTCAGTAGTACTGACAAAAGATGCAAGTTGTGCTCTATTATTACTCTTTATTTTTTCAATCTTCACTGGACTTGGAAGTCTTGGCGTATTTAGTGGGAAGTAGAAAAATGACAATTACTTAATGACTTTCACCATCAAGCTTAATTATATAATAGTACTAGTTATAAGTCACGTACGTTCAATGAAACGAAAAAAATCTTATGGTATGGATTTCAGAAAACGTGCAAGGAAATTTTGACCTAAGAGAGTATACCAAGTCCAACTGGCAAAAGTTGGTTGGTAGCTCGGTTGACTCGAACTTAAAAATATTTCGTGTTAAAGTGTTTTTTTTTTGGATAATCGTTTGTGTTTGCCTAATCAATTTGAGAAAAGTATATTTGTCGATTGCTTGACCAATGCTCCAATAGTGCTTTAGGGAGAGTTTCTCTTTTCCAGCTTTTGGATAGCAACTTTTGTTACTACTCAAAAATGAAATAGTTTTCAGTTACTTTAAACACACAACTCTCTAAAATAAGTGTTTTTGGCTTCTCAGAAGTTTGACTAAGTAAACCACGGTGAAAAAACAAAATCCATTTTCAAATGCTACTTAGTTTTTGGTACTTACTATATATATATATAATCATAAGAGTGCTTGAGCATTCGAGGCACTAAACTTTGAAACTTGTCATAGCTTTGAGTTAGCAAAACTTAGAATGGATAATAGGCTATTTGATGCATCACGAACAGGAAGCGTTGATGTTCTGATGGAGCTATTAAGATCTGATCCTATTATTGTTCGCCGTGTTGGCTTAGTTGATGGTGATTCCCCCTTGCACCTTGCTTGTTTAGGTGGCCACTTCAATTTTGTGAAGGAGCTTCTCAAGTTGAGGAAAGAAGTAGCAGGGGAACTAAATCAGAATGGTTTCAGTTGCTTGCATATTGCTGCTGCCAATGGGGACTTACACATTGTCAAGGAGATTTTACAAGTGGACATTGGTTTGTGCCTTGTGAAGGGCAGGGAGAGAAGGATTCCTCTTCACTGTGCTGTTATCAAAGGCAGAGTTGATGTCATGAAAGAGTTGCTCTCTGCTTGTGTTGAATCTGTTGAAGTTGTGACTTCTCGAGGAGAAACCGCGCTCCACCTTGCTGTCAAGAGCGGTCAGTTTGAAGCGTTGGAAGTGTTGATCAAACACATCAAGATGTTCAATAAGATGGATGTCTTTAACAAACAGGATGAGCTAGGAAATAGTGTCTTGCACCTTGCAGCAGCAAGGAAACAGCACGAGGTACGTAGATATTAATATTAGCCAGTTGCTAGCATATTGCTTCAATTTTCTTGTCTACACGACTCGTTTCTATACTACTATACAATAGCAGAGTCGGGATTTTCACTAAGAAACCATAGATATTTCAGGTGGTGGATCTCTTGCTGAATGGGAGCTTACCAGCAAATTGGGCAGTTGGAGTGAATTCTTTGAATCAAATGGGATTCACAGCTCTTGATGTCTTTTTTCTTTCTCAAAGTGAAGCTGGCGATAGGGAAATTGAAGACATTCTTCGACGAGCAGGAGCCCTTAAGGCCACAGACATGGTAAGGATGCCAATCAGGTCTTGTGCATCAAACAGACAACATAGGGAGGTAATGTCTTACCTATATGTCTCGAAAACACCTCCTCATCACTTGAGGGGACCAATTCTTTATCATTCACTAAGTACGTGATCTGTTAGAGAAAACACACTTTTATTCACTTAATTACTACGTCTCAAACAGGTAATGCCTAGACGAAAGACTAAGAGTGGGTGGTTAGTAGACTTCCTAAAGTACGACAAAGATAGAGATAGCATAGAAGCTATAAGAGAAGTACTAGTCGTGATCATGATGCTCATAGCTATGCTCACATTTCAAGCTGCTCTTAATCCTCCAGGCAACTTATAACAACAGCAACAGCCCAGTTACCAAATCGAAGCTGATCACCTGATTCACTATTCATCACACATATTCTTGTTTTTCAACTCACTCGGGTTCTTCATCAGCCTCCACGTGTTCCACATCGTTACGAGGGCATTTCCCATGAGACTTGAGCTGATATTCTCTGTGTTTGCAATTGGGATAACATACATCAGTTGCCTAATGATCAAGTTGCCAACATACTTTTGCTATTATCTTTGTGTGGGCATACCATTCTTACGTGTCTTTGCTCTCAACATTTCACGTTCTGCAGATTATTTGCATCCACACAAAATTACATCAGCTGATCCTTCACTAGTTAACCAACCTTGAAGGATTATATATTTGAATTTGTTGTTAGCTCTGTATTTCGGAGAGTTATAGGATTTGACTATGTATCCGAGTATATTATACATGTCAGTGTATGTAATGCAGAGGCGAATTTAGAATTTATTTATATTTAACGTTAACACTTTACTCTTTAGGTTCACCTCTGTGTACAAGGTTGTTTACAGAGCAAACCAAAGCATGTTAAACATATAGAAACATTTCGCCTAGTGTTATATGAACATTATGATAAAAGAGTAATATTATTTTAGATGGATAAATGAGCATACGTATTACGATTTGTGAATTTCAACTTATAAATTAGTTTAGCAACTGGTAAATTTGATTTCTTAACGTATCTGTTTGTTTTCTTAAACAAATTTAATAATATGATCAAGATCTAATATCTTCAAATCCAACGATAAAAAGGAGAAAATTACGATTTTTTTTGGATAGAAATAAGTCATTATTTAAACCATTTTGATCAAAATAATATATTTCTTTGAAACTTAAACTAGAATAAACACATTCTATAGTAGCATCGTTAAAACCCACACTTCAAAAACTAGCTCAAAGGGAGAAGGATAGTGAGCAATTTTGGGCCCCAACATTAGGTGAGATGGGTTCCGGTTTGATATTATGTTAAATTAGGTCTTACGCCTAATTCACATCTCAAAAGTTAGCTCAAAACAATGAGGATTGCTCAAATCTTTGTAAAAGACTTTTCGCTTTAACAGACATATTAGTTGTTATTTTATTTAAAGCAAAAAATTAAATATGCCATCAAACTTTAAGAAAAAACTCATATATATGATTATCGTTTGGGAAAAAGGTTCACCCATGTCATTATTTGTTAATTGAAATGATATAAATGAGCCAAACTTTAAACGAATGACATAGATGAGCCTTTTTTCAAGTTTCATAGCATATTTGAGCCTTTTTTTTTCTCTTTAAAAAGTGATTTAATTATGATATGGCCGCATCATAATTGACCACGTATAGAAAATCATTTTGCAAAATTGGATCTATTTTCAATTAACAAATCATAGCATGTATATAAGCCTTTCCTAAAATGAAAAATAACTAAAATAAGTTAAACTTTTAATGAATAACATAAATAATTTTTTTAAAAAATTTTTATCATATATTTGAGCTTTATTCCTTTGTATATATTTATTTCAATTATATATATAGCCAGAAAACTTTAGTTTAAAAGGCATCAACATGTGTTTACGTAACTATAAAGAAAGAGAGAAAAGTGTTTGTCGCCTCCGCCCACAAGAAACGCTCAAAAGCCCATAAAATTTAACCTTTTTAGGCCACACCCACAAACGCCTCTGCCACCTGACGCCTTGTTGGCCGGTGGGCGCCGAACGCAGCAAGCACTACTCGGTCAACATTATTACGCCCTCCGCGCACGTTAGCCACCCCCCCCCAACACACCCCCTTTAGCGGTGGCCTCCTCTCTCTCTCTCTCTCTCTCTAGATCTCTCCCCCTTTTAACCTAAACATTTTTTTCATTATGCCTCCGTTTTCCTCCGCCGCCACCCACCACCACCACACCCACAACCCCTTTTCCTTCCTCTCTTTTTTCTTTATAAATCTGAACCGGTTAACTAATTCTGGGTGTTTACTGATTTTGAGAGATTTGATATTCTGTAATACCCACAACAATGGCGACTTTTTCTCCATCAACTCAAGATTTCTCTACCCCCACCCCATCACAGATTCTGTCTTCATCCAACGTTACAGTTGCGGTGCCTTCTCGACGTCTTCCCCCGCCGTGTTGGTCACATGACGAGACAATAGCGCTCATTGATGCTTATAGGGATAAGTGGTATTCTCTAAGGAAGGGGAATCTACGGGCTAATCATTGGCAGGAGGTTGCTGATGATGTTGGTTCTAGATGCCCTGTTGATCCCCCCAAGACCGCTGTGCAGTGCCGGCATAAGATGGAGAAGCTTCGGAAACGTTATCGTGCTGAAATCCAGCGTGCTGCTCCGTATGGTGGGGCTCGATCTCATCGTTATTGCTCTGCTTGGGTGCATTTTAAGCGTATGGATATGATGGAGAGAGGTCCTAATGCTGTTTCTCCACCGCCCAGTGAGGATGAAGCTGATGAGGATGTAGAAGATTACCATCAAAATGGCGTTAAACTTGTTGGGGATTTGTATGGTAACAATGTGCATACGGGTAATCGGAGTAGTTTCCAAGGGGTTGTGAGTAATGGAGGAGGTGGGTTTCGGATCCGGATACCAGGGATGCCCGGGTTAGCCCCTCCAATGGCGAAACCGTATAGTAGATTTGAGGAGGCTCGAGTTGAAACCCCTAGTAATTTTGGGTCTAGTCAGATGTTCAGGGATGGATTCGTGAAGAAAGCTGATTTGGGAAAAAGGGTTGTTGGTGAAGGAGTGGGGGAGAAGAAAAAGGAGGACCCCATGGCGGAAATGGTGGCTGCAATAAAGGTATTAGGTGATGGATTCGTCAGAATGGAGAGGATGAAGATGGACGCGGCAAGAGAGTTGGAACGGATGAGAATGGAAATGGAGATGAAAAGAACTGAGATGATACTCGAGTCACAGCAAAGGGTTGTGGAGGCGTTTGCTCAGGCGTTATCAGAAAAGAAATATAAGAAGTCCAAGAGAATGCCAACTCCTGAATGCTAGATTAATCTTAGGTACGAAATAGAGTTACTGTGAAAAGGTAGGCTGAAAAATTGAAGCACGATGCCGTTGGGACAGGCAGAGTTCTAGTGCGCCTTTGAAGAGTTAATGGGTTTTGATGACTTTATGTAATGGTGAAAGTTCCTTTGCTTATGCAAACAAATATTGAATTGTACATATTTTCAACTACCGGTGTATATAGACCGGGTTGGTTTGCATTTTTTAACTATTATTTAAGAGTATTTAGTCATGCTAAAATAGATCTTTAATTATATGTCTGAACATTAAAAAGTAACTAAAATTAAATTATGTATTTTAATTGTCTAAGATTAAAGATCCAATATTAGTCATTCTTAGGGTTGAATTAGTTTTTTTGTTAGCATTAGTACTGATTTGATTTTGATTTAAGCTTTATTAGAGTTGCTAATATATAACTTTTATGGTAACATTCAAAATTCTTAGTTAAACTTGAAATAGTATATTAAAAAATAAAAATTATATATAAAAAGGTATAAAAAATATTTATAAATTATATCAAGGTAAATACTTTTATCTATAAATATAAATCGACTATTTTTTAAAGCTAATTAATGATGGAAAAATTAATTTCTGGATGCTCATATTGCATTCAGCATTGGCCGTGTATGCTAAAAAAATAACATAGAAAGAATAACGAGAGAAAAAAATACTTCTGTTAAAAGAGAATTATTATTTTGATTTCTTGAACTTTACATCTATATAAAAAAAAGAAAAAAAAGAAAGGAGTTAATATCTTTAAAAAATTATTATATTATGAGAAATTTATCTAGTGAAGTTATTAAATTTTGATTTGTATCAATACAATAACTCAACTTAAACCTTCTATTTTAAAAATTCACTCAACTAATTATGTAAATAAGCACACACCTGAAGCAGACATGTTAACCTTCAGCTATGTGCTTATTGACACTTATTATAAGTAAAGTAGAAATTTTACATAACAAATAACATATATATTTTTATGTCATGTTATTATGAACTCTATAAGTAAATAAAATAATGGAATATATTTATTATTATATCTGATCCACCCACAATTCGAAAATTACCAAATACAACGCTGCACTTTCAATGCTTTAACGTTATTATTTGGGAATGGTTACTGTTATATTAATATTTTGTGGAAATGATTTAGCAGAAATTACTAATCTGAGTAAAGAATGACTTGCTTTCTACCTGAAATTAGTGTTTAAACAAACTTATTTACCTAGTAATTTAGCAGAAAGTACTAATCTGAATAAAGAATGACTTGCTTTCTACATGGAATTAGTCTTTTAGACAAAATTAGTGGTAAGTTAGGTATATAGTAATATATAAAGTCTATACTACTATTATAATTTCTTGGGTCTATGGACTATGATTCTATGATATAAAAATATTTTATTTTCTCATGTTAAATTTATTTGAATAATAAATGTTGTTGTGTTCAATGTAGTTGAAAAGGGATTTGCTATTTAAAAAACTCACTGCAGTTGCAGCGATGTTGAAACTCGCTGCAGTGATTTTATTAATTTTTTTTATTGGACGCCGTTAATGGCGGTTAAAATCACAAAAGATTTGCTCGCTCAAGAGCAAAATTGAATGGCTCTTTATGTATTTTGGAGGGGAAAAAATGGCCCTTTTGGCTCCGAACACTAGAATACATGTTATGAATTTAGTCGAACTTACTAGCTTGGGTCCAAACCCTATAAGTATCTTAAGAAATTCATTCAATATGTAAAAGTCATTAAGAAGTATTGTCTCGAAATATTACACGAAACTCGAAAGGCAAGTGAGAAATTTCATAAGTGGGGTCTGAGGCGATACTTTTACCTTGTCGTTGTGTGTGAGTATCATATTGGAAAGGAGAATGAAAAAGGAAATACAGAAGCAAATAGTGTAGTCAACTAAGTCCACTCTTTTCTCTTTTCTTATATATCCTAGAAAAGAGAGAGATTTTTAGAATTCAGAGCTAAAAGGTTTCATAATTCTTTGTTAGAATTAATGGGTAGAAGGCTGTGGAAGGCTGCTCAAACAGGAGATGTTCATCACTTGCAAAGCTTGATCAAAGAAGATCCTCTTTTGCTCAGCACAGTTTCATTAGCAGGTAGTGAAACTCCTCTGCATATTGCTTGTTCGGGTGGCCATCTTGAGTTTACGAAGGAGATTATTCATTTGAGGCCAGAATTTGCAAGAGAAGTAAACCAGGATGGTTTCAGCCCTTTGCATATTGCCTCAGCAAATGGAGATGTAGAGATTGTGAAGGAGTTATTGAATGTTGATCGTAATCTATGCCTTGTCAAGGGGAAGGACAGAAGAATTCCCCTTCACTATGCAGTAATCAAAGGCAGAGGACATGTCATGAAGGAGCTTCTTGTGGCTTCTCCAGACTCAGATGAAGAAGTGACTGCTCGTGGTGAGACTTGCCTTCATTTAGCTGTAAAGAATCATCAGTTTGAAGCATTCAAGTTATTACTTGACAATCTCAAACAACTCAACAAGTATGGTCTTTTAAACAACAAGGATATCCAAGGAAACACTGTTTTGCATCTTGCTGTCTCAACTAAGCAATACGAGGCAAGTATAAGCTTTTCATTATATACATATATATGCCTCATCTTTTGATCTTGATTTTTAACTTGAAATGATTCCTTGATTCATTCAGGTTGTTGATATGTTGGTGGATGATAATGTTGTTTCTAAGGGCACAATTGAGGTGAATTCTTTGAACAAGAAAGGTCTTACACCATTGGAGGAATGTGGAGATAGAGATATTGAGGAAATTCTTAGAGCATCGGGTGCTGTATCTGCTGAAAACTTGCAAGTTTTGGTTGTTCCAGTTCAAGATCCATCAAAATGAACAATCCAGTAGAGAAAAAAGAAGGGACCAGCCTCGATCTAATTCTAAGAAGCTTCAGGATTTCTTCAAGTACAATAAAACCAAAGATTGTCCAGGAAAAGTAAGAGACACCCTTCTTGTGATAGCCATTCTAATTGCAACAACAACTTATCAAGCAATTCTCAGTTCACCAGGAGGCGTATGGCAGGACACTTACTGGCCTGAACACAATAACAACAGTACTATGCAGGATGGCAATGTGCTGCCCCTACAGCATATCGCAGGACAGTCAGTGATGGGTGATAACGATCCAATTTGCTATATGATGTTCGTGATTTTCAACTCCCTCGGATTTTTCATATCCCTCTACACGATAAATTTCCTTACAATAGGATTTCCTTTGCAATCAGAACTGCAAGTCTCACTTCTTGCCTTGGCGATAACCTATTGTACTGTGATGTTTTCCATAATGCCTAACTGGGATTTTTTTTTCTTGTTTCTTATCCTTATCGTAGTCATATCAGCATTGTTTCCCGTCATTTCAGTAATGTTGAGAAACTATTGCAAGAAACCTAGATTCTTGTCATGTTTATAAACTAGACACCTACTTGAACAGCATAGCATCTTCCTGTATATTGTTCTTCTTTTGAGGTTCAATCAGCAAGTGTTGAGATTCTAAATAAAAAATTACTTATGAGATTTATTAAAATCACTTTTACTTGATCTTGGTCTTATATGATATAGGTTGACGTGTTGTCTTGTTGACGCTTCCATAGTAATTTACTATTTAACAAACTCTCAAATGTAGACCACCCTGTGTCAAGTCTGAATTCAGGCACTGAACATTATTTTATATTATCATTAACTTTGAATTTTCTAACCATCTTGAATATTAGGATTACCTCTATTCAAGTATTGGCTGCAGTTGAATATTGTTTCTTAGAGACGTAAATATATGACACCTGGTCCTAACTCAATCCCAAAAGCTAGCTCATGATCGAGGGAAGGTTTGTCCAAGTCCGATGTGGGACTTCTTAACAAGAGATTCGTCCAAAGGGCAAAGGTATAGTGTAGTGATCAATGAAGTGGGGGAAAGTCATGGGAGACCAAAGCAGAGTCAGAAAGGGCCAAGAAAAAGAGCAAGTCAATATGTACCTGACATGTTCTGGCAAACTTCTTAATTCAAGAAAAAAAAACTTAAAAAGTTTATAATCAAAGCGAATTAAATTAATTGATCCGTTCAGAAAAGGATCAGATTGTTTTAGCAGAACAATTATATACCTTACATTGACTTTGAATTGCTTATATATCTAAATACACAATTAAGAAATACATAAATCTCCAAATGTTTAATTAAATAAACTACAAGTCAGTTAGGTATGATTTTAGCACAACAATTATATATATATTTCATTGACTTTTTCACCAGATGATAACTAACATTTGTGTTACTATTCAATAAACCTGAGATGGCAAATTTTTTAATTCAACAAGAAAACTCTCATCCTAAACAAGTCAAACTGAACACCTTTCTATAAGAGTTGAATTTGAGATTTTCAGAGCTGAGATATTCCTATCTGCTGAGCACAACTTAATGAAAGAAACTAAAATCCAAATGATAAAAACCGAAAAAATTGCTTAGTCCGTTGGTAGAATTGATGGACAGAAGGTTGAGGGAGGCTGCTCAAAAAGGAGATGTTCATCACTTGCAAAGCTTGATCAATGAAGCCCCTTTTCTGCTCAGCACAGTTTCATTAGCAGGTAGTAATGAAACTCCTCTGCATATTGCTTGTTTGAGTGTCCATCTTGAGTTTGCTAAGGAGATCATTCATCTAAGGCCCGAATTTGCAAGAGAACTAAACCAGGATGGTTTCAGCCCTTTGCATATTGCCTCAGCAAATGGAGATATAGAGATATTGAAGGAGCTATTGAACGTTGACCGTAATCTATGCCTTCTCAAAGGGAAGGACAGAAGAATTCCCCTTCACTATGCAGTAATCAAAGGCAGAAAACATGTTATAAAGGAGCTTCTTGTGGCTTCTCCAAACTCTGTAGCAGAAGTGACTTATCGTGGCGAGACTTGTCTTCATTTAGCTGTCAAGAATCATCAGTTTGAAGCTTTCAAATTACTACTCGAGAATCTCAAAGAACTCAACAAGTATGGTCTTTTAAACAAGAAGGATATTCAAGGAAACACTGTTTTGCATCTTGCTACGTCAACCAAGCAATTCGAGGTAAGTATCTTCATTACTATGCCTCTTTTATCTCATCATATTCAACTTTTAGATTTCAATAACAGATAAGAGAAATGATCATCCAGGTTGTTGATCTCTTGCTCGACGAAAATTTTGTTGCTAAAGGCACTATTGAGGTGAATTCTTTGAACAAAGGAGGCCTTACACCTTTGGAAATACTACTTAAGGAATCCGGAGATAGAGATATTGAGGAAATACTAACAACATCTGGTGCTGTATCTGCTGAAAACTTGCAATCTTCGCCACAAGAAGGTTTGCCACAATCTTGGGTTGTTCCAGTTCTAGATCCGTCAAATGAACAATCAGCAGAGAACAAACGAGTGATACGCCTCCTCGATCTAATTCTAAGAAGCTTCAGGATTTCTTCAAGTACAATAAAACCAAAGATTGTCCAGGAAAAGTAAGAGACACTCTTCTTGTGATAGCTATTTTAATTGCAACAGCAACTTATCAAACAGTACTTAGTCCACCAGGAGGTGTTTGGCAGGACACTTATTGGCCTGATGATGATCACAATAACAGCAACAGTAGTGATGGCATAATGTCGTTGCAACATATCGCAGGACAGTCAGTGATGGGAACCAACAATCCAATTTCCTATGGCTTGTTCTTGGTTTTCAACTCCATCGGGTTTTTCGTGTCCCTTCACACTATAAATTTCCTCACCATAGGATTTCCTTTGCAGTTGGAACTACAAATCTCACTTGTTGCCTTGATAGCAACCTATGATACTGTGATGTCTGCCATAACGCCTAACCGCGGAATTTCTCTGTTATTTACAATCTTTTCCATAGTGTTTCCAGTATTCTTGCCTCACGTTACAAAGTTGTTGAGAAACCATTGCAAGAAACCTAAATTTATCATCAAGATATGTGAACTATTTAGATAGTTGAACATCATTTTCCTATAAATAGTTTAGGGCTCGAGTGGAGCTTGTTCATTAACTAATGCCTTACCTTTGTAACATAGAAATAGTTGTTTACCCTTCTTACTTGTAATTCATTCTGATTTCTCAAGGAATACAACACTGTTACTTTTGCTAGTGAGGCTATTGATCATATTACTTTCTTATATGGTTAGTTTTATCCTCTTTACATTTTGAATCAAAATTAAATATTGAAAAAGTGTTTTACTTAGCTTAATTAGTGTTACATTTTTTACATGTCACATGATTACCAAAATTACAAACAACTAAAAGAATAATGCACAAAGTCGTTCCATATGTTCTAACACTTTGATATAACTTCCGTAGATCAATAACTAAACCTTATTATACTTTTGCCTTAGTTCAAGCCTCAAGGGCCAACAAGCTGACTATGGTAAATCTTGTAAGTCCTAGTTTAAAATGAGCTTAATAAATCTTAATTCAACCCTACCCCAATAGAAAACTGAGTTGAGTTGGGTTGACCTTAAGGGTTAAAACTCATTTTGACGACTCTAGTTTCCTATTTAAAAAATCAATGACATGGAATAAAATGTCAAAGAAAAGTGATCTTTAGACTTGAAAAGGAAAAACAAAATGAACAAAGTAAAAGCTATTTGCTTGTTATTCATTCATCTTAAATTACAAAGTTAAATAATTGAAGAGTACTAATGTGACACTTTTTTTAGCCAAAAATTATATTTATTTTTTCTCCTTTTCTATAATTTTCTCCTATGTAACTTATTGTAATATAACAACATTAAATGATTCAATAATTAATACTCCACTCTCCCATGTATCTTATTGTAATATAACAACATTAAATGATTCAATAATTAATACTCCACTCTCTTTGTACTGTATGTATATATATATGTTGTTCAATTGGAGAGAAAAAATGATCAAAATAGTCCTTAATATATAGGGGTTGAAGTATTTTGATCCTTTATATATATCAACTTATCAAAATAGTCCTTAAAGTATAATAAAAGATGTTCATTTCTTAAAATAGAATTTTAAGAAATATTATTTAGAAATTTTAAGAGACTTTAATTTGTGAGTCGGATTTTGTTAATGGAAAGAAGAATGAACTTTTTTTTTTTCCAGTGAAAAGAATTGGGTGAAGAAAGAATATTTTTTAGAGAGAAGAGTTTGCTAGGTGTCAATATTGTGGGACTCGTCGTTAAATCTAACAATACCTTTTTAGTTTAATGGTTAGTTTTAGGGTAATGGACCAAAATGATCATCTTTTCCTATGCTTGAAGGACTATTTTAATAAGATAGACATATATGAAGGATCAAAATACTTCAACCCCTATACATCAAGGATTATTTTAGTTATTTTCTCTTCCAATTGGATATTCAACTATGTTTTCGCAACACAGGTATAAAGTATATTTTAGTGGTAGTTGTAGTTTTGCGACCTCTTTTGTATTTGTGTAATAATTTCAATAAAATAGTGGTGTAAAAGTTAATACTTAACAATACACTTAAAACATTTTTTTCCACATACTTTTTCTTTATAGTGTACTTTAAAAAAATAATCTTTAATTACGTAAAATTATTATTGCTAATAATATTATTTGGCGAAATTAGTTCAAATTAATAAGATATTAGTGATTTGTTTGTAATATAATTTGTTGGATGATGTAATGTAAAATTTTATGTACCAACATGAAAATGTAAAGTAATTTGATTAAAAGTTTTAAAATATCATCTGATATAAAGAGTACACAATTTTCTTATAATTTTTTGAATAATAATTAAAGATGAGAGGAGTTACATTCGACCAAAGGTCTTCAGTATTTTTTGTTTTGTTTTACCATTAATTAATATTATTAAGAATATTTATTAAATAACAATGAAAGATTGAAAGGTGAGAAGATTATATAGGACCAAATGTTTTTAATAAATATTAATACAAATTGTTGTTTTAGTCCATGTAATATTATTTCATAATTTCATATTTAGTGTCTCTGTTAATTAAATATGTACATTTAGTCTTTAATTATTTAAATTGTACGCTTTTGATATTGAGAATTAACAAAAACCAACTATTTTAACAAAAATAATTATTTGAAAATATATAAAATAGAAGAATTGGTGATTCTAAATGCTTGAAGAATTATGTATTGGGTAGCCTACGGGTACCAAATGTGAATTTCATCACAATTAATTACTTAGAAATTTCCTAAACTTTCGACAATAAATTATAAATTGCATGCCAAACTCATAAGAAACTTTGTAAAAGATATTCCACAATGACCGGTAAAAATAAAATTCAAAAAAAAATTAACAGCTATTTAGTAGTGCATATGAAGTACTTTTACAAACTTATATTTGGTTAGTTCGAAATTATTCAGTCCAACTATTCGGATTAAATAATGGCAAATCCTGTAATTAGATAAAGGAAATTTATGAATTTTTTTTTTTATTATTGAACTTAATAGAAACTTAATTTCCGAAATTGAATATACAAATCCTGTAATTAGAAAAATGAAATTTATAATCCAAATTCTAGATGCATTGGAGACACCCTTTTGTTTATACTTATATTTATAACCTTTATACTTCGCGATTCAAACATACATTCCATTAATTGTATTACTCTTATACTTATATATAAAATTTTGGTGCATGGAAAATATAATTTTATTTTGTACTATCAAATATTGTATTGATATTGACCTCTTTCATAATTAAATAAGAGAAATATTTTTTCGCTTTTAATATAGTGTGAGTTGTAGACACTATCCAGAAGACACATATTTCTATTTCTCATCTTGGATCCAATTGAAGAAATTTTATTTATTTTCATAAAATAAAAGTACATCAGAAGAGATAAAGAGATAAGATAACTAGCGACGACATTGCAAGAAAACTCAAGTCTTTATATTATTTTATTTCTAAATTTTAAAATAAAAGTAACATAAAATAAATGATAACCAAAAGCACACAAAAACAACATATTGTTCATCATAAAATAAAATCAAACATAAGTTACGATATCCAAAGAAATCTTAAACCTCCAAATGAGTAATATCATTGAGATTATTAAAATCATCATTCTTCAAAGTCTAATTTGCTTCAATATTACCATTGTAAATTTGCGAAGATTTTGCCGCAACATTTGTTTTCAAATGTCAAGTGTGATTTCACCCAAGCATAAGATGAAGATGTATTACTTCAATTTGTCTTTCTTTTAAAGTAATTTTAATAAAAACCTGACAAAATGCTCAAGTATCCCACAATCATTCTTCCAATTACCTTTATGTCACAATGATGATAGTTGCCTCTTAAAGGATTACTCTGAGAACCCATATTGCTCCCTCTTTTCTAATGACCACAACCTCAATTATTATTATATCGTTTTTTGCTATTGCCATGCCTACTCACATTATTATGATCCCGATTTTTATTTTGTCTTCTTTCAGACCATGTACTTCTATCACATTTGCTTTCGATAATGAAGCAGTTCCAGTGGGACATGCTTCATAATTTTTCAACAAAAGGATATTATTTTGCTTCGCCACAAGAAGCATGAAATTAAATTAGAATATTTTGTAAATTCTCTTTCACGATATTGTTGTAACACCAAATTTGAATCCTTCATCTAAATGATGACGAAGAAATATCAGTCTTAGCTTTGTCCTAATTTGATGTTGGATTACCCTTAATAATGGTGGTACTAAGACCTTTAGCATCTAGGTGAATTTCAGCATTGAGTACTCATGATAAATAATTTTTGCTAGAAATATCAAGTGCCATGAACTTCAATTTTGACAACTTTGACATGATGAAAAACGATCATAAATAAGTCAAATTAGATTAAAATAATAAATTTTTGACCATTGAAAATTAAGAATATCATATGTAGTATCCTCTAATAAGAAATTTATTTTTATTAAACATGTATTATTATAAGTAAGAAGAACTCAAATCAAAAGTTGAATTACAATTTTACCCTCCTATAAATTAAAATATTATATTAAATTTAATTAAAATAGTACTGACTTTTGAACTCTCTTAGATTAATTCCTAATTTTGTGGGCAAGTGAAATTTTTACTCTTTATAAACTAATAAATTACAAATATAATGTGACATATCATTAATTCACGAACAACTTTCACATATAACAAACATAAAAATTATATTTGTATTTTATACGTATAGTTTGCATAATTGTGTTTCATAGCAAACATAAATATGTATATTTCGTTATACATATACAAAAGAAAACAGTTGTATAATTTCGCTATACATATACAAAAGAAAGCAATTGTATAATTTGTTTTGGTATACATATACAAAAAATCAATTGTATAATTTGTGTTTGTATAAAGCGAGAAAGAGAGAAAGACAAAAGAAAATTAGGTACAGAAAGATCGTATTTGTATAATCATAAGTGTATAAGACGAAAATATATGCATTTGTATTTGTATATACAATTTTCTCTCGCTTTATACAAACACAAACACAATGTACACATTTGTGTTTGTATAAGTGAGAGAGGCGAGTGAGCGAGACCTGGAAGAGTGGCGAGAGAGATCTGGGAGAGGGGAGAGAGGAGAACAAAAATATATGTATATATACAATTTTCTCTCTTATACAAACACAAACACATTTTATACATTTGCATTTTTGTATAAAGTGAGAGAGGCGAGTGAGAGAGCGAGATTTGGGATAAGGGAGAGAGGGGAACGAAAAATAAATAAATATATATATATATATACAAACACAAACGCACTTTATACATTTGCGTTTGTATTAAAAAACGAGAGATGCAAGGGGGAGAACAAGAGTAGCGAGAGAGATTCACCCGAAAAAAGGCAAAATAGCAACAGTTTGCTATATGATACAATTAAATCAAACTATATTTATAGCATTTAATTTGAATTAATAGTTTACTATTCTATACAATTTTCCCATAATTCATTTATATCCATAGTAATCATTTTAATATTATTATTATTATTATTATTAATAATAATAATAATAAAGGTGGATAAGTGTATTTTTACTCTTTTTAAACTAAAAAGGTATAAATTTAGTGTGACACATCATTAATTCATTTATACCCAAAACCTTTTCTCATCATTATCATTTAAAACTAATTAACTGCTCTAGATCTCTTTGCGTCAACTTCATTCTATTTATTTTATTTTATTTAAAAAAATTACTAACTGTGCAATTCTTGTTTTACTCTAAATTTAGTTTAGAAAATGTATATATAACTATACAGTTGAGAAAAGAAAATGGTGATTTCACACCTCCAAAGCTCAACATCTATATATGTTTTTCTTTTCTTTTTTCTTTCAGATTTTCTTTTTAACTTTCATCTGTATTTTAATTTTCGAAATGATTTTCCTAATCAAAATAATTAGAGTATAATTTATGAGCTTTAAACAAGGGAAAAAGAGGAGATTTGGGAATTAAAATACATCTTTCACTATGTACAATAATTATATCTTAAATAAGAAAGAGGAAGAGATTCAATTTATTTGGATAGACTAAACAACTTTAGAGACTCAAAGAAAGAAAGATATCTTTGAATAAATAAAAAACAGCTTCTCTGGTAAATACCCCCTGGCCCCTCCTCCTCATTTTTTTTCACAAATTCAATGAGATCTCTTTGTATCATTTTGTCAACCGTTACATTATTATAAGTATAAATTATATCTAATTTGTTAAGTATTTATTTTTGTCTTTTCCAATTCACTACTTGATCACTCAAACTTTTAATCTAACATTGTTATAGTTTTTAAAATAATTTATCATCTTCTTCTCATTCTATTTAATTCCACGAGTTAGATCGAAATATTTGGTAAGTTTTTATTTTGATAGATTCATTGTATATTACTTTATAATTCGTCTACGATTTTCACTTGAAAGTTTTTTTTTTATTGTTTGAATGATAATAGTGTGTTACATACATTTTCTTATTCTCTATTAGTTTTCTTTAGAGTAGAAAATGTGGTCAAGAAGTTCTTAATTATATTAACATTACGCTTATCATTTACATATATTAATCAATACTTTATAAAAGTCGACACCAAATTAGTGGCAAAGTGTTAAATCAATCATATTCCGTAAATAGTATTGCAATGGCGAGTAGTTTTGCTACTTCTTTTGCAGTTGCAGAGACAGATCGTAGTTTCAATTGTGATTATTCGTCTTCTGTGCATTGTTTTCGCGATCAAGTTAGTCTTTTGGGAAGGAGTCGTAGTAGAATTAAGCCATTGGTATATTCGTATTCATCGATCCCTAGATGTGAGGTATCGGTGGTAGAAAAGGAATCGAATGTTTCAGGTTCGGAGGTTCTGAAAACATGTAATCGATATACGAATATGAGTAGCAACATTATGGTTATTGGACTTAACATATATACAGCACCAGTTGAATTGCGGGAGAAAGTATTTATCCCTCAATCAGATTGGCCTCAAGCAATTCGCTAATTATGTTCATTAAATCACATCGAAGAAGCTGCTATATTGAGTACTTGTAACAGAATTGAGTGAGGATTGAATCAAAGACTTAAATTAGTATACTAACCACCAGACCAACAACCCGTGTTTGTTTATACGTGTTCAATTTATTAAATATAAAAATATTTAACGATATTTTTATTTATATTGGAAAATTACGCGGATAAGCAATATAGTTTGCTATAATTACCACTCACGACTAACATTACACATTAATTACGTGGGATGACTTCGAGTTTGTATAATTAGTCATGTTTGTATATGAATAATTCGCCAAGATATACAAATAAATATGTATAATATACAATTTTTCGGCTATATACATATACAATTCACTTCTCTCCCATTCTCTGCCTTCTCTCACTCGCCTCTCTCCTCCCTCTCTCAAATATCGCTCGCCTCTCTCCTCCCTCTCTCAATCTTGCTCGCCTCTCTCCTCCCTCTCCCAATTTCGCTTGCCATTTATACAAATGTATATGTATAATATACAGTTATATACAATTATATACATATAGTATTCACCTCTCTCCCATTCTCAGCCCTCTCTCGATCGCCTCTCTCCTCCCTCTCTCGATCTCGCTCGCCTCTCTCCTATCTCTCCCGATATCGCTCGCCTCTCTCCTCCCTCTCCCAATCTCTTTTTTCCATATGTACAATTACATATGTATAATATACAATTATCTAACCAATATATCCAATTCACCTTTCTCCCTCTCTTTTCCCCCTCTCTCTCGCCTCTCTTCTCTCTCTCCCAGTCTCGCTCGCCTCTCTCCTCCAAATAACATGTAGCTACAAATTGTAATTATCAAACTATAACTATGGAGGATAATTAATTATTTTTAAGTGGCTATATGTGAAAGTTTCCCTATTTATATACCCAGTATAACTTTCGGCGAAGGGTATTTGGCTGATCGGGTTGTAGATTCGCCCCTGCAAATGAATACCATATAACATGCACATAAGTTGCTTGACATATTGAACTAAAATAATAAAAAAAAAAAAGGAACTTATTGATAACTAGCATTTGTCTTACTATTCAATAAACCTGAGATTGCCAATTATTAATTCAAGAAGAAAACTCTCATCTTAAACGAGTCTTACTGAATTTAACTCCCCTTTTCCCCATACTACCAATTCATTAAACTTTATTTAACATAGGAGAGAAATGATTCATTTTGGTTGTTAGATATATTGCTCGATGAGAATATTGTTTCTTAAGGCACAAATGAGATGAATTCTTTGAACAAGAGAGGAAGGGGCCTTGCACCTTGGAAACTACTTACTACTTGAGGAATCTGTATTTTCAGTTTGAGTTATACATGAATCGGGTTATTTAAATATCTACTGTACATCTTTTGAACTATAAAGAGACCACTAAAATAATTTCTTTAATAAAAACTAAAATAAAATACCGGACACTACTTATATTATTATTTATAAAAAAAAATGAAAAATATGATTGAAAATATGCTTTATTCATTCAACTCTCCGCGTCCTATTTTGCCCGCTCAATACTCACTTCATGCAAATTCTTCAAAAACTCTTCAAGCAAATTCTTCAAAAACTCTTCAAGATTGGCAAAAGCTATCTGCGAAAACAAAATTTTCTCGAAGATTGAATTTCTTATGTCAAGAAGATTTTCGATTATCATAATCTCTCGAGAAAACTCACAGAAAATATGTTGGAATCACCTTATCTGCTATCCTAAATGTAGCTAACAACCATGCACAAAGAAATACGGCAAAAGGATAGATCTCAAAAAACATTATAAAATCTATCATACAAACATATTCGTAAAAACGAATGCTTAGATGTAAGACCTGTGGTAATTATTTTGAGTTGTCGGCTACTCTCGACTCGCATCATATTTTTTGGACATCTAGATTGAAGTTGCTTTTGACATATTGAAATGTTTTGTTCTTGAAAATTATTGAAAAAAATATTTGATTTTGCTTAATTGGTCATACATATTATTAGAATTATAAATATCATAAAAAAATATATAAAAATTTTCCGGAGATTTAGGAAAACAAATATAGGGATTGAATAAGGTAAAGAGAATTTTAAAACTAATTTTATATTGTTTGCCTTTTGAAAGTTAAGCTCAATATTTGAATTGACTACATATTTAGCCTAAAAATAAATTGCATTTTAATGATAGTCACATCTTTCCATACTTTTTCTTTTATAAATAAAATAAAGCCTTTACCTACATAGAAATAATATTATTTTTAATAATAGAATTTGTTGGATGACATTGTACAAAATTTTATCTATTAATATGAAGATGTAAATAATTTAATTAAAAATTTTAAAATATTGTCTAATATAAAGAGTACACAATTTTCTTATATTTTTTTTGACTAAAAAAAGACTAATATATCCTAACTTTGCTATTTAGAGTTTGATATATCCTCGTTATGAAATAGCTTATATATACCCTTATTATTATACGAATGACCTCACAAATACAAAATAAGACCAATAATGTTCAGTATTTCTTTGTTGTTTTACATTAATTAATATTATTGATAAACTAATACTCCCTCCATTTATAAAGAATAATCTAGTTTGACTTGACACGAAGTTAAAGAGTATAAAGAAGATTTTGAATCTTGTGATCCTAAATTAAAGTTTGATCAAATGTACAAAATTGTCCTTTGATCTTTGTGGTCTTAAACATGTCATGTGGAAGTTGTTACCAAAAAAAGAAAGAGGTCATTCTTTTTGAAACATACTAAAAAGGAAAGGAAGCCACTCTTTTTGAAACTGAGGGAGTATGTAAATAACACTGAAATGTGAGAGGAGTTACATAGGACCAAAGGTCTTTAATTAAAATTAATTTTATGATAATTAATGGAGTATTATTAGTTATTAATATATACTAATGAAGAAATATACTTTGTATGTGTGTATTACTTTAATTAATAATAAATATAAATAAAAAAAGAATAGATTATTTTTTATGTTATTGCTATGATGACTCTTAAAAATTATCATGACATAAACATTGAGCGTATGCATTTTATGGTATTAATCTATATGTATTAAATAACTAAGCAATGATATTGCTCAAGAATACATAGTAATATCTATTTATTTATACTACGCAAGTCCGTCTTAATCATTAGGCCACTAAAGTCATCATTTGGGCCCTCATATTTTTGGGGGCTTCAATTTTTTTTAAAATACTTATACATATTACTTAAAATTATATGTATGTTTAAATTTAAAAAAAAAACATGTAAGAAGTATAAAAAAATAAAATAGTCGTTTGTTTTTCCCATTTTTCTAAGGAAATGAAATATTTTATGAATATAATTTCCTTAAGTGAGAAATTGTGTTTTCTTATTTATCTTTGAAAAATTTGACCTTATATTATTATTTACCTTATCCTCAATTTTTTTTTATTCTCTATTTTTATTATTTTTATTCTCAATATTGAACTCTCTCCTACAAAATTATTTACTGTTGCTTACAAGTCAAAAAAGAACAAAATTGTTTTTGAGTGTTTTCTTCAAAATCATA
Source organism: Solanum lycopersicoides (assembly GCA_022817965.1). Classification (NCBI taxonomy): domain Eukaryota; kingdom Viridiplantae; phylum Streptophyta; class Magnoliopsida; order Solanales; family Solanaceae; genus Solanum; species Solanum lycopersicoides. The sequence continues at coordinate 115,350,470 of CM040618.1, forward strand.
AGAAGTGCAACAAACAATCATTATATTAAAGGGACGCGAGACTATTTCAATATTATTATATCAACTTATCAAATTCGTGATTTGGGTTTTATTATTCTAACTCTATTTTATAATTTTTCTTGAACTTTTGTTATTGTTGATATTCTTAGTTAGTAAGTATATATATTCTCGTTTTAGTTATTATTAAGAGAAATAACACAAGTAGAAGATAATGATTTAATGGAAATACTCAATCAAATAAGTATAATTGATTCTTTTCCTAATGCATGTATTGTTTATAGAATAATGTTAAAAATTTTCGGAACTATTGCCTCGACGAAAGAAGTTTTTCGAAATTAAAATTGATAAAATCTTTTCTAAGATCAACAATTTGAGATTGAATTTATTAGTTGTATTATCAATTGAAAAGAAATTAGTAAAATAAATTGATTAGAAAATAATAATTAATGACTTCACATCTAAAAAGGCAAGAAAAATAAATTTTAAATAAATATATAGTACACGAATATTATTTTTTTTTAAAAAATATTAGAACTCCTCTTTATGGTTTGGCTTTAGGCCCCATTCTTATTAAGTCGGCCCTGATACAACCTTAAAAAACTGAATTTTCTTTACTGAAAAGCTAAATTATGTAAATACTCTATAGTCTCATATTTAATACTAGAAGTAGAAACCCTTGACTAGACACACCGTCACCACTTTCTGGAATAGACCCAAACGTAAACGTCCATTTCATTTCCAACCGATTCAACTTTTCCCCTTTAAATCAGCCAAACATCGAAATTGTCTCACATCATATAAAATTTTCGAGAAAAGGTTTAAATATGTCATTAAATTTTGAGAAAATATTCGTTGATATCATTCGTTAAAAGATTGATTCATTTATGTTATTTTCGTTTGAGAAAAAGCTCATTCATGACATTATTTATTACTATTTCCGTCCATTTTTAACTTTTATAGTTTTTTTTAGAGTCAAACTATAAAAATTTTGACTAACATTTTACGATGTATTTTTTCATCATATTGATATGTAAAATATTGCTATATATAGTACTTTTTGTATAGTTTTTGAATATCTGAATTTTATGTTTAAAATATCGAATTAATGTAATCTAATTTAACTTTAAAAATTAGTTAAATTGACTTTCGAGAAGTATATCATGACAAATAAAAATGGACGGAGATAGTAACTGAAAAAAGTTTGGTTTTGTAATTTTATTTTATACATGGTCAAATATAATAATAACTAAGTAAATATGTCAATAAGTGTGTTTAGTTAGGTATTTCAATTAAGTTATAGGTATTTACATAATTTAACTTTCATTTTAGTTCATGCTTTAAGGTAAAGGTATTTACATAATTTAACTATATTAACAGTTGTACTTAGCTTATATACTATACATCATCTAGGGGTGTACATGACTGGATTGATTTGGATTTTTTAAATATCAAATTAAATTATTTGTGTAAAAATTTAAAATTTATAAATCAAACAAAATTAATAAAATTCGAATTTTTCAATCTCGAATTTTTTTGAGTTGGTTCGGATTTTTCAAATACCAAATAAAACAATTTGTATCGAATTTTTAAAAAATTAAATCAAACCAAATTAATAAACCTCGAAATTTTCCGCGAAGTACTCATACAAACATGTAATTAACTTGTGCTCCAAATATTTCTTTAGTCCAATCAAAATACAACTATCTAAGATGTTTCTTAAGAAAATAACACAAAATATGAGATGAGTGGTACAATAAAATAATAAATAAAAAATAATGATGAAATCATATAAAATAAATATTGCAAATTGATAAGTCATAATGAAAATGATCATAATTTAAAAGTATTAAATCATGCGAAAATAAATCTAATAAGTATTAATAACATGATTAAACATTAAAGAAAAAATTTAATTGAATTATGTATCTTGTCTAAACCAATGCAAAAACTAAAGAACAAATATTTAATATTATTATCATTCTTAGTGTTTAATTAATTTATTCTGTTAGAGTTAGTATTGATTTGATTTTGAATTGAACTTTATTAGAGTTAGTAATATATATAGATTATAACCTTTATTGTACCATTCAAAATTTTAATTCTCAAACAAACACTTGATTAAAAATTGATTCAAGCTTATAAGAAACTTAAGAATTGATCTAGTATTTATAAATGTTCCATAATTTACAATTTGTATATTGTTGGATATACATATTACAATTTTTTCGGGAATAAAACCGAGAGTGTTTCCATTTCAGAATTTATTTGTGTTTAAGCTTTATATTTATATATAAATAAATAGTTGATTTGAAACATTTTTTCCATATCACTTTTCGCATCATCAATGAACTTTTTTTCCAATTTAATTAAGATACTCTCTCGGTCCACAATTGTTCGTCAGGATAATGTCATGCACTCCTCTTAAGGAAAATTTAATATAAGGTGTAATTTGATTAATATAACTCTACTATAGCAATAATATCAATAGTCTGCATGTCTTTTCAATTGAACAAAATGGAGTAATTATTAAGAGCTGAATTGAAAAAAATAACTAATTATTTCTTGATGATTTAAATTGACAATTAGTCTTGGACATTCATTTTCAGTATACCTGCCAAACAATTGTGAACGAAAAGAGTAATGATTTACTTGCCAAAAAAGTTTTAATTTCATAAATGGAAACTTACTTTTATGGAAAATTACTTTCCATAATTGAATATACAAATCGAAAAAGGAAATTTATAATTCTAATTATAGAAGTATTAGAGAAACCCTTAGCTTATAAATATACAAGTGTTATACTTGGCGATTCAATGATATTCCATAAATTGTATTGCAATGGCGAGTAGTTTTGCTACTTCTTTTGCAGTTGCAGAGACAGATCGTAGTTTCAATTGTGATTATTCGTCTTCTGTGCATTGTTTTCGCGATCAAGTTAGTCTTTTGGCAAGGAGTCGTAGTAGAATTAAGCCATTGGTATATTCGTATTCATCGATCCCTAGATGTGAGGTATCGGTGGTAGAAAAGGAATCGAATGTTTCAGGTTCGGAGGTTCTGAAAACATGTAATCGATATACGAATATGAGTAGCAACATTATGGTTATTGGACTTAACATTCATACAGCACCAGTTGAATTGCGGGAGAAAGTATTTATCCCTCAATCAGATTGGCCTCAAGCAATTCACGAATTGTGTTCGTTGAATCATATCGAAGAAGCTGCTGTATTGAGTACTTGTAATAGAATTGAGATATATGTTGTCGCGCTTTCAAAAAATCAAGGGATTAAAGAAGTGACTGAATGGATGTGTAAGTATAGCGGAGTTTCTGTTACAGATCTCCGCGAGCACCAGTTTTTGCTGTATAATAAAGATGCTATACAACACCTGTTTGAGGTAGCTGCTGGATTGGATTCACTAGTATTGGGAGAAGGTCAAATTCTTGCGCAGGTTAAGCAGGTTGTTAAGAATGGACAGGGGGAAAGGGTGCCTGGATTTGGTAGGAAAATAAGTGAGTTGTTCAAGCACGCAATCACAGCGGGTAAGAGGGTTAGAACTGATACAAATATCTCCAGTGGATCAGTATCAGTTAGTTCAGCGGCGGTGGAGCTTGCTCTGCTGAAACATATTCCGGTTTCTTCTTCAACGTCTCCCCGTGTGCTGATTGTTGGGGCTGGAAAGATGGGAAAACTTGTGATCAGACATTTGATAGCTAAAGGGTGTAAAGAGATGGTTGTCGTAAACAGGACAGAAGACAGAGTTGCTGCTATCCGTGAGGAATTGAATACGGATAATGCTGGTGTTATAATAGAGTACAAACCATTCTCGGATATGTTATCATGTGCTGCACAGGCTGATGTGATATTCACCTGCACTGCTTCGAAAGATCCTTTATTCGTAAAGGAGAGTGTTCAAGCTGCTCACTCCTCCCGGAGTAGGCTATTTATCGATATTTCTGTTCCTCGGAATGTGGAGTCTAGTGTATCAGAACTTGAAGGTTCATGTGTTTACAATGTGGACAATCTTAATGTGGTTGTGGAAGCTAATAAGGAGGATCGGTTACGGAAGAAAAAGGAAGCTGAGGTCATCATTGCTGAGGAAGTGAAAAAATTTGAAGCACTTAAAGACTCTCTTGAGACTGTTCCAACTATCAAAAAGCTGAGAGCGTGTGCTGAAAGAATTAGGGCTGCTGAGGTTGAAAAGTGTTTGTCTAAGATGGGCGATGATCATCTCTCCGAAAACAACAAGAAGGCGATCTATGATCTCAGTTTAGGGATAGTAAACAAGATGCTACATGGACCAATGCAGCATTTGAAATGTGATGGAACTCAAAACCGGAATTTGAGTGACATAATTGAAAATATGCATGCCCTTAACAGAATATTTGATCTTGATACAGAGATGGATGACAAGTTACGAGCCGAGATACAACAAAATCAAAAGCAATCTTCTTGAGTTTAATCTGAAATGAACATAGTTTCTATTTTGCTAGTTTTAACTGTATAAAATTAACCCGGATATGATGTTAGTAATTCTTTTTTAGGCCATAGATAGCCAATACTATTCCCTCAGATTGGGGGTAAGTCTGTCATAGTTGCAGTTGTATTTGTGACACTTATTTGTTCTATATATTCATAATCATTCATCAAAATCATCGAAATCCTTTTGAATTTGATAACATGTTCTTGAGATGATAGGCTTCAACATAGATATTGAGCAAACTTTCACATTCATGAAAGTAGTAGCTTTACGTGTTGTTTTCTTGACGCTTCCATAGTTTTTTACCATCAAACAAGCTCTCAAATGAAAACCAATCTGTGTCAAGTCTGAATTCAGACTCTGAACATTATTCTATGTTATCATTGACTTTGAATACCAGATGAATACCATATAACGTACACATAAGTTGCTTGACATGTTGAAATTAATTATCAAAAGAGATAAACTTATTGATAATTTAACATCTGTCTTACTATTCATCAGTAAACCTGAGAGTGTCAATTATTAATTCAAGAAGAAAACTCTCATCTTAAACGAGCCGTACTGAATTTAACTCCCTTTTTCCCCATACTAAAAGAGTTAAATTTGAGACTTCCAGAGCTGAGATACTACTTTGCGCAGATTGCATAATTCTAATTCTTTGGTTAAAATAAATGGACAGAAGACTGAGGGAGGCTGCTCAAAAAGGAGATGTGCAACACGTGCAAAGTTTAATCAAAGAAGACACTCTTCTGCTCAGGGGAGTTTGATTAGCAGGTTGTGAAACTCCTCTGCATATTTCTTGTTCGAGTGGCCATCTTGAGTTTTCTATGGAGATCATTCACCTGAGGCCCGAATTTGCAAGAGAACTAAACCAGGAAGGATTCATCCCTTTGCATATTGCCTCAGCAAATGGAGCTATACAGATTGTGAAGGAGCTATTGAACGTTGACTACAATCTATGCCTTGTCAAGGGTAAGGACAGAAGAATTTCTCTTCACTATGCAGTAATCAAAGGCAGAGAACATGTCATGAAGGAGCTTCTTGTGGCTTCTCCAGACTCAGAAGAAGAAGTGACTGCTCATGGCGAGACTTGTCTTCATTTAGCTGTCAAAAATCATCAGTTTGAAGTATTCAAATTATTACTTGACAACCTCAAGGAATTTAACATGTATGATCTTTTAAACAAGAAGGATATCCAAGGAAACACTGTTTTGCATCTTGCTGTCTCAACTAAGCAATACAAAGTAAGTATCTCTACTATCTTCATTATGCCTCTTTTATTCAGGTTGTTGATATATTGCTCGATGAGAATATTGTTTCTAAGGGCACAATTGAGATGAATTCTTTGAACAAAGGAGGCCTTACACCTTTGGAAGTACTACTTTAGGAATCCGGAGATGGAGATATTGAGGAAATTCTAACAACATCTGGTGCTGTATCTGCTGAACTCTTGCAATCTTCGCAACAAGAAGTTTTTTCACAATCTTGGGTTGTTCCAGTTCAAGATCCATCAAATGAACAATCAAGCTGAGAACAAATAAGGGACGATGGGCCTCGATCTAATTCTAAGAAGCTTCAGGATTTCCTCAAGTATAATAAGACCAAAGATCTGCAGGAAAAGTAAGAGACACCCTTCTTGTGATAGTCATTCTAACTGCAACAGCAACTTATCAGACATGCTTAGTCCACCAGGCGGTGTTTGGCAGGATAGTTGTTGGCCTGTGGGAAATAAGAGCATCAACAATGATGTCAATATGAAGTCCTCGCGACGTATTGCAGGACAGCCAACAATCCAATTTCCTATGGCTTGTTCTTGTTTTTCAACTCCATCGGATGTTTCGTATCCCTCCATACTATAAATTTCCTCACCATTGGATTTCCTTTGCAATTGGAACTGCAGGTCTCACTTGTTGCCTTGATAGCAACCTATGATACTGTGATGTCTGCGATAACAACGCCTAACCGGGGGATATTTCTCTTCTTTTTTATGTTTTCTTCAGTCTTTCCATTACAAAGTTGGTGAGAAACTATTGCAAGTGTCAAGAATTACAAACTGTTAAGTTACTTGAACAACATCTTTCTGTATATTTATTCTTCTTTGAGATTGTGCAGTAATCACTTGTGTATGATAATTCAATTGTTATCTCTTTTACTTAATCACTTTCAGATATTTTTCTTCCAATCAATCATCCTGATTAATTTAATAGATCATCATAACAGAACTTCTGTAAAGCATTTTTCTCATTGAATGGTTCGAGAGAATGAATCAAAGGTTATTTGAAGCTGCAAGGCAAGGGAATACAGAACATGCCAATAGCATACCAAACTATAAATATGCTATAGTCTTACCCTATGGTCTACTAATATTTCAGGTAGATTTATGAGGGTTAGAAAAAATTAAACGGCATAATACATGTACAGACACTCAAACTTGGCCTCAACGTTGAGTATGCACGTTTAGACACCTCAACACACCATCTTCATTGTGTCAGTTGAAACTATAAGTAACAAAACGATCATCTAGCTAGCTAGACACATCCAATTTTTTTTGTCATTTTAGTCTTGGGTGTCCACGAGACATAGTGAGGACGAACTAGAGTGCACTCTCAAAATTGGAGTGCTTACAACAGCTTGTTAGCTGAAGCCAAATGTTTATTAATTAAAGTGAAATTAATTTTTTAAGTGCTTATATACCTCAATTTTTATTGTTATTTTTTAAAAGAGTATTTTTAGAGGTACGTCCCCAACAAAAGATTTTGACAAATTCAATTTGAATTTCTTCTTTAACCAGAAAGAAGATAATGACATAACAGATATACTGAAATGCCTTGAAAGAGAGAGGAAAAAACACACAGAAGAAAACAATATTTTTGGAGAGAAAAATGTCAGTCTCAACTCTCAAGTGTCACATGCACAAACATAATTTGTTCAATTTCCATGGAAAAATTTGGAGTTCAGAGCTATGGCAATTTCATTGCACATGTACTCCACAAGTTATGGGAGTAACTTTTTTGTATTATTCTATTTTACAATGTGATTGAGGCGCCCGACGAATTTCAGTAGCTGAGTTGATTGGTTTTTTAAAATTAGTGAAAATCAAGTTCTCCTAAATTTTTTCATGACAGTCAAACTCAACATGTTTAATTTTTTTTCCCAATAAATCGGATTTGAGGCGATATTAAAAACAACTTTGTTATCACATGCACTAAAATGTCAATGTGTAGTATACTTCAACCTTTAATGTGATTTCTATGATCCTATCCCTGTAATTTCACATGTAAATTTATATTCAATTGTTTCAATGGACCACGATACAACATTTTGTTTTTTTACTTTTCATTAATAGGAAGTTTCCACTTACAAATACACTGTAACCAATAGTGTAAATTTTTTTTTTATCATGTCCAATCTACGTCTGCAAATGTGAGAATGTTCATGATTACTAAATGCTACTATATAATACGTCAAGTCCAAGGGCTCCATTTAAACAACATAAATTTGTTCCACTGTTACTAAAACTATATAATTAGACATATTTCACTGTCATATATACTATTATTATTAATACTTTCAAAATATTATACATATCTTACCATATATTGAAGATACTAGATACACGAAAAGAGAGAGAATGAGATTGGGGAGGGAGGTGAGAGAGATTCATATGTATCCCACACTAGATACATGTATCTATATGTATCTACGATACTAGATATATGGGAGAATGGCGAGCGAGATGAAAGAGATATTTGATATATATGCTAGATACATGTAAATCCAGTTGAATACAATGTAGTTAAAACAAATTACATATAATTTTGACCTCATGTATCCGAAAATACATGTATCTAGAGACACTAAAATCTGTTAAGATACATCATATTGTAAATTAAAGTGTATTTACGTAAGTTTGACAATAAAATTACAAATTCAAGTACTTTTAGCAGTACGTATAAACACTAGACAACCAAATATTTGATTTGAATTTCAGCTCCCTATTTCCCCTTTTATGTACTGAAAAGATGAAAATGACTTAACATATATACAAGACATATATATATTGAAAGAAAAAGAAGATTTTATATATATATATATATATATATATATATATATATATATATATATATATATATATATATATATATGTCAGTCTCAAAGTGTCAAGTTGGTCACATGCAGAAGCATTTGTACACTTGTATGATTAATTGCACATGTAGTATGTTCCCTTGCCTCGAATAAAATACAACTGTCAAGGTGCATGTCTTCACTTGTCTTTACTACCACAAATGACTATAACACATACTTCATTGTAATTACATATCTAGTAATCCTCTTTTAGTGCTTTTGTTTTGTCAATATAATCTCATCCACATATATACTTCTTCTTCATCACCTTTTTTATATCCCTTTATTCATTCGTGTCTCTTTATTATATAAGTGACAAATGGGTCCATCGACATATCAAGATGAATTGAGTTAATAAATGAGTAGGATTAATGACCAATTTAAAAGTTACTTGACCTGAAATAGACCGGAAGTCATGTCATAATCCAAATCGTTCATTTTTTATTAAGTTTAAATTGCTTTATTTAAATTTCTTATGGATCAAATTTGCGCTAGATATCAGTCCAAACAGGTCAATAATCAATTCAAACTAAGGTTGAATATCAACTCAAATTTGGGCGGATTGAATGAGTTATGAATTCATGGGCTAATTTTGTCACCTCTACTCTTTATAAACTATCTATGCATGTGTTTATAAAGAGTGAGTTGCTCGAATGGTGAGTTCAAGTCACCAATAGAGTAAAAGGCGTGAGAGCTCCTGAGAGGGTAAAAAAAAACTATCTATGCATTTTACATTTAGTATTTTACATTTAATTTTCAATTTTACACTCAATTTATTTTGGGTGAGCAACAACAAAGTTCTTCAATGGGAAATATTATTTTAAGACAAGAAATGCTAGCAATGTAAACATTGAACTCATTCAGCTCAATTGAGACAATTTGAAATTGATAGTGGCTATTTTACAAATTAAAGACAAAGTTTAAAAGTGGCTAGTAACTGCTATTTTTATATTAGAATTGGAAGTCACCAAGAGATCACTATCACAAATACTGTTATTTTGTAGTTCAAATATAATGAATTAATATTTGGTTGAATACATCAATAGCCCTTTAGAATATTTATTCCAATTGAGCACCTGAACACATGATAAAATATTCTTATTAAAGACATAACAATTTTTGCACGTTATCTAGTAAAAAAGAACAGTCAATGCACAAAACATTTTGCATTATCACAACTTTGATATGGATAACCAAACACTAATCACTGCTTCCACGGCTCGAACCATAAGCAGTACATATTAAAAAGTTGTGCAACTCTAATCTGTATAAACTATAAAAATGCCAACCTGTGTTTTTGACAGTGTCATAATCATACAGATCATTGGAATCTTGACTTGGATAACAAGAAGAAGTATCTAATACAACAGAAAACAATAACCAAAACAACTTTTTTTTAGCCAGACTGTAAAGCAAAAGCAACACCCATCTGTACATACCATTTCATTTCATGAGTTCTTCAAAAAAGCACCCTCAAAATGTTGCCAAACATAAAGATAAAAAGAACAAAAACAAAACACAAGAACCACACAATCTTCTTCCCCTTCTCCATTTTTTTCAGTACAATTTTCAGTTTAATCAACCCTACACCTAACCTGATAACTACATTAACAATACTAATCAAACAACTAGTTGTTGTTGTTGTTGCTGCTGCTGCGAAGACGATTCGTCTTCATTGAAACAAATATATTGAAGTTTTGGTGATCTTGATCTTCCCATAAATAAGGAAGAATCTTCAAAATTCATGGGTGGTGATTGCATTAGCATCTCTTTTTGTAGATATGCACAATAAGTCTGGAAAGTAGTGGGAGTTACATTTAAATGAAAACCCAATCCAAATAGGAAATCCACTTCAAGAAAGTTCATCTCTGTGATGCTGATTCCTCCAACTTTTGCATAATATGCATTATTGTAGTACCTATACATATAATTATATAAATTCAGCTTACACTTTAACTACACTTTACATATTAATTAAGTGTGTTAATCAATTGTGAGAAAGGGTCATTAATGAAAATGTAGCTTTCAAATCAAATGAGAATGTGTAATCTTGACCATGAAACTAAAAGAATTGGGTGGCTCTATTTGAAAGTGGGGTTGATTTTTTTAAAATTCAAAAATAAAGGAGCAAACAAGTTGCATTTTGTCACTATGTTGCCATTATTTGATTTCTTAACCAATCATTAAACCTTTGGTAAGTGCTAATAAGAATATTAGTATTAGTATTAGGAATATGCCATTAAGACATAAGATATGTGTACATCTTTTTTCCCAAAAATTTCACTTATAAAATTATATTTGATATATTATTATTGTTATTACGCGATATTGAATAAATTACTATTGTATACTAAGAAAGGTTGTCTAATATGTAGGTAGAGTAGCAATTTAGTGATAATTAGTAATTCATCCGTCCACTTTTAGTTGTCATAATTTCTTTTTCTAGAGTAAAATGATAAGAATTTTGACTAATATTTTATAATATAGTTTTCATCATATTGATATGCAAAAAATTGTAATATATGGTACTTTTTATATAGTATTTGAATATCTAAATTTTTTTTTATTGAATTAATATAATTTAGTTTCATTTCGAAAATTAGTCAAATTCCAAATACATTGTCTCTTTCCTTTTACTATTTTTCTTTTTTGCTCTTTGTTTCTTTTACGCCAATTCAATATATATCATCAATAAGAAAAAACTAAATCCATATAAAATTATGGAAATACTCTAATTTTTTCCTAAATTATGAAAAAAACTAGATCAAAATCAAAACCCAAGAAAAATCATGATTCAATAACCCTTTCAAATTAAAAAACAATGAATCTTCGCTATCAATGTTGATGATTTTCCATTTTTAAAAGTCACGGACGACGCTCTGCTCAGAGTAGACTCAATAATTTTGGCTCAAATTCGTATTTGTATTTACAAATTCACATAACATATATATATATATATATAAATAAATTCATCTAAAACTCATGAATCATTTTTTCTTCTTCCAAAGTTCAGAAATCATAAACTCAAAATTTTAGCTTCGGAATTGAATTTTATAGGCGATCAGAGAAAATTGAGTAAATTACTTACATATCATCCATGAATTTAGCAGCAATCATGACGCTGGTGATAAGAAGACGATGAATATTGAAGGAGTTGATAGGCAAAGAAGGTTGACACTGAGTAAATCGATCGAGATAAACATAAGCAACAACGAAACAACAAGGGCTACAATTTGCGTACTTGAAAATCCTCTCTAAATAGCTCTGAATTGAGATATTTGGCCGTGTAAGTCCATGAAAAACAGAGATCTTCTGTGGTTGAAATCGGCCATTGATATCGTTAGCTTCAGCGACGCGTTGGAGAAGAGAAGATAAGTAATCGATGAGTTTCGGCATCAGATTTTGATTTTGAATTTCCAGTTCTGCCATTGTTGTTGTTGTTTTGGTACAGAGAAAGAAAGGGAAAAAGGGGATGTGTATGAGTGTGTAATGTGTTGTTTAGATGTTGTAATATATAAGGGATTTTTCATTTTTTATTTTTATTTTTTTCCTATTTTGTGAAGGTTTTGTTTTTTTTATTATAAAGAATTGTTGTTTTTTTCCGAATTTTGTTTGTATTTAATTTAATTTTTATTTTCTTATAGGTAACAACCTGTAATGTTGGTTGTTATTTTTTGGTGGGTAACTTTAGTTAGACAAAAATAGCCTTGTGTATTTGAAATATGTCATTTCAGACTATATGTTGATGTTTTTTTTTTTTTTTTTTGGCGGAATATATGGAGATTTAATGAATTAGATGTGTTTTATTTAGTGCACGATCGAATTAATGTTAGTACTAATTACACCTTTGAACATGACATTTTGATATTTTTTATGCTTCCAAACGACCTCAGCTTATGACTGTATATCTCTTAATTATTCTATTGAATTTTGTTACTTTCTATCATCACAATTCACAAATAACTCTTTAACTTAGATCAATAGAAACAAAACAATTTGTCTTTGATTTCTTTCTCTGCTTGGATTTGAAAACCTGATCTCTTTTTCGGTCGATAATATTGATTGCTAGACTATAAATTGAATTTTTACTTTTGCTTCTAGTAATCTTATTTTTTGGGGTGTCTTTTAGGCTAGAAATTAAAGTTTATATGGAATTGAGTTAGATTTGGATTCTTTAATTTGAACTTAAGTTTGTGAGAGAGGGAAAGATTGTTTGGTTTGGTTGTGTTGAGTACTTACCTTTTCTTTTTTAAGATTTAAAGTTATTAATTATAAGCTCTTTTCCCCCCCTTTCTTGTGGGAAAAAGTGTTAGAAAAATGATAATGGGGAAAGAGTGATGGCATGCCTTTTAGATTAATTATCATGTGATTACATGTGGATTAGTGTTCCTTACATGTTGATTGTAGGTCCCATTTTTTTTTCAAATTAAAATGATCTTTCATGTGTTTTGATTCTATGAGCAATTAGGTTACATAATTAGGATTTTGTTTTGCATCTTAATAACACTTTAATACAACAATGTTCTTGCTTTTCCAGCCATAATTATAATTTGTAGGCAAAAAAGGATCCAAAAGAAATTAAATAGATCGCCGCGATTAGATCTCTTCACATTCAAAATTCAAATTATATTATTGAACTTATTTAAACAATAAACTAGATTTGCATATGCTAATTATACATAAATCTTGCCATTATCATAAAAAGTTTTGATGGATAAAATATTTAGATCTTGAGGGCAAAATAGAGAAATGAATAGAAGAATAAAAAGCATAGAATATACAGCAAGGTTCATTTTTAATAAGCTTTTTTGTCCCTAATAAGTCATAGTTGGCAAAGGTACATTTTCTTGCTTATTCACAAAAAAAAAACAAGGTGCATGTCTGTGCTCATTTTGTCTACTGGCACCATGTCTAGCCTACTATTAGAAATCACACTTATTTTTATTTTTGTTATTTACATATACACATCATTGTTGGTGCATTAATGGCAAATCTTTTTTGACAGTGTAAAAGAAAAAGCTCAAATATGTTATTAAACTTTCAGAAAAGGCTCATTTATGTCATCAGTTAAAATTTTGTTCATTTATGCCATTATCGTTAAATAAAAGGCTCATTCATGCCATTATTTTTTAACATAGTTTTGCAAAACCATTTTTGACACGTGGCCAATTATAATTCGGCCACGTCATCAATTTTTTTAATAAAAAAAATTTTAAAAAAAACAATTCAATTTTTATTCAGAATTTTGACGTGGTCAATTATAATTCGGCCATGTCATCAATTTATTTAATTAAAAAAAAAATCAATTTTTTTTGAGAATTATGGTTTTTTTTTATTAAAAATATTGATGAGGTAGCCGAATTATAATTGGCCATGTGGCAAAAATGGTTTTACAAAATCACCGTTAAAAAATAATGGCATGAATGAGCCTTTTTCTTTAACGGTAATGGCATAAATGAGCCAAACTTTTAACTGATGACATAAATAAGCCTTTTCTGAAAGTTCGATGACATATTTGAGCATTTTTCCTAAAAATAATTACATTCTTACGTTACCTATTGATAACAATTATATTTTTGAAGAATCAAAAATAAGCAACATAACTTATTATTCTATCCATAAACTCGTTTGGTAGGAACAATATCGCTATATAATTTTGTTGTTTCATATTGTATTTTTTGTTCAAGGGATTTTAAAAAAAAATCGATCGAGTAGATGGAATAATTAATATCTCATGACAAGGTTAAATTTTTGTTACCAAGAGGAAATTTCCTCCTCTAAATTAAATAATTCAGTCCAATAAAGGTTGATGGAACTATCAGAAATTTGGTGAATGACAAATTGGTTCTAACCTTATATGAATCGACTCATTTTCATGTACTTTGGTCATTAAATATAGTGATGCTGACAATTTGATATTTATATTGCTCAAAGATAGTAGTTGAAAGAAATAATTAAGATGAAACGTGAATTTATTCGGAAAATATCATTATTAGAAACAAAATATCATAACATAATATTCAAATTAATAATAATCATACTTGCCCTCCCGAGTATTGGTACACCTACATTTAGGTATGTAATTTGAGGTGTTAAATAGGTAGATTGAGCTGAATTTGAACAGGTTAAAATGAGTCGAGTTAATAAATGGTGAATTATTGATCCGTTTAAAAGTTACTTATGATCAAATGAATTGTATTGAGATAGGCTAAAATGTGATTCAGAATTCAACCAGATTAATTCTTACTAAATTATAATTGTTTTATATAATTACCTAATAATATTACTTTTTTTTATTATTATTATACTACATAGAACATTTCAAATAGAATTTTTTTTTATTGATTAATTTGGACAATATATCAATCCAAATTTTGATGGATTTGATTAAATAAATAGACAGATTAATAAATTTGTCAAAACTTAAACGAGTTAAACATATATATATTATGTTTTCATGAAAGAGTATATATAAGGGCAGCTACTTTACTACCTTACTTTAAGAAATTGCCAAAGCTTTACCATTTATTTGGTGTTACCTTTTCTTGAGGTAAATATCTTAAGAAATCAATCTCTTAATAGCAATATTCTAAATTTTGCATTCTAAAATGGTTACAATTAGTTACTTCATCTTATATAATAATTGTCATATTAATTGTTCAGATAATTATGTTTATTGTAACAATGGCATAACTTCTCACTCAAAAGATGTACAATATTTACAGAATAGTTATAAAATTTTAAAAAATAATTTAAATAATTTTCTCAGTGAAAGAATTCTTCCCTCGAACTTCAACTCGAGTATATATATTTTTATGTAGCAAGAACTAACTAAACAAAGAAAGTAACCAAACTTATAATTGATCAATTTAACGTAGTTCAAAAGAAAAGGAACAAAAAGAACTCAACCATAGTGTTTTATTAGAAAAAATTCTATAAATGAATTAGTTGTTATAACAAGAAAAAGGTGAAAAATATATAGATCATATATAATCAAATAAAGTACTACATAAAGATATGAGAAAAAACAAAAATCAACAGAAATGTGCAAGAAATAATAAAGGTTAATTCTTTTCGTCACTTCTTCACGCATGTTTTATATGATTAATGCTCAATACAATTTCTTTTTATGTATAATCAATGACATATTTATCTCAATGACATATTTACCTATGACAGATAATTTGACTTATTTTTAAGATTATGAAATTCAACATTTTAAGAAAGTTTATTTGTAAATATCTTTTGTGTGATCTCATAGAGGCAAGATTGCACCGTTTAACCCTATAAATAGAATGATCTTCTGAAATAATAACCTAACACAAAATAAGGGGCAAATGCAAATCAAATAATCCTTGAAACTCTTCTAAATATCAACGTATATAACTTAAACTCAATTATAAATAACACTATTCTCACCAAAGATTTAGTTTGTCAATGTCATTTGAATGTTATTAATTATGTACAATATGTATATAACTCTTAAGGGGTTTCGTGTCGTTTTCAACAATTTAGTGTTTTACGTCCACATAATATACAAATATCCAAGCATACAGCTGGATTATATGAACAATTAAAATCTAAAAACTTTTTTTTTAGACAAAAGATTATAAGACATTGGGACTAAATCCCCGACCTCAACGTTGCACATGTGAAACAAATCCAAAATGAGAAAGTTGTTAAGCCAAATTATTTTTAAATGAATAAAACGGATTAATTTTGTGTTAAAATGAAAAGAATTGGTTCATTTTTGTATTAAGTTGATAAAACATGCAAGTACTTTCTACCTTAACAAAAAATATTTTGTTTTAGTATTGTTATGTTACACTCTCTCTATTGTTTTGGTTACTATCTATTGTTTTTTATTTTTTCTATCTGTTTTTTTCTAAATTCTTTTTGCTTTCAATCAATGGTCTATCGAATACAGTTTCTCTATTTCACTTCTAAGGTAACTAGATAAGGTCTGTATACACTCTACTCTCTCCAAACTTCACTTTGTAGACTGTACACCAAATATATTATTGTTGATTATTAAGAGCTTGTCAAACGAAACGACTTCATTGATCTCTATTTCAAACTAGAGGATGAAAACTCTCTTGATAGAAATCGTTTTATAAACTTAATTTTTAGTGGACTTACTAAATTCGAATTCAAATTAGTTGGACGGTAAATTCTAACGACAATATAAAATAAATAAAGGGGACTAAAATAGCACTCCCATGCCCTACCACTCCTCCCCTAAAAGAAAAATAATATTTACTAAAATAAAGTGGGTAGTTTTTTCCTTGGAGTGAAACAAGAGCAAAGCATGTCTTGTAAGAGAGTTGTTCTCCATATTTTGAGCTACTCTATATAAAAAATCAATTAAAAAACTGAAAAGGCTCAAATATGTCATTAAACTTTTAAAAAAGACTTATTTATGCCACTCGTTAAAGTTTTGGCTCATTTATGTCATTACTGTTCAAGAAAAGGCTCATTCATGCCATTATTTTTTAACAGTGGTTTTGCAAAACCACTTTTGACACGTGTCAAATTATAATTCGGTCACGTCATCAATTTTTAAATAAAAAAGTAATAATTCTGAAAAAAAAAGTTAATTTTTTTGACTTTTTTTATTAAAAAATTGATGACGTAGCCGAATTATAATTTGCCACGTCATCAATTTTTTAAATAAAAAAATCAAAATTCTAAATAAAATTGAATTAATTTTTTTATTATTTTTTTTTATTAAAAAAATTAATGACGTGGCCGAATTATAATTGGCCACGTGTCAAAAATGGTTTTGCAAAACCATTGTTAAAAAATAATGACATGAATGAGTCTTTTTTTTAACGATAATGACATAAATGAGCCAAACTTTTAACGAGTGACATAAATGAGCCTTTTCTGAAAGCTTAATGACATATTTGAGCCTTTTTCTGTTAAAAAATGTATACAATATACATTATATATATATATATATATTATCTTTCCCATGTGATATTATGATCCACCCCCACCCCCACCCCTAAGGCATACCCTACTATCATGGCTTTCCCGCATCCCTCGCCACCAAATATTTGTTTGTATCTATGTCTGTACTATCACTATTTTATCTAAATATATATATATATATATGGTCATGGCACAATGATAATGTATTATTTAGTATATAAAAATAAGGGTTAACCCATCGGTGGCCCCCTAAAGTTGGCATCAACTTTCACTTAGACATCTGAACTAGACTTTGTTCATTTTAGACACCTCATGTAAGGTCCTGATATGTCATTTGGACACTTTTTTTACATTCAACAATGATATGATGGTGAGTGTGTTCCACTCGCGGATGATGTGTAAAGTGTCAAATTAAATGAGGACACTTGTCATTTTGTTCAAAATAATTCTTAAATAATAAACTATCAATTATTTTTTTTAAAAGATCGCCAATGGATCGATGACACGTGGCATTTCTTCCCAAGCAAAAACAAAAAAAGATTAAATCACCTTAAAAAATCTTTAGGGGTTCTTCTCACTGCACACACCCATTAATCTTCTACGATATACCAAAAAAAGATTCTATCTCTTTTACTTAATATTGTTCAATCGTTCTATGATATAAATTTAGTAGACTTTTGTAACTCAAATTTTTTCAAATAAATGATGCTCCACAAATTTTATTGCTAAAAGAAAATTCTACAGATTTTATTGCTTAAAAAAAATAATCTAAGATCCAATGAACTTCTAAAAATACAATTGTGTACGTGTTCATATCACATTGTTAAGTTTCTTTTAAGGAGATTATCTCATTTTTTTTAGTGACTTTTTATTCATCCCCAAATTTTCATTTTTTTCCTTCAAATTTCAGTCTTTTTTCCTCAAATTAAATTGAGGAAGAAGGAAATCATCCTTGGGAAATCATGGGGAAAGCTCTGACGTTTGAAATTAGATTCCTTGTTTGTGGCATCATCGAATATATTTTACCATGGAAGAAGTTCAAGCTTGAGGAAATGGTGGTTGAAAAAATGGGGGAGAAGAAGGAAATATAAAATAAAAATTGGCTAAAAAAGAGTCTAACGCGCGGTTACTGAGTGGATCACACTCACTATGCCATATCAGCAAAAAGTGTTAAAATGACACATCAGGGCCTCACATGAGGTGTCTAAAATGAACAAAGTCTAGTTCAGGTGTCTAAGTGAAAGTTGATGCCAACTTTAGGGGGCCACCGATGGGTTAGGCCTAAAAATAAAGGAAACATATTGTTTGTTTTAATTATCTTAAAAAAATATTGAAGATATTCTTGAATTTATCGTAAATTATTAGTTTTGTTTTTGAGTTATTGATAGTATTATAACAATTTCTCTATTTGACTAATTAAACTTGAATATGCTTTCGATCTGCGATATAACACATAACAAGTAGTTTCAAACTTTAGTAAAAGCATGAATCTCTTACAAAAAGTCAAAAATAAAGTGTTAGAAAGCACCCCCTGAATTTGGCGAGAATTTAGTGGGTATTTCACTCATTTTGTAAGATCGATGGTGTATTTATTAAGTTTCGTTAGTCAAGTAAATGAGTGTTTTTAAATTTGTCAATAATCAAAAATAAAATTAATAAATTGTATCGAATTTAAGAGCATTTCAGTACTTTTCTTTTATTGGATTCGATTGGACGTTAAGGGTAAATAAGAAAATAATTTAAAGGTTTATGACATAGCACAAGTACTATACATCAGTAGTGATTAGTGATAATTAGTATGACGTATTACAAGCGTATTTTATTAAAAATAAATTGAAATTTATAAAAATATAAAGTTTTTGAAATATAAAAATGTCTCAATCAAATTTCAAATGCTTTTAGAAGGAAAGGGACTGCGGCTCCACCTGTTAATGTATGTAATTTGAATTTTAAAGATTTAAACTGAAGTTCAGATTTTCAAAAGAACAATAATTTAGTTTATTCCCAAAATATATTTTAGTTTGTCTTTTAAAATATTCTTCCAAAAAAAAAAAAGTTATTTACACTTTCACTTCGATTTTGTGCTGGTCTTTTTCAAGATAGATAAAAAAGAGAGAGTAAATTTTAAGAATAATAAAGATAAAAAATCACCATCTATATATGTATATGAATATTACATTTGTATGTAATGTTCTTTGTGTTAAGTTAGAGTGGCGAGCGAGATTGGGAGACAGAAAGAGAGGCGAGCGAGAGAGAGTATAGAGAGGTAAATTTTATATGTATATTGGTTATATAATTGTATATATGTAATTACTATGTTTATGTATCAATGATTATGTTTGTATATCTACATAAAATTTGAGTTCGTATACAATTGAAGCGAGTTAAAATAGTTGTATATGTATACTAAATTTCTCTCTCACTGTATACAAATACAAACTATATATTATATTTTGTATAATTTATGTTTGTATAAAGCACGCGAGAAAGAGGCAAAAGAGAATGAAAATTTGTATTTTATAATTATAAGTATATAGAACAGGGAGATTTGTATTCGTATTTATATATACGGTCTCCTTCGCTTTATACAAACATAAACACAAATTATACATTTATGTTTATATAAAATGAGAGAGACGAGCGAGAAATGATGAAAAAAGAGAAGAGTGACGAGCGAGATTCCAAAGAAAGAAAAGAGAAGCGAATGACAAGAAATTTCTTGTGAATTGGAATTAAATGAAATTATAGCTATAACATTTATTTTGGATTAATAATTCAATATAATACATAATTTTTTCTCAAAAAGGGAAAAAACAAGTTTATATTTTCACATTATCATAATATTGATGAGCTATATTTGATGCCCTTAAAAAAGTTGTGTCCCACCAGACATAAACAAAAAATTAAAGGACAATGAATTTGAATAGCAAATAATGCAATTAAATGAAAAAAACAATTATGAAAACAAAGTAGTACGTCCATTTCATTCAGCAAAACTATGGGCCTATCCCAACGTCCTGTGTCCTTTTTTTTCTCTCTCGGTTTTACCCCTTGCTTTCTCGAAATTGCATTTTGATTCAATATACTTTCTAGATGTCAATTTATGTGACATATTTTATTTTTTCGAGAGTTAAACAATTTAAATTTATCAAAAAATTTGTTCATGGAATCTTAAATTTTTTTTTGATTATTGTGATATACGACTCGGTTTATTTAACTTTTAACTGATAAAAAAGTGATTTTGGTCCTTTCATATAGAGAATGTATTATTGACCATGTATCGACATATATATATTACCGTTAAATATAAAATAATAATATAATTGAATAAAAAGTGAGCGATAAAAATACTAATATCATCCCTAATTTTCTTCTTATTAATTTTACGGATGATTTATCAATTTTATTTTATTATATCAAAGTCATTAAACTATTTTTTGTGACAAGATTTGGTTATATATAAAAGGGCCTAAAATATCCTCGTATTGAAAATGGTACAAAATTATCCTCCATCCATCTATTGGCTCCAAAATGCCCTTATCATCCACCTATTGGCTCTAAAATATCCTTCTCATCAAAATTGACTGCTTATCTAACGGTTTTAAATTTAAAATGTTTAAATATTTTTTAAAAATATTTGACGCTCAACTATTGGTTATAATTTAATTTATTAATATTATTTATAAACCAACCCACTCATTAATAATTAAATCTCACTCAATAATAAACCAATTCTAATATCAAAATCGCCCTAAACACTACTAAAATACGATGAAATTATTCGAGTCCGAATCGAAGCCACAATTTAATTTAGGTTGAGCCGCATATTTAGGAGAACACTTTCAATAGGATTCTCTTTCAAGCTTGAATTTGAAATTTACGATCAAAGGTAAAGAAATATTGCATCTCGAATTAATTCATGCCTTTTTAAAATATAATTGTATAAATATTTATGATTTGTTTTAAATATTAAAACTTTAATATATTAATTTTATAAAAAAATACCATCACATAATTGAGACGAATGAATAATTAAGATGAACATAGTCAGACTTTTATGTTTATCGTTAATTTTATTTAGACACTTGAGTTATAATATATTTTGAATGGGGACTTGAATGTATGATAATGTACTTCAATAGATATTTTCGCCTCAAATGTTTAAAAACACTCATTGGCAATAACTTTTTTGTTGTTGCATTAGTAATGGGGCAGGATTATTAATTGGGCGGGGTTTAGTTAGTATTGGGTGGATAGTGAATTTATTTATAAATTATATTAGTAAGTTAAATTATAACAAATATTTGAGCGCCATGTATTTTTAAAAAAAATATTTAAATAACTTAAATTTAAAACCGTTAAATAAGTGATCAATTTTGAACCCAAAGGTGGATGACAAGGGTATTTCGAAGTCAATAGGTGGGTGAGAAGGGGATTTTGGAGCCACTAGGTGGATGAAGGATAATTTTATACCATTTCTAATACTTTAAGAATATTTTAGATTATTTTCCGGTATATACATATTTTATATATATATGTTGCACAATTGTATTATTGTTAGGAGTAAAAGATGCCACCGTAATGTGGCTCAAGGCACATGATAATTTATTTTTTTAAAGAAAAAATGGCATCACCGACGATTTTAATATGTTTTACTATATGATCCTACCAAAGTATAAATTGAGTCCTAAAGTTACGCCTTTAATGCTTAGCTTAGACTAGGCATGATACCCCCCAACTTGATTTGTTCCTCCTTGTGGTGGTGGGGTTCCTATAAATATATCATAAATCTTACAACTTATTTATGTTGCATTTCTGTCGTTAAGCTACTCCGTCTATTTTTAATAGTCATAAGTTTTTTTATAGTCAAATATTTTATAATATATTTTTTAAACATGTTGATATGTAAAATATTACAATATATTTTTTAATCATGTGGTCCTAAATTAAAGTTTGTCAAATGTACAAAATTATCCTTTAATCTTGTGGCCTTAAATATGCCACGTGAAAAGTTGTTACCAAAAAAAGAAAGTTGTCATTCTTTTTGAAACAAACTTAAAAGGAAAGGAGATCATTCTTTTTGAAACAGAAGAAATAATCTTTTGGATAATAATTTTTTAATTTTAATTTTTAACTTCAACCAATACTAATAATTATTTTTATTTATTGTTATGTCCATGCGGAGAGTGATGTGATAATTTTTTAAAATAAAAGAGATTGCTTTACACACACCATGATAAGAGTGGTATAAAAGAGAGAAATGTGTTTCTCAAACTAAAAAGTGATAGTTTAGGTATGAAACTTACACTCTCAATAGTTTAAGTATGAAACTCAAAAAAAGAGTACATTTTTTAACACTTATCTCTTGTTTTAACTTTAGTTTACCTCATCATGGTTCGTAGTCTAAATAATATCAAATTAAAAATGGGCTAGCTAATGGTATGAGAAAACATATTGTACTTGTGATTTTGGCGAGTTTAGTGAGGTATCTATATATAACGATCTTGCTTCTACTCGACTCTAACGCACCTCACCTAAGTATTGCCTGAAATAATCTTTTGTGAAATATATAAGAAAAAGCAACGAAAAAGATAAAGAAAGACGTGTTAAACTTGTGTTTTCCCAGTCGACCATCGATTGATCACGAGTCTACACATCCAATCAGCGCATAGTGAATGAAAAAAACGTTAAATGACGTCTTATTTCCTTTTTACACCTTGTTTTCATATGAATTGATGACTTTGTTGAAGAATGACAACATTTTCAAATTGGTAGTCAATAAGATGAGTGTACTCTTTGTAAAACTTGACAATCTCCTACCTTTGAGCTAATGTGAGTTAGAGCATATTTGGCATTACCACTAAAAACTGTTTATTTTCATAAACATTTAAAAAAAAATAACTTTCCAGAATAGTGCTTTTGAAAAAAAAAAAACAATTCGTGTTTATCTAATTTATTTGAACAGTATTTTTTTATTTGTAAATTTTGTTTGACTAATTTTTTTAAAAAGTGCTTATGAGAATCAAATTACGATTAAGGACAAGTATTAATATACTATTAATATTAAGATTATTTTCTAGAGAAAACTAGTTTAAGGGCAACTTATTTATGTTGCATTTCTATCGTTGACAATAACAAAGTACGTGCTATTATTACTACATTTAGAAGTGATTGTTTTAACTTGAGTTTACCTCATCATGGTTTGTAGATCTAAATAAAATCAAACTTAAAAATGGAGTAGCTATTGGTATGAGAAAACATGTTGCACCTATGATTTTGGCGAGTTTAGTGAAGTATCTATATAACATTATTTCAAGTCTGACTTTTAAAGCATACGTATGAAAAAAAGAACTTTTTGCTTTGGACTTTTTGCTTTGATAGATCTTTCCTCTCAAAATAGATTATACCTAACTATTGCCTGAAATAATCTTTTTATGAAATACATGAGGAAAAAAAAACAAGTTTTGTTTCCTTTTTAGACTTTGATTTCATATGAATTCATGACTTTGTTGAACAATTACAAAAGTCCAAATAAGTAGTAGTAAACTTCTCATAAGGCTTGAAAATTCTCCTTCCTTTGAACTAATTTTTGTTTGTGAGTCAGGCCTAAGATCTAATTTAACAGATTCAAGTGTGGGGAATTCATAAGCTAAACCATGACAGAAGTTAATAGTGGGGTTAGAACACACAAACACTAGTGTGAAAAGTATTTTCACCGCCCATCCTTACGTAGCTACTATTTGTTAGGGGTTCACAAGTTAATATACATATTTATTTATTTAATTTTCTAACAATAATACAGGGTCTGCCAAAAAGTTAGGGGTTCATCCGAACCCACGTCCTAGCTCCGCTTATAGTGGGGATAATTAACAACTAAATGAATGTTATCTCTGCCTATGAAATTTGAATGTTTGATCTTTCTACTGTATGCTTGTAATGACTCTCTTGGTCATTTCTGTGTTTTGTCTTTTGTGCGTCGTTTAGAGCGTTCCTATAGTGATCCCAAGTCATTTATGACTTGCTGGGACTGACAGTTCGGTCACCTGGTCGTCCGTTTGGTTATTGTGCGAGTTTTAGTGTTTTTGGAGCTTATAAACCTGGAACGATTATTTTCGATCAAAAGTTCAAGAAGATGACATCAGAATCCAATTCTGACGATTCCATCAGCTCTAGACGGGTCCTTTTAGGCTAGTAGCATTATCGGCACGACTTCCAAAGTTTTCAGTGTGAGTTGGTGCAATTAGGCGTTTTAGCTTTAAGTTTAAGGCTAAGTTTGACTTTAGTCAACATTATGAATAAACGCGCTCGGATGAGAATTCTGTCAGCACGGGTAGCTCCGAAATGTCGAGTTTAGTCTAGTTTGACCCTTCTTTTGTGTCCTGAGGTTTTCGATATTTTTCCGAGCCCTTTTGTAGTTTTTGACTTAAAATGACCGATGGAAGTGGGACCCACTTTTTATCGAGATGACATCTGATGAAAATTTTGACTGCGACGTTGAGTCCGGAATGTCAAATTTGGTAGGGTAACATATTTGTTTTATTTTTATCAGGTCCCGAACGAATTCCGAGCAACCAAAGTTGAAATCTGGTGTAGCCCTTTTAGCGACCAGAATTTGGGGTTTTAACTACCATATTTTTGGGGTTATTGGCGACCAATTTCGTCTTTTATAAAAGCCCAACTCAGCTTCAGCCCTCTTCTTGAAAGTGCTATATCTTGAGCTATAGAGGTCCGATGTTTTGGCGATTCAAGAGGCTAACTTGAGTGAATTTTTGAGGAGAACGTGTTGGCTTGGTTGGAATTCACATTTGAAATCTTGTTGAAGGTAAAAATTGTGTTTTAACTGATGTCATAGCTCATTTTCGGGAAAACTTTTAGAAGATGATTTTTGGCCATTTTAGATCCGAATCTGGTGATTCAAAAGCCTACATTGTGGGGGTTTTCATGAAGATCGTCGTGGTTTGATTGGTTTTAGCATTTGGACCTTCATTTCTGGTAAATTCTTGTAAATTCTTGTAAATAGCTGCTGCCATTGTTGTTGAATTTAGCATAGTATTGAGTTTTTGGTTGCATGTTCGTGTTGGGACTGTTTCGAGCCCCGAATTGTATTCCAATTTGGAACACAAGTTTCGAGAGCTGTTTAGGACCTATATTTGGGGTTAATTCTGGAATTTTCAATGCGGGTCCCACTTTTCCCGTTTTGATCGCGAAATTGGTCTGTCTCTGTTTCTGTTTCTTGCGATTTTAGTTTCTAAACGACCGTAATAACGTTGTGACTCTATTTTTGATAGTGTATCAACATTTCGAGGCCATTCGAAAAGGAAAAACTCCAAAGAAGTGATTTTTGGAGCGCGCGTGATCTGCCTACAAGTAGGCTACGGTTTTCTTTTCTTAAATTGAACTCGAACATGTGAATGCATGTTGATTAGTTGGGATTTGGGTTGGTTAGTTATTGAATCATGCATAGGTGTTATAAATCATGTTTTGACCTATTTCTGAGAATTATCGGGTAACTGTGAGCACGTTTTATGTTATTAATTAACCTTCTTTGCTATATGAAGTATTTGTATGCTTGAATACTATTTATTGGAAGTATGTTGGGCCTTACTTTAGGTTTGACTATAGTTTGCCTTAGAAATACATAATTCGAAACCGGTATGACTTAGTTTTGCCCCGGCTTTGCTCGGTCGGCTTAAATCCTTGTAGACCGGTGTAGCAGACTTGAGTCTTATTGTTTGGGCCTTAGCTAGACAATGAGCTAACTCCGGCGATAGTTATCCTTACTTCTTTAATGTTACGGCTTCACGAGTTACATCGGTGACATGAATTCCGCTCCGCAATTCAAAGTTGATTTTCGATTCGATTTCAAGGACTTACATTGATTGACTAAGTGTGGATGGTGTTCCACGTGTATTTATGATTATGGATAGATAGAGACTCTTTCAACAACTATATTTGTCGGGCATCTGGATTTAAGGCCCGGCCTCGACTTCATTGATGATTTTCGAAGAGCATCTGATTCAAGATCTGGCCTCGATCCACATACTTATATAGAGCATCCGGTTAGAGGTCCGACCTTAGTTACTTATATTTTGTGATTGGCTAGTTGTGTAATTCTGGTGAGCGTCCGGTTCGAGGCCCGACCTCTATACCATCAGATTCTACTATTTGGTTTTGAGCATCTGGTTCGATGTTTTTTGGCCTTGGTTTTTGTTCCCCTTAGTTATAGTTATTCTGTGTGCTCGTAATGCTTACGGGGGTCCGTTCAAGTTTTTATTTAAACTTGCGCACGAGTGTATCTTCTGGGCTTATGGGGGTCCAGTTAGGTGTAGTTAGCTCATATATTACTTCTACACTCGTGTGCATTTCATTGTTACTTAGACTTCCATTCTTAACCTCTAGTGATGTGATTCCGTCTTTTCATATTGCTTTACTTTCAAGTTCATCGGCCTATGATGCTTGCTGGGTAACTGTTATTTGGTACTCATGCTACACTCTGAATCTATTTTCGTGATGCAGGTCCAAGCACCAGTACCCAGCGTTGATCGAGTTTGGAGCAGTCTGGTCTGGAGACAGGGGTGAGCACACGACGTTTTGTACTATTTCAGTCTCCATCTGTATTTATAAAGACTTGTCTTTTCCCATTCAAGACACTCTAGTTTCGGTGGTCCACTTTTGGGAGTTGGTACTCGTTTTGTTGGTAGCTCTGTACTAGTGACTTCCAGGTTCTGGGAGAGATCCTTATTTGTATATATGTTTTGGTTTGCTTATGTTGTTATAGTGAATTTTGCCTACTCTTGTTTAGTTTTTACCTCAGATCCATTACGTGTTGTTCCGGTTACGGGTCGGCTTACTTACTAGTGGGTTATAGTAGGTGCCAACATGACTGGAGAAATCGGATCGTGACAATGCTAATAATAAAGGAAGTCATCAACCTAGCTAGTTCCTTCTGGCAATTGGATCCTTGAAGTTTGTCTAGGATGTGTTCCTGAAACTGTAGATCAAACATTTTAGCCCATTATAACAATCTTCCATAGTTTCATATGATAATTTATGTTGTTCAAACTCTAAGCCAAAGAACTGAAATAGCATGAACAAAGTAGCCATTAGAAGGTGCCACCAAGACATAAATGTAACTTTTATAGAGTGGTAAATGGTAAAATCAACTGTTGTACGCGGTAGAGTGTTGGCTGGTCAAAAACTCACATGTCAGAAGTTGAAAGTTGCGGAAATGAAGGTAATAAGATAGATGTGTGGCCATACTAGAAGATATAGGAATCAATCGAAGATCACCAAGACTAGGTGAGTTAAGTGAGAGGCTAGTTTTAATGGATTTTGGTAGCAGTGAGGTGTGAGAGGCTAGTTTTAATGGATTTTGGTAGCAGTAGAAGTAGATCAAAGAAGTATGGAAAAGAAGTGATAAGATAAAATATGACACAGTTTCAACTTATCGAAGATATGACCTTATGTTGTCAAGCTTCTCCTTTCATACCAGCAGTAGTATTTACTCTCATACGCTCTTCTTCATTAATTTTTGTTACTATGACTTAGTATTCTGATCTAGTTTGTTCATTTCTTTTCAGCAGACTCTGTCACACTTTCTTTAATTTTTGCCATTGCATCTTCCCTTATTTTGAGCGAAGCATCTATCGGAAACAGTCTCTCTAACTCCATGGTGAGGGGTAAGATTAGTGTACACTCTCCTTTCCTAAACTCCACTTGTGAGATTTATGTCGTACTTTTAAAGTATCCAGTAGAAGAACTCACTCATTGTATAAGAAAATCATGTACGAAGTCTACTAGAAGATGACAAGCTAATTCCTCTATAGTCAAAATAATATGCATCAAAGCACTGGAACTAGCTATATTATAGAAGGTAGAGGCAGTTTTTTATGTACTAGAACTTACATTGAAAATGCCTAATTTCCAAGCGAAGATCTCAATTCACGAACAAAAAAAATACACATACACTCACTCATAAATCATTTCCGCTTAGCTTTTCTATGGCCGCGGTTGAAATCATCATCACTATTTTCACCCTCGTCCTCCTCATCAGTGGTGTTATCGTCATCTTCATCGTCATCAGTCCCGGAAGGAGGTGAAGGGTCAAGCCTAGCAGCATCGATGGCCCACTTAATCACCTTTTCAACTTCATCATCATCATCATCCTCTTTATCCTCCACCACTGCGTGTTGCTTAGCAGATGATGAAGCTGAAGAATAAGCGGGAAGTGAGCTTTTGAGAGCTACCAATCTGGTAAGCAAGTCATCTGACTCGTCCGTTGTTGAGGTAGCTGAAGGTGGCTGATTGCCTAAACCCTTTTGGGAAATAGGTTTTTTGGGGGGAGTTTGCTTGGATCTGAGAGCTTGAAAACGTTGATCGAGATCTGGATCGATGAATTGGGTGGAAGAACCACGAGTCATATGGGAATTCAGACTCAGCTTGAGGACACGTCATCCTCTGCCGCACGGAGCAGCTCTTCCACCTCCTCCGATTCGCTCTCTTATAGTTTGATAAAATAGTCTTCTCTACTTTTTCTTAGTATTTAAAAATGGGTGACACAAATAAAATTTGGAGAATCAAGTAATATATTTTACTCTTTTTTGTTTAATATATGTGACAACAATAGAATTTCGCATAAATAAAGTAATAATTGATAAGTAGGAGAATTCAACTTATAAACAAGTCTACTATAAGGGTTTGTCCGATCGTTCCATCTTTAAATTTTTAAGTTGTTAATGGTAGTAATTTATACTAGTACTTTTTAGTCGCTTCAAATCGTATATGTTATTTCCTCCCACCAATATAATTTTGAAACTTCATCGAATTTTTTACATATTTCACTAGCAAGCAGGTTGACAAACACCTGCCTGTTTCCCAGACAATAATAGTGCCATCAGCATGAACACTAATCAACCACACATCAGCAAGTCAACTGGGCTCGGAACATAACTTAAAAAGGGATGAAGAGTAGAAGGAAAATGAGATATTCTAATTGAACCTCAAATCGGTTAATGCAAAATTCATCATATTTACAAATAAAATCTCCAACACACTTCTCTGACTTATATTGATTGGCGAAGATTCAACTTATAAACAAGTCTACTATAAGGGTTTGTCCGATCGTTCCATCTTTAAATTTTTAAGTTGTTAATGGTAGTAATTTATACTAGTACTTTTAGTCGCTTCAAATAGTATGTTATTTCCTCCCACCAATATAATTTCGAAACTTCATCGAATTTTTTACATATTTCACTAGCAAGCAGGTTGACAAACACCTGCCTGTTTCCCAGACAATAATAGTGCCATCAGCATGAACACGAATCAACCACACATCAGCAAGTCAACTGGGCTCGGAACATAACTTAAAAAGGGATGAAGAGTAGAAGGAAAATGAGATCTTCTAATTGAACCTCAAATCGATTAATGCAAAATTCATCATATTTACAAATAAAACCTCCACACACTTCTCTGACTTATATTGATTGGCGAAGTTAAAATAATACACTTCTACTTGATGTTCAATAAAATACATATATCGCGACATGGATCCTCAAACCTAGGAAAAGAAACCAAAATCAGTAGATATGTGTTTATCATGAATGTCTTGCTTCTCCGCTCTACACAAGACTCTTGCTTTACTCGAGCATCCACGTACCAAAAATCCAAATTCACAAGGCATTATCGCCAATGTGTGTACCTGGAAAAATAGTTGCATTTCAAAGTGAGTGAAAACGTCTCACAAGCTTTCTTGCAATTGGTTGAGCAGTATGTCAGATCCTTCATCGTTATCAGATGTATCCTTCTCTATTTCTGGCTCACTACTGGTAAATGAACCATTTGATAATGGAATATATGACATGTACTTTTCATCGTCAAGACACCCAACTTGCTTCAACACCTCCAACAGGGCATTCTTATTTTGTGTATCGTCTTCCTGCTCACAAAGCCTGAGAATGGAAGATACAGTTGTAGGTTTCGGTCTCCAGCTCTTTGATCCCTCAGTTGAAACAGCATCCTTCAAGCATGACAAAGCCTCTGATATTCTCCGATCCCTGATATGGCCTTCGGCAAGGATCTCACATGTCATTGAGTTAGGCTTTCCACCAGCTCCAATCATTTGGTCGAAGAAAGCACTAGCCTTGTCCACGAAACCCTTCCTCACGTAATAACCCAATAAAAGATTTCCTATTCTAGGATCATAGTGCACCTTAACAGGTAGCCACTCATCATATATCTTTTCTGCACCATCAATATCATCCACCCTCACCAGAGAAGATATTACAGAATGATATCCCAGGTTTGGAATATTTGGAAACTGCGATTGGTAGGTTTTCCAGATTCGGAGAACGTCTTCCTTTTTACCAAGACTACCATAGAGACTGATGAGATAATGATATGGAATTCGATCACGACCTGTGATTCTGCTCTCAACACTTTTCAAAGAGTCTTCAGCTTTTTCCAACTGCCCCAGCTTAATGTACATAGTAGCCATAGTGCTAAATGTAGTCCAATTTGGATTGATATCAGTGTCCAGATTCATTTGTTCGAGTACTTTTTCCATTTTTCTATAGATCCTTGAGATCCACATGATGATAACCAGATATTGTAGGAATATATATCTAGTGGAATTCTTTTCTCCTTCATTTCTGAAACCACGGATTCAACCTTGTCGTAGTCTTTAAGGTTCATATAGAGTGTCATCATCACATTGAATGGAAGAGCATGATCAGTGTAGCCTCTGTTTCTCATTTTATCAAGTAAAGATTCGGCTTGTTCCTTCTTTCTAGACCGCACAAGGCATTTAAAAGAGACCCATATATCCGCTTATCTTTTAAGGTGTCTGGCAACTTATCGAAGTATTCTTCAGCACTTGATATTCCATGTACTTTTGCTATCAGGTCTAATTGAATAGCAGTATCACTGGTGGTTAGTCTAAACCTCTCTGGTCTATTGTTCATCCACTCATACACCTGCAGGATACAAGATTAAGTTAAGCCCCAATGGAATTGCATTACATGGAGACATACAGTAAACTCAATGAGTTAAATGAGTAATGGAATCAAGAACGATTAATCAAGTTTTCATAATAGGACTGACAGAAAAATTGCATATTTCTCTAGTATACCAATTCACATTTGTATTCAGTCTAGCTGACAAGTATCGACCACAAGAAGTCTAAATAAAAAAGAACTTCTGTCTAAGCAAACCTTCACAGAATCGGTATCCACAGACACAACCAAGATTTCCAGTACTCTTATCTGGATCACAGCTTCATACTTCAGGACTATTGCATT
Source organism: Solanum lycopersicoides (assembly GCA_022817965.1). Lineage (NCBI taxonomy): Eukaryota > Viridiplantae > Streptophyta > Magnoliopsida > Solanales > Solanaceae > Solanum > Solanum lycopersicoides. The sequence continues at coordinate 115,382,302 of CM040618.1, forward strand.
AAGCAGCTCATACAAGCCCTCGGGAAATATAGTATTCAACGTGTTACCACTTTAAGCTACTCATACTCATTACATAATTAGGAGGATGATCCTTTTCACTTATGCCCAAAGTTTTGTCAATAGAAGCTTCTTCATGCCATTGATTAGAACTATAATTAAATTGGAAATGGCTGGGGAAATGCAGTTCTGTTATACGATAACAAGTTTAAGATGTTTAATTCCAACTTATCCTTGAGAAACACATAATGTAAACTATTTTAAACCAAACCTAATAATGCAAGCAAAGCAACACAGAGAACACAAGTAATCACAAATCAATTTAAAAACCAAAAAGACTCGAAGTTAACTGGTTCAACCAAGAAATTCAAGCATAGTTTAGCCAGAGTAACCAAAGCAAGAAACAGATAAAACCCCACAAAAAGATTCAAACTTTAATTGATTAGGTACCTCAAAAGCCAACTTATAACGCCTAAACTTCCTTAGCTCCTTAATGACCCTAGAAAGCTCCCATTTCGTAACCTTTTTCCCCTCATTCTCCCACTGATTCAACACACTAACAGAGCCTCTTTCTGGTCCATCATTCATAGATATTCTTTTGTAAATAGCATTCCATTTCACTATTGGCCGCCTCTCATAGTCAACAGTCCCATAGCTATGCACCTGTGATGTTGATGAACAACTAATAACTGAATGATGATTCTTTGAACATATCAAGGGTTTAGTAAAACCAACCAAATTGCAAAACCCAGATGGAAAAGAGAGTGAATAAGATAGGGACGATGAAAAAGAGACATAGTTTTCAGTTTTTTGATGTGGAGGTTTAACGGTGGTGATGGGTTGTAGAAGCATTTTTTTGGGGTTTGTAGGGTTTTTGAGCTTCAGGGGTTCTTGATTTTCTGTTAAAACTTTGGTTGTGCGTAAAAGATAAGATATCGACCTGAAGAATTGTCGAATTGTAGTGACAGAGTGACCCTCTTGGTTTCTTTTATGTCGATTGAGTCCTTTAAACCTTCATTTGTTTGCACTCTCAGTCCAAGGACCAATTCTGGAATAGATTATGGGAGTATCCGATACGAAGAAAAATATTTTCCTTTAAAATAACTGAGACTTTTTACTTATAGTGTGTAAGCCAAAAGTTTAAAGTGAATTTTGAAACTTTTTAACTGTTAAGTCTACCTCTATTCTTGTATTTAGTAAATTCAAAATTTATACATATATATACACCAAAAAAATTCCTATATATGCAATATAATTTTCTATCTATGGAGTTTGGGGTGATCACAATCGCCCCCTTCTAGATCTTCCCTGGGTTGTGTGGTGGTGGGGATGAGCGTTACGAGATTGGAGTGAAGATGAGGTGTGTTGAAGGGTGATGAGAATATATATAATCAATATGGAATGTCACTTATGAAACTTATTTTTCCTGCTCCAAATATAAGAAAGATAGAATATATAGTATTACTATAGTATATACTATAAGAATATGTATGTACGATGTATAGTATTTTTATAGTATAAAATAAAGCTATATGTACGTACAATGTATAGTATTATTATAGTATAAGATAAGTTATTTTTCCTATGAATTTAACTTCTACTCACAATTGTGTTTAGTCACATCTATAATAATAAATGCAACTTTAGATGGAATTTGATATAACAAACAGAATATTAATCTTGTTAAAACTCGTTAAATTATACAGATAACATGAAAATTCTGAGCTCTATGAATATATGTAAGTTTATACCATTTTCTTTTGGGAAACTTATATAAATATACTATAATAAAAAAATATTTATCATTTATAGCAATAATATTTTTTTTTCACTTGATCACTTTTAATTCATTTATAATACAAGTTTAATTCATATTACAAAGAATAATTTTTTATTCACATATAATACAAATTTTAATGATAAATAATTCATTTATCACACATTTTAATATACTTATAATATAATGTGTCAAATTTTTACCAAACAAACATAATATATTTTTAAAACAATTATAATTCATATATATTGCATACATAATTCACTTTTAATACATATTACAGATTTAACATAGTATTGCTATAAATGATAATAAATAAAAAGTATTACTAAAATCAATAATTATTTATTAAAATATATCAATTGATGTAATTTTTTGTTTTCTTTTATACAAAGAATAAGAAGAGGACTGACCAAGTCCAAGCTAGTAGGGGTGGGCATAAAAACCGAAAAACCGAAAAACCGAACCGAATCGAATTATTTCGGTTTTTCGGTGTCGGTTCTTCGGTTCTTCGGTTCGGTGTCGGTTTATGATTTTCGGAACTTCGGAACTTCGGTTCGGAGTTCGGTGCAAGGGTCCAAAAACTACGGTGCACCGAAGAACCAAAGTTTTATTAAATAAATTTTAAAAAATTTAATAATATTGCTTAGTTAATAATACTTAAACATTTTTTACTCAAAATATTTACATGACCTATTTAAATGTTTTACTTAAGCTAGCAATTACGATAAAAAAATGTTTTACTGATAAAACATTATAATGACAATTTAGTTCCTCTTCTATTTATGTACATGAGTCCTTATATTGCTCTCTTCTTTATTCATTTAGGTATGGGAGAAACCAAAAATATCGTCGCATATTTATTTTATTTTTATTTTTATTAAGCACATAAAACTCTTAACACTTTAATATATTTCCACTTTATTTTTATTTACACCGAAAAACCGATTTAAAAACACCGATTTAAACCGAACCGAAATAGAAAAAACCGAACCGAACCGATATTAGTTCGGTATAAGTATGGTGCATACTTTTCGAAAACCGAATACCGAAGAACCGAACCGAAATTTGATAAAACCGAACCGAAGAACCGAACGCCCACCCCTACAAGCTAGTAGTCCACTAAAGAAGGATTATTATTACACAACAAAATTATTGACGTTTCGAACGCATTATTCCACACGCATTAAGGGTGAGCTATCAAATTGTCATATCGAATCATTCCACACGCACCGAAAGTAGAATAGATATCAAATTATCATATCAAAAATCAAAATTATTTAAATCGAATCTTTGAACTGTTTATTTATTAGATAGAAAGGCTAATATTTTTTGTTGAACAATAACACAACATCCTTGACTTTTATTCAACAAATCATGAAACAAAATTGGCCTAATTTTACACAGTATGAACAAGGGGTACAGATTCTTGATCAATTTCATCATCCAAAGAGAAATCCTCTGCTACACACAGAACTGCATGAGCCAAAACAATTGGAAAAGTTAGAGCCAAAGTGATTAAAAGCTGAATTCCAGCACCAGTGAGTATAAGAGCAAGACATGTCCCAATGGCTAGCAGTGGCAGAACAATAGGCCTAGTATCTAACGCGATAAGCCAATGAAACAGAACAGAATTTGTCACTGAATTAAGAAATAGCAAGTACAAAACTGCCACTTCCTTCATGGCAACTAAACAAACTAATGAAACTTTACGTTCAGAAATAAGCAAGATGAAAAGGACTATCCACATGAATTCAGCATAGTATAGCCAAAATTTACGCAAGTCTTCTATGATTCGCGATATTGCTGATTCAAGGATGGAAGGGATGCTAAATAGACATAAAATTTGGAAGGAAAATGTTTTTTTGTTTTCAAGATTTGGAGTTGGTTTCGATTCATTAGGCTGAGTTCGGGATGCTGATGTCCTTTGCACTGCTGCACCATTACTTGCCATATTTTTGAAAGATGAATGTGTGAGTTAGTATGGAGAGACTAAAGGGTATTTATAAATTGATTAAACAAAGTAGAAATGAGTCACTTTCAAAGTCAATATTATGAGTTTTTCTTCCATTAATATTAATTAGACTTTGAAAAATCAAAATACTAATGGACCTAGTCATGTATCATGACTTTTTTTCCCCATTGATACGCACTACTCATGAACAGTTGTAGGCTCCTTCACCGATTAGGCTAGGTACGTGACTTTAACGATAGTCCACGGGTGGATATGAAAAAGCAGATGTAACAAGGTTCAGTAACACAACTAGAGTGCTAGGCCATTTAAATTTCTATCCTTAGTAGATGTGTTTGGTGAAATTTATACCGAGTATGTTGTTGTTGTAGTAATATTAGTAGTTGTTGGTTGCTGGCGGAATAAAACTAAATTGACTAAACCATTAGCTCAATTAGCCTCCTTATAAATATACAAAAAGAATTCATTTTTCATATGAATTTAAGTTTGACAATTTCGTTACCATCATATGAAATTGACCTATAATAATATGCAACTCTATGAAATTTGATATGATAACTTAACAAATAAGAGTATCAATCTGTTAAAACCTGTAAAAATTACACAAATAACATAAAAATTCTTAACTCGAATCAAATATATTTTCTATTTCTTGTAGTTATAATTGAGGTACATATGAGAACAATGAACCAGAAGAGGACTAACCAAGTCCAAAGTCAAGCAAGCACTAATGCAAATAATTGGAGTTGCCATACAACATAACAAGTTTTGGCACTTAATAATACAAACAAAAATACCTAATATTTTCTCTTGTACATTCACCACTTGACTGAACCCCTTAAACAATACTTTGGCACACAAACTACAACACAACATACCCAGTGAGATCTCATAAGTGGGGTCTGAAGAGGATACAGTGTACGCAGACTTCACCACTACCTCGTGGAGGTAGAGTTTTGGCACATAAACTAAACATCATCTAAAATAACCACACATACAAAAAAAAAAAAAAATTATCATGTGGCAGCAAATTCTCCCCCATATATTGCACAGGAAAAAGATTCACAAACTCACCATCCTTGACTTTATTGCAACAAAACTAGCCAAATTTTACACAGTATGAACAAGGGGTACAGATTCTTGATTAATTTCATCATTGAAAGAACAATCCTCTGCTATCCAAAAAACTCCATGAGCCAAAATGACAGGCAAAGTTGCAGCCAAAGTGATTGCAAGATGGATTCCAGCATTAGTGAGTATAAGAGCAACACATGTCCCAATGGCTAGCAGTGGCAGAACAATAAGCCTTGTATCAAACGCGATAAGCCAACGAAACAGGACAGAATTAGCCACTGCACGAAGCAATATCAAGTACAAAACTGCCACCTCCTTCAAGCAACTAAATATACAACTGAAACCTTACGTTCAGGAATAAGCGCGATGAAAAGGACTATCCACACAAATTCAGCATAATATAGCCCGAATTTACCTAAGTTTTTAATAATTCGCGTTGCTGCTGATTCAGGGTGGCAGGGATGCTAAATGGACATGTAACTTGGAAGGAAAATGGTTGATTTTTTTCGAAATTAGGTAATTGTTTTGATTCATCAGGCTGAGTTTGGGATATAGGACTTGCAGAAGTAGCTGATGGCCTTTGCACTACTGCACCATAACTTGCCATATTTTTTTTTCTTTTTGGAGATTAATGTATGTGTGACTCTAAGAATGGAAATACTAAAGTGTATTTATTGATTGATTACATAAAATAGAAATGCATCACTGTCAAAGTCAATACTATGAATTTTCTTCCCTAATAATTCTAAGCATAGACTTTGAAAAAACAAATTAAGGACCTGGTCATGTATGAATTTTGCCCCCCTTAGTACGCACTATTTAGCTTTGGATAGACTTGAAGGTTTACCTTAGCAATGAAAGTTGAGTTTGCAACACTATTTCTCTCGAAGATACTTTTAACATGATGTGATATTGCAAAATAGATTCTGTTCAACTAACCTCGAACCAGATTATTGTTTATAATAATTAATGAATCACAATATTATAGGTTTATGCAGCGCAGGTACATGTGGGGCAGGGGCAAGGTCTTGCGGGTTTATGCATATTTTGCCCCCGCCCCACCCCAATTGCCTAATATCCCTACACAGTTTGGTGACGAATCTGACATATAAAGTTTGTTAAGTATATGGAGAACAAGATGTTCTCACTTTTGGTAAACTTAAAAAGGATCAAAACTGTTCAGGAATACTAAAGCCTACCACCAAATATAAGGGACCATCTTGTTATTTTCTTGAAATTAAGAGGACAGAAGTGGAAATAATACCCAGAAAAGTAACAAATAATGGCATGTGACAAGAATACTCAAATCATTTGAAAGCTGCCCAAATGAAAGTGAAGTTTCATATAATTAGTGTGTGATGTCCAAAGATGCAGAAACTATCAAAATTTTCCACAGCACCATAATAAAGACAAGTTTTTTTTTTTGACCTCAATAGAAATATTGAAGCTTTGAACATGTCAACTTTTTTGTTCTGATCATCTAGAACAAGAAACACATATGTTTCTGCAAAGATAATCTGAAGTCAGAAACCAGCTAAAAATTCCAGCTTTACTACATGAACACAGCTGATGTCTGAGCCTAACATTTTTCCCTTCAGTTATCGCGAAAAAGGGAGTCGTGATAAGACTAGAAAGTTGGCCTTGTTACAATTTTCCGCGCTAGTAATGGATGCTTTCATGGAATAACCGAGCATCCTGGCCAGCTTCTATTCATGATATCAGTGTTTCTTATGTTTCCATGAATAAACACCTTTGGTTCCTTAGCCTGCATGATGCAAACAGGTTATAAAGCAACAAGGATGCCAGAAATTCGAAGCTATCATTTGGCATTGTCAGAAAAATCCTTACAAATGATATTGGAGGGAAACCAATTTGTATGCGAACCCGAGAAAAACCATCCACACTCATCAGACACTTGAATCCTTCGATGTAAGAATTCTCACTGTAACAGAAAAATTAGCAGAGATTAGGCTGACGTACTATACATACGATCCGCATTAACTAAAACACTATCAGCAAAAAAAGAGGATTGGTTGCGCACAAAATCTAAGCCTTTAAAACTTAAGAATGTGACGCAACATGGTATGATTCAGCGACTGGCCTATAGTCACTAAAAGGCTCAAAACAAGCCTTTGAATACCTAGTCACGTCATTTGCAAACCCTTCGCCTGGTTCAAACATGTTCTAACTTATACTTCTTAAGGAAGAAAAATTTCTAGCATACGTTCTTGCAAGGAATAGTAATATTGCAGTTTAATCTAATGGTCCTTTTATCCCAAGCACAAGGAATATCTCTACACTACCCTTTTATACAAGATGCAATATCAGGTGATACATGTTTGTGATAGTATTTGATTTAAAATGTGTTATCTTCTTGTATCTTTAAATCTTCAGCACCAACCTTGGTCAGGGACTCAGGGCTGATAATGAGACCAATCCCTATTTGAACACCCAGAAGTCAGCTCTAGTGAGCACACTCTCACGTGTATTTTTATCTCATAATAAGATTTTTTCCCTCAGAAAATTGTTTAAGTAGACCATTCGTTTCTGCAATGTACAGGCAAACATAGATCCATGTATTCTGAAGCCTCCAAACTAGAAATGGTCAAGACAACCACAGTCGCTAACAAATGTATATGACTGGGAAGTAAGAATTTCATCTACCAATGAACCAAAGAAGTAAAACATACTAATTCATAATTGATACTCGACTGTCAGGCCTAGTATTCATCAGTAACACCAACTATATTGGTTTAAGATCAATAACACAAATATGCAGGAAGTAGATGACGAGACTTCACTTCCATAGCTAGCCTCTTTACACTTTAGTTCAGGGATCCAAGCCCCGTAAAGCATCTATGCATCATCATAGAAGAGACATGAATTCAGATGCAAATTTGTTTGTTTGATAGTTTTTTTGGCAGTCTAGTCCTAGGAAGGAAAAGCACAATATTACACAAGCAACGCCTCTCCATAACAGATATCAGCATTTCTCAAGGAACTAAAAAGAAAAAGCATCATCCTCAACCAGGAGATAACCAACTATTTAAATAATCATATAAAATTTCGAAGAAACTCATCATATCAGATTTTGTAAAAAATCAATGTGATCTATCGAGAGTTATTATTTTGGTTAAGCCTCAAATACTTCTTCCATTTGGGTAATGCAACTAAGCAATGCTATTCAAGCGGTGTGAAGCTTAATCACCATATTTTCTAGAGACTTAGAGCCTGTTTGGATTGGCTTTTGGCTTATGACTTATAAGCCAAAAGCCATAAGCTAGGATTTCTAGCTTATGACTTTTCGCTTATTTCTGTTATTTTGGCTTTAAAATAAGTGCTTATAAAGCACTTTTTAACTTTACCCAAACACTTCAAAATTGCTTAAAAGCTATTTTGGCTTAAAAGCACCTAAAATAAGTCAATCCAAACGGGCACTTAGACCACTAAATATAGTGCTTCTTTTACAAGGTAAGTGCATTGATTCATTTGGGTCATGCTAAGGTCATTATTATTCATTTAGAACTAATCCCTAATACCGAAGTTCTGAAATCATGCATGCGTTCATGAGGATCTTAGAATAGGGGAGCCAGGGCAATGGTGGCGATGAAATCAAAATTGTCTTCCATCACATGATACTGAAATTTATCAAGCATACTTGGAAATAACTTCAGCGCTGCAATCAAAGAAAAATGAAATGGCTATATAAGCGCCTGGGGAGTGTGAAGACCAAAGCACTTAATCTACTCAATGATCAGACTCTCTAAGTTTGTCCTTATTTTGACTCATAAATGTCAATTCTACCTGATTACATTTAGACTGCTAACAGAGAACAAGATGGCTGTAAATTTCAGAAGACATTTGAGTGATTGAGAGTTGAGAAACAAACTGAATTTTTGGGTACAGCGACATCTTTTCAAGGACTGGCACAGGGAAGAGCTGGAGATCATGAAAAGCAAATCCACACAAGGAGGCAGGAGACCAGGAAGTTTTGCTTCTAGAATGCCGACTAAGTGGGAACCACAAGACATGGGGTTCTCTCTTACTGTTAAGACATGTTGAACTCTTCTTTGTTTACTCCTTTCCGCATCGGGGCTTATAAGAAGAATACACGAGGATCGAGACGGGGATGCCGGCCCCTCCTCAGTACGAAGAAGGGTGGGTACTAGAGAGGATTGTGTGAATCCAGACAGGCTCATATTGAAACCCCGTAGTAAAAAAATCTTTACAGTAAACTTTTGTTATTCACAGTTGTGTTATGATAGACAACAAGATATTTTTATTCCATGGAAACAAACATCAAAAGGTGGTTTCTTTCACTTGGTTTGTTGCTAGAAATGCTTGTTTAACACAGGAAAATTTTCAAAGAAGAGGTTTTCATATGTGCTTTAAATGTTGTCTTTGTGGATACAACCCGGAGAGTGTTAATCACCTATTTCTACATTGTCGTACATTAGGTACGGTTCAACTTCCGCACTTGTTTCTCAATATACTGGGACTTAAAACAGATTATGCCAAGGCAGCCATGTGAGTTATTGAAGTGCTGACCCATCAGAGGAAGGAATTCCAAGCAAAAGACATGGTACAGACTATTCGGGCATGCACATGATGGACAGTTGAAGGAGAATTTTCTAAAAGCTTTGAGGACAAAGAGAGCCCATTGAGAAGATCAAAATGTCTACTTTTGTTTATTTTTGGGGTAAACAGAGTTATATTAATCCTGTTGAATCAGTGACAAAACATTATAGAATTATTATAAGAACAGAAAGGGATGCACCTTTGATAATTAGTAAGTACTTTTGACAGCACCAAAAAAGCTTAGAAGCTAACATGCATCAGTCAACAAATCAATTACAACTGTCCATAATGCCTTAGCCTCACAAAACTAAAGATGTCACTTCTGTTCCCCAAAACAAGGACCTTGCAATCTATTAGAATAATTAGCCAGCAAAATAAGATAAATAAATTACAAAGAACTCACTTCAGAAGATATGTGAAATTTTTCATCTGCAAGTCTTCCAGAGAAATATTTTCTTCTTTAGAGTACCTATACCCAAAGTAGCAATCTTGGAAGTCAAATTGCAGCTGGAAGGAAAACGGAGAAACAATAACATGAAGCTGGAAAGATGTTAATCAGTTGAAATTAGTATAGGCACAATCAATCATATGCATCTCTAAGAAGTAATTTGTACTAGATAACCACAATATTGCAAAATTATTTTACTCTATCCATTTCAAATTAAAATACAAGATGATGTGCGGAGATCCTAACACTCTGAAGAAGGAATATAGATGCCTTTCTTGCATGCTCAGGAAGGCAATTTAGTTAACTACATAAATTGTGTAGAGATAAATACACTACGATGCATTAAAGAGAAAAAAAGTCACAGGTGTAATGGAACAAGACTAAGATGACATGAAAAATACTGAAAACAATAAAACAAGGTGTAATTTTTTTAACCAATTATAGGTCAAGCTATTAACTCATAAATAGGTTTGAAAGATATATTTAACACATAAAACGAACTAGTACAGCTATGTCAAGACTAGTTTATTTGGTGGAAAGCAAAACAGAAAGAAGATAAACATTAATAAGAGTGGAATGAAATAATACCCAAAAGAAAGCAGAACAACAGAAAGACCAAAGCAAAAAAAGAAACGAAAATTAAGAGGATATAGCAAGCAATGCCAAGCATTCCGACTTTTTCTTGCTCTCATCAATCATCCTTTCTCTTCCACATTAAATTATCTTTTATTTTAAGTTGCAATGGGATCCAAATCTCTTGAACATGTAATCAAACTTCACCCTGAAAGATCTAAATGAGCAAAATGGGACTGGCAAGAAAGAAAGTAAGAACGAAACAAAAAGAAAAAGGAAAAAAAACAAATCCAATCAAAAGATAACTGCAGACAAAACAAGCCTCTAGCACGGAACCTTATTGGCAATAAGGCACCAGACAGGTTGCTCCTGACTTGTTATTCCATCCCAATTGGCCTATGGCTGGGTAGGCTACAAGAGTTGAGCCATCTTAAAGAGGGTGGAATCGCAATAGAGTCTTTAAGCTTTACGGGTCCACATGTTAATATCAGTATACCTTTCTTCTAAGGTTTGTCTAAGCATACATTTAAAACAATGAGCCCTTGTACATGGGCCTATGGTTCCTCAAGAACAAATATTAGGCTACATTCCCACATAAGTTTATTGCTTATGTCACATCTTCCTATCAATTACCAAGTTACCAAATAGTCAAATACTATTACTTCTCCTAAGTCTTAAGCAAGCCAAAAAGATATATTCTCTAAATTATGATATCATATAAAGAGAAAATCATCCAATTCTTAAATTCTATAATTCTTACTCCTTTGTTTAAAGTGTTCCAAACCTTTCCTTCTTAAGCTCTAATAAAAAAGGATAAGGCTTATGGTTTAGGCTAGGGAGGCATTTTTAAAAGATTGGACTTATCAGAAAGCCCAGGTACTCAAAGGACCTTCAGAATAGCTATCTAGAGCAGCTTCGTAGTAAGAAATTTGAATTGTTAGTTTTTTTATAGGTTTCTACAGATAAAATTATGCATTAGCACACATTTTAAGGATATGAGATCTCATCACAGAAAAGACCACAGAGTGAATTGCATCAAAATGGTGACCAAGCATACCTCCATGGATAAGTATATTCAGAAAATCGGGATATCCCATTCATCGCTGAAAAAGTGTCAATATGAACCCTGAGTTCATCTGAATTCTTTGTCACACCACCTAGGCAAAGATTCATGTCAACATTGTAAGCAGGGAAATATAAAGGCTAGGAGAAAAAAAACATAAAGTAAAAGAGTGATGGAACTAATAACTAATAGAGGCACATAAATAAAAAAAGAAAAGCAGGGAAACCTTTAAAAGATGTAGAAAACCACAGCGTAAAGGCCACTTAGATACAACACAAAATCCACACTGGTTGTTGCTCCAATTAGTTTTTTTGTTTTGTCCATTTTACCTTACACCCTACTGCTTTATACCTAAGAGTTTGCTCTCGCAAGAACAGAAAATTATGGCATTAAATCCTTCTCCTAGTCCATGAGTGACTCAAAAAGTGCAACATCTTTAACTAGCTTGCCTAGATACTACATCGAAGGAAATGTAGCTAAGGTAGTAAAGTTAATACGCGTGAATTTCCAAATACTGCAGGAACCCCGGAAAAGTTACAAATATAACCCTGCATTATCAGAACTCCAAATAACTTTTTGTAACTAGAAAATTACTATAAACCAGCGTCTTGAGAATAATTATGCAAGACTGTCATCACTTGTTTCTATGGTAGCTGAACCATATTTTCTATGTTGTAGGGGAAGAAACCATAAAAACAGTGTTTTCCAGATAGAGAGCACCAAATTTCTTCCATTTTCAAGAACATCATGAGTACATATAATCATGTGAAACACTAGAAAATAGACTGGCAGAGAGAATATTTCAAACCATATCGGCCAGTAAATGGGCCCACATTTCCTCAAGCAAGTTATAGAATGATAGATCAATGCAACTTAAACCAACTTGCAAATTTAAGATAACCTTAATCAAGAGCAAGGTTTCACAATGTTATGAATGGACAACATAAAGGTATTCATTCCTTGAGCAACCACATTCAAGATAATAGGGTGTTGCATGTATAAGCCCAAAGACCTATGATGAATCTCGAAAGAGATAACGGAAAAGAAAGACAGGCTAACTGACACATTGACAGGATATTCAATTTGTCATGACGATGGTGGATAAACCAGATACTAATCTTACTAGTCCCCAACAACAAGGTAGAGCCATTTCTGCAACTAACCGACTTCAACTTTTTTTTAATAATAACATGAATGTTGTTAAACAATAAAACAAAAAGGGAAAAAACATAGCATTAGTTTGTGATTTTAAGTGGTTTGAACTTAACAAGTATAAGAGGATCAAGCAGTCCATGGCTCATTCAAACTCAAAGGAATGTGAGTAAAACATCGAGATAGAGCTTACCTATCCTATGCAGAGCTTTTAGAGCATAACCACTAGGATAGTTTTCGTACGATGCCATGAAAAAAACTGCCGTGCAGGCTAAACTAAAAAGTAAGAAATCTGTCAGAATACACCCAAGATTCAGTTTGCAATGTGAATAAGTTGGTTCCCATTATACCTTCCAAGTATTAATCCCAACAGAGCAATATACAGAAACTTCCAGAAACTCTTTTTCCTGTTATTATACCTGTATAAAGTTGAGAAAATGCAACAGAATATGAATTTCTTATCCAATAATGGTGAGAATCGAAAAACTCAAATAACTTCTCATTGGTATTAGTCAACTTGGGGGCGGGGAACAGGCAAACTATCACATTGACTGGCTGCATCCAGTGCTATAACAGCATACTAAAAGTCAGGCATGGGCTAGAGAACCATGAGAAAGAATTCCCTTGATATTGTCAACAATACATGTTAGCTTAAAGGTAGCATATACAGGTTGACTGATTAATTAAGTGAATCATATCTTCACTTAATAGTACAACTAGGAAATGCTAGATATCAGAGGAAGTTAACGCCCACCGTTCGATGTTTTACATTCCAGTCATTTATGGTTCAAATAAAATCCACATACAACCAGCCACTAACTACTCTGCATAAAGCAACTGCACATGAATATACTCGTATAACGATGTCTTTTGGAACTCAGAAAAATGGAAGTGGGATCTTGCTAAGCATAAGAAGCGACGTACAGTCTGCTAGCTGCAACAGCTGCTGCAAAGTTGAAGACAGGAATGGAACTAATAATGAAGCGGAGCTCCTGCAGCATTGACGATTTTTTAAATGAACAAATTACGACAGCATTATCATAAACTATACAACTCAATCACAGAGCTACTTAACAATACCTTGTGCGGAAGCTTTGAGTACAGTAGAACAAAAGATAGAACTGGAAGGATGTAGAAGAAAACCCTTCTGTCCAGTAGAACCCCAAGCTGGAAAAAAATAATCAATTTTGAGAAAAGAATTGAAGGGACCAAGTCTAATTGATACCTCAGTCCTAAAACAGTGAAGTAGCATTACTACTTCCAAATTATTACTTCGTACTACCAAGAACTGCAACAGCACGATGGTTACCGGCCTGTGCTGCGAGATGAAGCAAGATTTTCATTTTTCTATATTAGAGGCTATGAATTTCTGAGGATGAATGAAAAAGGTTCTCTTCAGACTGCTTTAGCCTTTTACTCAAGAATTCATAGGAACTAACTATTAAACTATGACTGCCTCGAAATAGCCTCGCTCTAGCAATTTAATGGGGCTAATTTTATCATTGCATTCTTAAGGGGATTTAGGTCTCAATTGCTTCTCTCAGACACCTCTGACTATCTCTCTTTTATGTTTTATAGACTGGTGCATGCTGACAAATCCCACTTTTTTTATAAATGGCACGCAAGTAGAAATCGTTGCAGGAAAAACATACATACCAAAAAAAGTGGGTATGCAGCAAGCAGTGAACGGGGAAGCGCTGACGTGAAGTACCAGTGGAAAGGATGTGTCTGTTCACATATATTAAAGAACACCAAAAGATATGGAAACCTTTGTTCACAAAACCTCTAGTTAAAGGAGTTCTACTTCAAGTTAACATCAACGGTAGAATCTATCAAATAAAAAAGGCTGCCTGTGAGTACAAGTTATCAGAAAATCAAATCCAATCAGAATAAAATTAAAAAGCAAATCAAGGAATTCACAGGAAATGCTCACAGACACCTTTAGCTAGAATGTGTGTGTGTGTTTTGAGAAAGGTAACATTACTCAGAACACGTGACACTTTATATAACGTTCTCCTTTATAGTGGGAAGCAAAAAAAAAAAAACTACTTGTGCCAATACATAGAAACTAAATGTGTGATTACATTTACGAATGCAGGATACACCCCACTCAGAACTCCGGTTTAAAACAGAGTTGAACCAGAAAACTTCTAGTTCAGGCCACAACAACCTTTTCCAAATGACTGAATCAACAAGAACGGTAAGACCTGTAATATGGTCAAAAACAATGTTTCAAACTTTCAGATAATATGACATCCTTAAATCAAAGAAACTTCTTTTTTCTGATAAAGTATATAACAGATAAACTTGGTAATTACATAAGTTACTTCTAACTGAGATTCCTAAAATATTGTAGCTAACAAACCTACGGAGAGGAAAGCAGCAGCTAAGCAGGATGTCAGTGCTTTCCAGAAAGAAACCGATTTGGTCTGCAGGTAAGAAATAATATCCATTTAGACAGAATATGCTGAGTAAGCGTTAACTTCATAAGGTTATCAAAAACTATAAAACAATGGCACCAAACCAATTCCATAATTATTTTTATTCTGAAAGAATCAATCCACTTTCCTATGCAGTACAGAGCACTGGATACTTTCATTTTGTATGATCATCCTAACTTCATTTGAGTTCATTACTTTTACCCATTCAAACCATTTGACAAAGCAGACAGCCCTTACATGAATGCATCAAGTGCAAGCAACTCTATGATAAGAAATAAACATCATGTCTTCGGTATAATTAAATCAGTTTTTATACAAATTCTCAAAGTGGAAGTGAAAAAGGACTAATAAAAGCAGGCACCAGTATCACAGAGTTGGAGAAGTAATGACTCTCAAGTAGACAGCAGTACTCAAAAACTAAGTTCAGGTGATGAACCAACTCCTCCACCCAATCTACCAGTTCTGCAGTTCTCCAAAGGGAAAAGAAAAACAGAACTCAAAGAGCAAGTAATGAGGTAGACAGCTGTCCAACTTACCAGCAAGAGCTCCAAACCCAAAGGAGCAATGAGCAGAAGTATGTCGCATCTGAAGACTAATGTCGCAAACACCTGAACGATAAAACAGACAGTTGATGTGATAACTGCAAATAGTCATTCTTTGTAGCTGATTTCTTATTTGCAATAGTAATTTTAATTATCTGCCTGATAACACAGAGTAATTACTCATTTTAAATCATTGCAAACGTTTGGACTAGTCAAACTAGGAATAGATATTTTACTTAGAATTCCTAGATCTCTGTGGGATTGGCCCCAGATCCTAAGTCAGAAAATATTTGCAGTGACCACTGATTCTCTTTAGGGTGTAGTCAGGCCTGATGAATTGTCTAATTATCCTGGCCCTCCACATTCTTGAACGATTCCTCTGATTTGGCTAGCAGGAGGCCTCAGATATTTTTATAGGTAAAGCAGAAAATTGAAGTAGACAAAACACTCAGGAGGGCTTGCTACGTTTAAATGAGACTGAAAAGGGGATACAGAGATCCAGAAAGACAAAAATGGAATGCACTTACTGTTATACATAATAACCCACAAAAAATTTAAGCCCCACTAAATGTGCCTATTACATCTTCCAATTTTATGAGTGTAACTTCTTCAATTTTCTGATCATTCAAAAGGAAGCTGCATTAGCAGACAGATAGTTTTCATTGGTTCCAGCAACTTGTTTCCCCCACCAAATGCCACAAAGTTCACCATTTAGAGTGCGAAAGGAGCCTTTACTTCATTGTTTTTCCTAGTTTCCTTTTCCTGCTTCTGTGTTCTCAAAATGTATAGTTGACAATGAACAAGTTACTTAACAAACAATGATAGTACAAAGTACTGAAGGTGGCACATTTACATCACTTGCAGCTCTAAGGTTAGAATGAAATGAAAAATATGATGCAAAAGAAGCTAATAGAAAGCAGAAAACAGGCAGAGAAACTGTGAGTCTAGTTTATTTACATGGTGGGTTTGTGCACTTGTGTGACACCTTTCTGATGATTTTAGTACTATGTTATCTAATCATAAAAAACTTGAATCTCATATATTACGTAATAAAAGAAAATATTCTGAAACATTATTTGCTCCAATCATGAACTTGAAGATCTGCAAACATATGGCTGCTAGCAAAGTAAATCATTGTTAAATACGTTATCTAAAACAATGTATCATGGTTAAATGGTGAGGCGAACTTACCATGCAATTTAATGCCGCATACAGACTTCCCTTAAACCAAAAGCCATATGCCAAATTTACTAGAAAAGAAAAACAATGTGTCAAAACAATGCTCAAACTTCCCCTTTTAAGAAATGAAATACCTGACAAAAAAAATTACATAGAGCGTGAACTGACTAGGTACTAGATATTAAAGTTATCAAATTCATTAATTATTAGCCCCTTGCACAGCTAAACTGCTAGTCTACTAGCTTTAATCAGAAGAAAAGATGATATAGCAATAGTGTGTGGTAAGCGTACAGCTCAACTGCTAGTCTGCTAGCTTTAATCAGAAGAAAAGATGATACAGCAATAGTGTCCGATACAGCAAATACTTTAATTCATATGTAGAATGAACATGCCGAGTGCAAGAAAGAGCACAATGCAACCTTAAAATTGGATATGATTATGAATCCTATAAGCCAACTAACAGCAAATTAATTAACTCCTGGTAAACACAATATCCTTTTTATTTGGCAAGTAGCAGTCTCCTAATGTAGCTACAGGTTTAATTGTCTTCACACTATATTTAGCCATCAGAATGGACTTCTAACTTGAAATCTCAGGTATCTGGAAAAACATTGTCTCAATAATAACTCCCTCAAAAAGGAATTTTTCTAATTCTTTTTCTTTATTTTTTAATAGCATGAGATTACGTTCTTATTATGTCCATGAGGATGATTATGTGGTTGCATGTTTCTAGAATGTACTTCTTAAGAGAGTCGGTTTTTCTTTATTTGCAGGATTTCACAACTGGGTAGGCAAAATCTTTGGTTGGACGTCTCCTGAACCCCTAGGTCATATCCAACTCTGGATCACATTTTTCGGGGTTAACATGTACTTCTTCCCTATTCATTTCTATAGGCTTTAGTTTCAGGTGTGCCATGTTGCACTCTAGTGTAACTAGAAGCTTACAGTGGATGGATGCCCTTACCAGCTCCCGCTCTTATATATCTGTAGTGGGGGTTTGTCGTCATCTCCACGCAACATTTCCATCTGAATGGCCAACTAACTTCAACTCCAGGCGTGTAGATACACATTGTGTGAATAATTATAATAGGGGAAAATCTAATACTTTTTTTTTTGAGAAAGTTAACTGGTATTATAAACAAAAGGAAGTACAACAATAGTGTGCTCCTAAGTAGTTAACATCAAAATTATGAAGGGACATCCAAAACAAAATCTATCACCTATATCCTTTGTAGACTATCTAAAAAAAAAGTAATTTCCCCTATATCTAATACTAACAAGAAAATTTCTTATTTTTTTTAAGGTTTTGTGAGATATGGTGTTGTTACATTCATAGTTTGATGAACATGAACGGTCTTTACTTCAAGCAAGACTAGTGCATTAGCAAAGGATCTTCAGGCCCAGCTTGAGACCATCATCAGCCTACAAGTGTTTGTGGGAGAATGGAAGGACACTTGTCAAGGGAGAGATCATCAGACCTTTTAAGCAATACCTAGTATTATGTGCATTTTAAGTTGTTTGGGAAAACCAAAATCATTCATGCAGAGAGGCAAAGCATATTTATGGCCCTACTTTGCACAATTGTCAAGAGTAGAGTTAATTTGTGGATATTTTCATACTAATAGAGGAACACATGGGGCCTTACTGAGCGAAGGGGAATGCAAGAAGTGTCGAAGTAGGTCCCATCTAACTTTTTGGAATATCTAGTAGCATCAGTATACTAGTTCCCTTTTCAGGAAGTATGAGCATTATTTTGGAACTGATCAAAAGGAAAGACAACGTTCAATTTGGATGGAGAAATAATTAGCACTTTAGTAGCAAAAAAAAGAAGTACGAATGTACAAATACTGACCTAAAGCAAATGCCAATATATTTGGCAGAGGACGGGTGCAATAGAACAGAAAATGAAACTGAGATGCTGTCAGGATAACAAAGAACGCTTCAACTTGAAATCCAAACTTCTTCTTGATCTGCACAGCCAATTTAACATCACATCATTAGCTATCACCTTTTACTCCTCCAACTCAACAGAAAAGGGCAATGTTTGGAGTATGACAGTCAACTCTTTCAATTTTCTCAATTGAAACACGATTCCTTGTTCAGAACTTCTTTTATATATTTTGAAACTGCATAACAAGCACTATGTCACAAGATTTAACAATTCGGGATCTATTTAATATATTAGAAAAAATTGTTTGACTCCTCGTCTCCTCGAACAGGGATAGTGTCAATATATAATGGAACATAGGGAATAATCGCTTAAATTAAATCAAACAATGTAGGAAAAAAGAAATATCAGTAATATCATTAAGCTTGATCAGATGGATGATGGCTTTTGCAACCGATGTTAATACTTTTGTAGACTTCATAGATTCCTGAAATTTTTAAGGGAAGCTGAGATCCCTTTTGCTGTAGATATTTCTTGCACTTTCTTTGTTTAATGAAATATCGTACTTATCACAAAAAATGCAAGATTTGTTGGAGGCCTAAAATACTTCAGTCCAACACCCAATAGAAAGGCAGCCATGTTAAAGTATAGTCACTATCTTTTTTTGTGTATACCTGAATGCGAAAAAATCGTAATGTAGACAGCACGATACCACCCAATACCAGTCGTACTACAAAAACAAACTCGAAAGTCAGTCACTAAAAGTATTGCATAGCAGATAAAGGAAGAAAATGTGAGCGGTTTTTAGGCTCACTATAAACCAGAAGTTAATGATCAAATAAAAGAAATCACTTTTTTGTTTTACAAAGAAAGGAATCACTCAAAATATTAACACCATTCAATGTTCATATGAGAGTGTCTCTTTCTAGCTTAAACGTGACTGAATTGGCTATCACCTGAAAACAAATCATACTAGTTAGTTATTTACTGTGTTAAATTGTAAAGATGGTGCCAAGAAAGAAAAGGCAAGGGTTAGATTACTATACACTAGCCAAGAATTGCGCAAGCCATGTCCCATTTTAAAAGTTCTAATAATGTAACATGTTCATGTCACATATGTCCAGGGTGTATGTTTGCGGGAAAAATGAATATGTATGCTCCTATAGTTACCAGCTTATAACTTGGGTAATTGTTGTTGTTTCAGCATAAAGGCATTAGTAATCTCATTTGTCAGGTGATGAGCTCTTTCGCTCTCAACCAAAGTCATTCATTGAACTCGACATTTTCCACTTGTAACTGACTGCACATGAACCATTGAATCTAACAATAAGTACATAATAACTTTAGCATCAGCCTGATCTTTCAGAATAACTATAGTTCACTTATTCACTGTTCCTTCTTATATCACCAACCTCCTTTCACAAATCAACACTAGCTAACTTGTATTCATAACCTGTTAACCACTATGGGTAAGCTACATTGTGTAGAACGTGAAATCTTAGAAGATTGTGTCTATTTCTACCTTTGGCATCCAAACCAAGAAAATGTGATTATGAGTTGGAGTTAACTAATATGCTATTAAAAAATTGTAGGGAGTACCGAAGTACTGCAAAATTTCTTCTATTTTTTTTTTTTACATACGCCAAGTTGAAACAAATATGTCTTTTGACTTCTAAGTGATGAAAAGCAATTCGGGCAACAGTCGCAGGTCAAAAGTAACCACATAAAGATCATGCTTGAACAAGTAAAACCTCATCACGGTTACCAGACACCTTCATATCAGATTTAAGCTTCAGATATAATCTTGAACCACACAAATGTTCCGTCACAATACCATACCTGCATAGAGACTATACAGTTTTGGCATGTGTAGCAAATTCATTAGGAGAACAACTGGAGATGCCAAAATAGATACAAGAAGAGCCCCTGCAATGTAGATGGAATTGCAGGAAAAAAAAAGTTAAATGTTGGAGATAATGTGCACAAAATAGAACTGAAGACTGGACTATGCTTTAACTGACACATTTTTTTAGTAAAAAGCACATTGCCCACACCCAAGAAAGTCAATGCAGCTATGTTCCATGATTATTGGCATGTCTTCAAAATAGCGAGCAAAAAGGACCACTTAAAATTTTTAGCCTTCTCTCAGAAGAGTAACCCTTTCATATCAGTTTTTTCTCTCCACAAATTCCACCCAAAACCCATACGCCAGACAGGTCAACTGTGGATTTTTCCTTGTCCCTTCCCCCCTCCTTTTTGGTGACTCAAACATTCAGTCTCATTTTTGGAGGTGGACAGGATCAGCAACAAGAGAAACCCTCTCTTAATTCGATTGTATATCACTATTTCCTCTGCAAAATACGCATTGAACGGGAATAGAGAATTTCTTGATGCAGCACTAATTGGCAATAAATTGGTAGATAATTTTAACAATAGAAGGTGGCATTTCCAGACAAAGACGTAAACTGGACAGAATTTCATCGCCATTGGATGAGTTATGAAAATGAACTTTCACAGAGAAAGAACAGACCTCTTCCAGAAGAAGCAGTCCTAGGATTGCCGTTTATGTAGGAAGATGTGAATACTCTGCATAAATGATAAGAGAGGTTTCTTCAGTAGCAAGAGCACTCCATTTGCTAACCAAATGGTTGAGAGTTCGAGTCACCAAAGAAGAGAAAAGTAGGAAAACAAACTGTTGACCCTGGGGAGAGGGAGTTTTGGGGTGGGATCTTCTAGGTCTAAAGAAACAGACACATACACACACAACATCTGCACAAATTTGTGACGTCAAAAGAAAAAAACACCCACAATATCTGCATAGTGTGACACAACATCTGCACAAGTTTGTGATATATCAGTTGTTATAGTTTGCAGTAATTTGTCAATTCAAGATGGACAATTTTTTTCAAACAAACTGTGGGTGATATAGTTTGCAGTAATTTGTCAATTCAAGATGGACAGTTTTTTTCCTTTTTAACAAACTATATCAAATTGGGCATTTGTGCTGAATCATCTCACATGGTAAAAATACGTACTACAATAAGCTTAGCTGAAGTAGAAAACTTGCCGATAAATGTTCGAGGTACAACTCCAGGGAACTCCAGATGATCGTACTAAAATTGCAGAACAAAGAATGAAAAAACTCAATCAGTATACTCCGTAGCATGAAATTCACCAAAAATGTGGGTGATAAAACTTATGGGGGAAAATAGGATAGTAAAAGATCATTACCTTCTCTATCTGATGCCTGTGGTACAAAATATCATGCATAGCCTAATCAAATAAGGAGAAAACTGTAAATACCATGGGACAGAACAACACTCTTCAGTAGAAGAAGGAATACAAAGTAGGGGAGCATGATCATCAAAGCTCAGTCAAGAAAATAATAAAAAACAGCCTCCAAACTACGCAGTTCTAGGATATACTATAGCCTTCTTAGTTCTAACTACACTACACTTTTCAACTCCATCACAAATTCTTCTGTTCTTGTAGCCTTTGCACACACACAATTTAATCCATTTTACTACACTATCCCGAAAGGCACCAAAATCACTGATTTCAAAGAGAAATAACAGCAATCCAACCCAATCCATCTAAAATAATACGAATTACCCGTAAAGCAATTGGGTTTTTACTTTACGAAATACCTAATTAATCAACTCAACCCAATCAAGAAAACAGTAACTGAAAAGTCAAGAATCATGGGGAAAAAATCAAGAAAAACAGTAACTGAAAAGGCAAGAATCATTAAAAAGAAAGGGAAAAAAAATCAAGAAAATACAAGTGGACCTGTACCTGAACATTGAAACTCTCTTCTACCTTAGTGTAAGGTACCATCAACACATAGAATGCAGCAATTGACCCCAATAGTAAATCGTAGCCTATAAAAGATCCATAAGCTTAATTCTTGATTTCAAGAAAATATCACAAGTAAAAACACAAAAGGAATAAAAGAAAATTTGGGATTACAACTGAGATATTACCATATAGCTCCATGAATTTCTCAGACTTACGTGCCATTGTAGAAAGAAATTGAAGCAGTATTTTTTATATGTTGTGTTTTTATCGGAGTCACCGAAAGAAACACTTGTTGAATGTCGGAAAACGAAAGAGGAAGACGGAAGTTTAACGTCGTATATATAGAGAAGACGACTCGTTATAATTTTAAGACAAAGGGTCCAAAATGCCCTCATCCTTATGTTGTTTTCTCAAAAACACCATTCAAATATTTAAATAGACTAAAAATACTCTTCCTCGTAAAAGGTACATCCCAAAAAGAAAAAAAACATCAACTTTATATTTGTGAAACAATTTTGTTGTCGTTCTTTTTTACAAAAAAATAATGTTTTGGGAGAGGGAGTTGAATGTGAGAAATATGATAAAAGATAAAGAAAATATCTATTATAAACACTTTTCATTAAAGAAAATAAAAAAAATTGATATATTTTTTTCTCCATATGTTTAAGTTCAGTATGTGTCGTATGAGTTAGACCGAACTCATAAACAGATCCCTAAATTTGTTGGGGGATTTTCTTCAGGTACCTCAAATATGTCATTTTCCTATTGAGTGATTTTGAACAGTGTTTAAAGGAAACAAATTATGAATTGTTTAACGATTCAATAGGAAAATAGCATAGTTAAGGTAACTTAGGGAAAAAGCCCAATAAATTTAGAAATTTGTTTTTATATTTGACCTATGAGTTATTATTTTCTGAATATGAATGATATCATGAATCTTTTCTTACTAACTTTAAAGAATGATATCATAAAAGAAATCAATTTCACTTATATCTTGATACACTTTATTACTTATTTTAAGTTTTGAGTCATTTCAAATGTTTATTTCATAAAATTGACATTGCATTAAATTATTGTTTAAAATAATTAAATCAATCTCATAATCTCCATATTATTTTATTCAAAAATTTTAAAACTAAGAAAATTTTAAATGGATTGTTAAATTGGCTAGAAAATTTTAAATGGATTGTTAAATTAGCTATAGCGAGTTTTAAGTTTTGTGCACTGTTATTGTACAAAGTTTACTGTAATATGTTTTTTTCTATCCGGTGTGAGTAATTCGATTTCAAATGTTTATCAAGTTAGGACCCTGACACATCCTAGTCTCCAACCATCAGTCTTCTATTATCAATATCAACAAGAAGTTCAATCTATGTAATAAAGCATTGCAAACATCACACTTGTCCAGGCACAAAAGGCCTAATATACTAGCTACATTTCTTAAGTAGTTAAGTGCAAAGTTTAGTCATATCAACTTATTGGTAGTTGGAATCCTACTAGACAGTCATAAAAGTCATAAATTTTCCTATGCAGATTGGCTGGATGAGGCTGGATTAGCAGAAACAGAGAGGCTTCCCATCCATGCTGGTGGCGACATTCCAGTTTGTTCATGCACAGTCTCAAGTAAAGGAGGCAATGCTTGGTATATAGAAGCCAACTCTTTGATTCCAGCATGTCCACTACTTGTTCCGTCAACCATCTGTCCATTTGTGCCACCGTTGCTCCAAATGCTGATTTTTGGCTGAAGGCCCTTGATTGCTTCAGCATTGAACTTGGCGATGTCTTTGAATATTCCTTTGTCAATCATCATGTAGTCTCGCAGGGCGTTGTAATTTCCTCCCAAAGCTGACATCAGACTGCGTACATAAACGCCCTCTGCTTCTGCAATGCCCTTTAGTCCTTCAGACTCTTTCTTTTTGGCATAGAGTGCAGCATCAGCAGCTAGTTGTACGGCATATGTCTGAGCTTCTGCTGCCAATTTCTTAGCCTCGGCAGTTTTTCTGTTTTCATAAAGCTCTGCTTCTGCTTCCTTCTGCTTCTTGTACAATACTGAATTGGCTTCTTGCACCTAGAGTGTTTTCATGTCAAACTTTGGATGAGTAGTAGCATGGTACATAAACAATGGATTCATTTGACAGAATAAAGTATTAGACTTACAACTGAAAATAGACAAGAAGGAAAAGAGCCACATGCACGAGTACATATATTGGGCAAAGTCACAAAACAAAGAATGTAACTGGAAGGAAACACAAAGAAAGTCATGTAACAGTTGAACATGAAATCATCAAATAAGTGAGTAAGCCATCTCACATGGAAACATCTATACACAAAAATAACATGAAATAATGATAAATAAAAGCAATCTAACTTACTTTAGATATATCAGCAAATGAAAAGTCAACTTTATGAACTCACAAAAAGGTACTAAAAGAGAAGTGTTGTGACATGATGAACTTGCCTTAATCTCATAGTCAACTGTAGCCTTACTGAGGTGTTGTGCTTTGAGGTTCTCTGTCTTAGTCAATGCATTCTTTCTCTCAACTTCTTGTTGCAATACAGCCTCGCGAATTGCTACAGCTTTCTGGGCTTCAATCTCAGCCATTTTTGCCTGCTGAGACCACCCAGCCTTCTTGGTTGCCAGAACAGAATTCGCCTCAGCCACCTCAGCTTCTCTCTGATTTTCATATATCTTAACATCAGTCTTCACTTTAACCTCCTCTTTCTTTCCATCACCATCCCTTTGGGTGGATATGATCTTTGTCTCAGCGTCAATCTTGGCAGCATTTTGACGTGTGAGACCTTCTCGCTCCTTAGCTCCAATCTCACCCTTCATTTTGGCCTCAGAAACGTCAATTTTTGCTTGGTTTGCAGCTTCCATTTGAGTTTTCTGCCCCAAGTAAGAAAAGTATTCGTGGCCTTGAACATCGACCAGTTGCTTAATGTTAGCATTGTAAATCAGCAAGCCAAATTGGTTAAGCTCAAGCTGAACCTTGTCAAATACCTCCTTCTTGAAATCTTTTGTGCCTTTAAAGATTTCCTCCATGGTCATGGAAGCAGCCAAGACACGAGTCTCTCCCTCAATGACACCTTGAACAAGGTCCTTCACATCGTGTGAATCACGTTCATGGTGGGATAGAAGTTTAGCATATTTGATAAGTCTCTCACGGTCATCCACACATGGACCTATAGTGAAAACAGCAGGGAGAAGGAAGGGCAGCTTCTCAGCACTCATAGCATTGACTTCAAAAGTATAGTTCACAGGAGTAACATCAATGATCCGACATTTCTGCAATGGCCATACTAGTGCCTTTTTTGTGATCTTCAGTTCATTAATACCAATCCCAGTGATCACCAGAAATTCTGATGCCCTTGCAACGCAGTACATCATGTTTGCAGTTCCTTGATCTTCCTAACATGACAAGTAGAGGTTGTCAATAATCAAGACCGACAACACCACAAACAGATAAGTAGAAACTTACATTTTACTCAAACTTAACAGTATAAAAACTATCAGAAAATCTCAATCAAGACAGAAACATAGTTTACAACTAGTTTAAATTGTTGTATGTAAAGCTCGTTAATAATCTGAAAAAAAGTTGAGTCATTCGGTTGTAAAGCCAGCATACTTCCAGGCTCCAGCAGATGATTAACTCGAAATACCTTTTCCAAATTTGGTACATATTCAAGTTCTAACTTACCCCGAAGAGTTTTTGACCCTTTTCTCAAAGTTCGAATACCTCAAGAAATCTTCCTTCTGGTTCATATGACAAAAGATAAAGTTCAAATATACTACTTGTTAAGAAAAAAACCAAGAACTCCATGCCCTCTTTGACTAAAGAAATGAAAAAAATTCTACTCTCAACATTAAATTGTAGCAAGAAACTGCAAGAGTCACCAACAAATTGCCAGTGAAGTTACAAAACTAAACGCCTAAAAGCACATATGACATTAAATTATCATCTTACTTTATCAAAATGGGCAAGTACATGAATTGTAAAGAAACAGTTGAACAGGACAAGACTCAAATATGAAGGAGTATAGTGAGAGTAAGCTATTGATACTAGCTTCAATATTCAGCAACTTGAAACATAAAGAATCTGGTCCAATCAAACACACAGAAACGAATAAAAAGTAAACGAAAACCTCAACTAATTCTACAGAGTAGTATCTACTACCTCCCAGGTACAGGGTAATCACGCCGAACTTTAGACCCCATGGTAATCAACTCATTTTATTGATCACTAGACCGGTAGGCCACATCTTTGGATATTAAACATGTAAACAAATAAAAGTTTTGCCACTAGTCAATTTGTAAAATATTGTCTAATCCAACTATGGTTTTTGCACTTCCATTTTATAGTCAGGCAAAATCAAACAACAATAGATGAGACAGCCCAAAAAGCAAAGGCGAAATAGTCATATTCAAAGTAGCTAAGTTTTTTTTAAATAAGGGGTTCCAAAATAAGAAGAAATAAGCTAAAAGGGTTCAACATCTCCTACAAATACATAAAAATAAGCAATATAACTTCCCTCAGCAGTAACTGGCTCTGCTCCTCCATCCAACAGACCATATGAAAGAAAAAACAGTTTCTTCGTAGGGTTTTATGAAAAATAATTTTGCATTTAAGATTTCTCCACTACACACAAAGTCACAAACTCACACACACATAATCAAAAGACTAAAAAAGAAATCACACAAAAAAAATGATAAAAACTTCAAGTTCAAATTTTATAAAAATAAAAATAAAAAATCGTTCAACCATAGAAACATAACGAAGAACTCATTCGTTCTTCCAAACTAGACACATGAAGCTCTTTCGAACAACAACAACAACAATATACCCCGGTGAAATGCCACAAGTGAGGTCTAAGAAATACCCTCGACTCAATTGCACATGAAGCTCTTTCGAAATGAACATGAAATCTATTTTTACGAGAAACCAAAAGGAAACAAAAAAACCCAAGTAAACAGATTATTTTTTTTTAAAAAAAAAAAAAACACCATTTTTAAGATGAAAAAGTGTAGGAAAAATGCTTTACTTTGTGAATGAAGGTTGCCTCTGAAACTCTAGAAATGCTTCCAAGTCCCTAAAAAAATATTTTGTGGATGAAAGAAGACTGTATATTTATAGACTCTGTGAAAACGCCATTATTGCTGTTGTGAAACAGACCAATTTCCATTAAGGGATAAAAGGAACATGCCATGAAACTTCACCTCTGTTATGGAAAAAAAGTTACTGTTAACCGAAAGCCAATAATAACATGACAAGTGGCTGTGTAATAGTACTATTTTTACGTATTACTACTACTAAATTAATTATGGTAAAATGATACTATTATATGATTTTGTTCTATATTCAAATCTTATACAGTTTCGTCCTCCATTAAAAACATTCCGTATTGATGAAGCTAGTTATAGAGTTTTAAATTCAAAATCAAAACATAGTGATTTCCATTTAGTGATATTAATAATTTCATCATATGATCTTTTTCCATATCTAACTTCTTATATTCATTCCTCTTGTTTGGGATAGTTTATAAGAATACTAATGAATAAAATATATTATTAATATTGATATTAATCAAGTTGAGATTATTTCTTATCTATTATTTGATTTGATATATTAAATTATGTAACATTCATTACATGATTTATATAGTGGAAATTACATGGAAAAGTTATGAGGCACAATAATATTTTTAATCATGTTAATGCATGCATTACAAACAAACACTTATACATAAGTTTGAAAAAGAATGTATCAAACAACATATAAGTAATGCATTAAGTTAATGTATATGGCGCACATGAGGCCAATTTCCACCCTTCACGACGCAATGTGTCACGCCAGGCAAACGTGCCCTCAACTTAATGACTCTGGGTCCAACTTGCGTTCAAAGACTCGATGGTTTATAGGATTCTGCAGTTTACGCCAAGTATCGCATTTTGCTATGTTCTTTATCGATAGCAGCACATGTCCCACGCACTCCGCGGACGGGACACACGAGGGGCGGCCGTCAATTTTAGTATTCATTCGCGCTTTCCGTGCTGAGGAAAGGATGGAGGGCCGGGGTGGTGGTGGCTAAGCACTTGCGGTTGCGCGACACCCCCAAGTGTTGAAACATGTTCGCGGGTCCTTCTGCTTTGCAGGTTTTGATAATGGTCCTTCCGCAGATTCACCTATGGAAACCTTTGTTATGACTTCTCCTTCCTCTAAATAATAAGATTCAATGGTATTCTCGCGACGTCGGGCAGTAAATCACCCATGTCATGATGATTCAAACATTTCACCGGATCATCAATCGATAGGAGTGACGGGAGATGTGTACAAAGCAGAGGCGAAGCTAAGTGAGGGTTCAGACGAATCTAGTAACTTTTTCATAAACTATGAATTTGTAATATAAAATTAATTAAATATATATGTATACTAATTTGTGAACACCTAACAAAATTGATCAATAATTCTAGAGAAAATTTAAAATTCCAAACTCTTTATGCTGACTCCGCCTTTAATACAAAGGGCAGATTTTTTCTAATAATGCATCCTGATTCCTGCCAAACGCCCCGGAGTACTGAAGTTGAGATAAATACTTTGAGGTCAAATCTTGATTAGTTACAACTTTACAAGAGGCAATTAAATTATATTCTTAGATTTTTTTATTTATTTATTTTTTGCTGTAATTACAGACTTTTTGAGGACTAAATGCATGTTATTCTTCAATTATAAATTGTTCAGTTAATTGGTTAAATATTCACTGAAAAATCACCAATGTCAGTATTAGAAATTAGTACTCTCTGAAATCGAAATAATATTATTTTGTATATTGCTGGTGGTCAACATTTTAAAAAGAACTATATATAGACACTGGATGCATCAGAATTGCATGAAATCAGGTTCCATTAAATCTTTGTTAAAAACAAAAAGTCAAACTTAAATAATTTTTAATTTTTTTTAAAAAAGGGTAAAAGGAAACTACTTTTGATTTTTCACCTTTTTAAAATTATTTTTAATTTTGTCGAACACTATCAACCGTTAAAATTTACATAAAGTTGAATTTAATTAATTTTAAGTCAAATTTATTTAGAAAATGTTTTTAAATATTAGTTTGCCTTTAAATAAGAAAAAGTGAATTTTCTATTGAAAAAATATTATTCACCAAAGTGCGGTCATGTTATATTGTTAATATTCTCATATAATAATTAAATATTTTTTGATTTCAATTTATTTGATTTAACTAAGTACATATTTTAACAAATCAAATTTTTTAGAATTTCTAATTTTAAATATATCATAATACTTAATATTTGAGATTTTTTCTTTAATATGTCATAAAAAATATAAATTGTTAAACTCGCCGCACATCGACTATTTCAGTAAATGCTTGCACATTTCGTTAATATAGGTATCCAATAATCTTGCTCAAATACCTACCTGGATACACCTTTGTGACACAAATATAGGGTGATCAACAAAAAAATAATTACTCCCTCCGTTTAAAAAAGAATGACCTCCTTTCATTTTTAGTATGTTTAAAAAAAATGACCTCTTTCTTTTTTTGGTAACAACTTTCCACGTGGCATATTTAAGACCACAAGATCAAAGAACAATTTTGTAAATTTGACCTAACTTTAATTTAGGACCACAAGATTCAAAAATCTTTTTTATACTCTTAAACTTCGTGCCAAGTCAAACTAGGTTATTCTTTGTGAAACGGAGAGAGTATAATATTTTACCAAACACCTTAAAAGTTGAGAAAAATGAATCAGAACCAAACAGTATAATAAATTACATTGTTCCTTGGTTTTTATAAAACTGCTATAAGTAACTAGGAAGGTCAGTCTTATTTCTACCGAAAAGTATCGAAATTTTTTATTTTCAGAGAGACACAATAAACAAAAGGGGTGTAACTTGTAAGACTCGGATATTTTTTAATACTATGTGATCAAAAGGTCATTTTATGGTGATTGTACTTTGGAGGTGGCGGATAATTTATTTCTTCAAAGAGAACTTAAGCTGTAAATTCATACATTTGACATGGCAAGGGTAACAAAGAATAACGTAATTAGTAGATAATCACAAATCTGATGGACAATTTTAAGAGATTGTGTGTCTCGTCTATGTTTTTCCTTTGAGTGTGTCAATTGGCGGGTTTGATCAAACTTGGGAAATTTACAGTCAGTCAATTAAGATAATAAACCTCATCCTACCCAAATTTGTTTGGAACAAAACGAGTTTGATCAAAACGGATTGGGTAATGGGTTATATAATTAATCAAGATCCAACTCAACTTAATTTTTGTCAAGCTTAATTATTTTATTTGTTTTTTAAACTATTTTAATATCTAATAAAATTATTTCTTTTTCTTTATTACTATTACTATATATATAACATGTCAAATTGAAGGGAAAAAATTAAAAATATTTTGACAAGATTTCTCTTTGGTTATTCAGTTTACATGTCAAATAGTTTGTACAGCAACTGCTAAAGTTATTGCACAAACTATAATAATTGTTGTAGCAAGTGAGATAAAAAGAGAGGGTGGTGGAGTGGAACAATGAAGGTGGAGGTGATGATCTTTGTGATGGCAGAAGTAAAAAATAAGAAGGTGGCAAAAATGGTGGTAAAAGAGGAAGAGAAAAATAAGAGAGTGATGTCAATAGAAGAAAGAATTGATTGTTGTGGTAGAGGAGGAAGCGACAGAAGGGCGGAGAGGAGGGATAAGGTGGTGGAAGGGGGGAATAGGACTTTTATGTAATAATAAAACTTGAGCGTTTTAAAATTAGTGTTATTAGTACTAATTTTAAAATTGTCAGCTACACTTAGGGCCCGTTTGGATGGACTTAATAAAAGCAGCTTTAAAAAAGTACTTTTGAAAGTGCTGAAACTTATTTTTAAAATAAACATTTATGCGTTTGGATAAAAGTGCTGAAGTTAAAAAAAAGTTATTGATGTGTTTGACAAATAAGTGCTGATAAACAACTTTTTAAATCAAAATGTCTGAAATACCCTTAAAAGCTGTTAACATAATAAAAGTTAATTAATTTATATTTTACAGCCATAAATAATTATATTTTGCTATCATTCACATATTTCTTTCTCATCACAAATTATTTATAAGAGGAATATAAACTTATTATAGATTTTAAAGATATATAATTTGAATAAATCAAAGAACGATTTAAGATTTATTTTAGTTTCATCCATAGGTAATAATAATTGTCTATCATTCACATATTTCTTTATTATCACAAATTATTTATAAGAGGAATATAAATTTTTATTTAAGTTATATGTGCAACTTATTTTACATTTTAATAATATATAATTTGAATAGATATAATATAATAATAATAATAATATATAAAAATAATAATATATAAAAATAATAAAGAATAATAAAATAAGTAATAATATATAATATATAATAATAATAAAGAATAATAAAATAATAATAATAATAATAATAAAGAATAATAAAATAAAATAATAATAATAATAATAATAATAAAATAATAAAATATTAATAATAATATATAATAATAATAATAACAATAATAATATAAAATAATAATAATAAATAAAATAATAATAATAACAATAATAATAAATAATAATAATAAGATAACAATATGAAAATAATAATAATAATAAATAATAAATAATAATAATAAATAATAAATAATAATAAATAATAATAATAATAATAATAATATATAATAATAATAATAATAATAATAATAATAATATGAAAATAATAATAATAATAATATATAATAATATATAATATATAATAATAATAAAGAATAATAAAATAAAGAATAATAATAATAAAATATTAATAATAATAATAATAATATATAATAATAAAAGAAATAAGGGCAAAAAGGTAAAAATGTGGTCAACTTAAAACAGCTTATAAGCTAAAAAAATAAAAGCAACCCTACCCCAGCTTTTAACTTTTGGCTTAAAATAAGTTTTTTTTAACTTAAAATAAGTAATTTTGAGTATTGCCAAATAGCTAAATAAGTCAAAAATCAGCTTTTAAGTCAGTTTGACCAGCTTTTAAGCTGAGCCAAACCTGTTTGGATGGGCTTAAAAGATTGTCAAACTAACTTAAAAGTCGGTTTTGACTTATTAGAGTGTTTGACAAATATCAAAGTACTTATTTTAGGTTAAAAAGAATTTATCTTAAGCCAAAAGTTAAAAGCTAGGTGATGGTATTTTTTTTTCCAACTTAAAAGTCATTTTATGTTGACCGTGTATATTACCTTTTTACCCTTAATTCTTTTATTTTTATTTTTATTATTATTATTATTATTATTATTATTTTATTATTATTATAATTATTTAGTATTTATTAATATTTTATTATTTTATTATTTTATTATTATTATTATTATTTATTTAATTATTCTTTATTATTATTATTATATATTTTTATTATTATTATTATTATTATTATTATTATTATTAATATTAATATTTTATTTTTATTATTTTATTATTATTATTTATTTTATTATTCTTTATTATTATTATATATTATTATTTTTATATTATTATTATTATTATTATTTTCATATCAGTTTATTATTATTATTATTTATTATTATTATATATTATTATTATATATAATTATTATTATTATTTATTATTATTATTAATAATATTTAGTATATATTATTATTTTTATTGAATTATTTATTATTATTATAATAATAATAATAATAATTATTATATATTATCATTATTATTATTATTATTATTATAATAACAATAATAATAATAATAATTATATTATTATTATTATAATAATAATAATAATTATTATTATTATTATATTATTATTATTATTATTATTATTATTATTTTCATATCATTATACTATTATTATTATTTATATTTAATTATTTTTATTATTATTATTATTGTTATTATTTAGTATATATTATTATTATTGTTATTACATATTATTATTAATATTTTTTTAATTATTATTATTATTTATTTTATTATTTTTTTTATTATTGTTATATATTATTATTATATTATTATTATTATTATTATTATTATTATTTTTTTTTTTATTATTATTATTATTATTATTATATTATATTATTATTATATTATTATTATTATTATTATATTATTATTATTATTATTATAATAACAATAATAATAATAATAATTATATTATTTTTATTATTATTATTATAATAATAATTATTATTATTATTATTATATTATTATTATTTTCATATCGTTATACTATTATTATTATTTATATTTAATTATTTTTATTATTATTATTATTGTTATTATTTAGTATATATTATTATTATTGTTATTACATATTATTATTAATATTTTTTTAATTATTATTATTATTTATTTTATTATTCTTTTTTATTATTGTTATATATTATTATATTATTATTATTATTATGATTATTTTTATTTTTCATATTATTATTATTATTATTTATTATATATTATTATTATTATTATTATTATATTATTATTATTATTAAATTAATCAACTTTTATCATGTTAACAGTTTGTAAGGGTATTTCAGATATTCTGATTAAAAAAAGTGTTTATCAACACTTATTTGACAAACACATCAATAATTTTTTTTAATTTCAACACTTTCATCCAAACACATAACTACTCATTTTAAAAATAAATTCCAATATTTTCAAAAATAATTTTTAAAAACTACTTTTTTTTTAATTTATCCAAACATACTCTTAATAATGAAAACCAGAGCAACTCTTTTTAGATTTCAAAACATTTAACTTGCCGTTAGGTTAGATATATGTTGTTTTCCCCCAAAAGTTGTGTTTGGTATCTAGGGCTTAATGGAGCAGCTGGTCTAGCCAGGATGATTGTGAAGAAATTGTGCTAGTTGAGTAGCCATTGTACCTCTTAAATTTCCGGCGCAAGTTAAATTTTTTGGTTTTTTCTGTTTTCAATCGTTCAAAGTGGAATATATAATGGAAACAGCAGCGAAAAAACCCATAATTTCCGGCAATACAAGTGAAGGGATTGATAGAATAAGCTCATTACCAGATGAGGTAATCCACAAAATACTTTCCTCTCTCTTAATTTTCGATGAAGTAGTTCAGTCGAGTGTATTGTCCAAAAGATGGAGATATATATGGACTACAATGCCTTACTTGCACTTTGATATTGATGATTCTTGTATACAACGGCTCTTTGGTGGAAGAGTGTATTTTGATGGGATACCAAAGGAAAAACTCAAAGACTTTATCAATTGGGTCCTAATTTCCCAAACGGAGACTAAGCTTGCCAAGTTTCTACTCTGTGTTTATCGACATGATTACTTTGATAAGATGGAGATTTTGCAGTGGATTCATGCAGCAACGAGGCGAAATGTTCAAGAAATTGTGTTAGAATTTAGTCTTAGTGAGCCATTAGAGTTACCAATTTGTCTTGCAACTTGTGAATCTTTGCAAGTTTTAAAGCTAAACCTGCCCTACAATATACTTAAACTGCCTAATCATTTGGGATTTCGTCAGCTGAAATTGCTCCATCTTGAGGATATTGAGTTATCGGACAAACATTCCCCAAATTGCTTCATCTCAAAATGTCATCAACTCAAAAGTTTGATCTTAATTGAATGTAGTCTAGGAGCTATGACACTACTTTCTATTGATTCCACATCTCTTGTTCATGTTACTATTACAGCGGAATATTATTATGAGTCTCATTATGACAAATGTGTACTCAAAATTTCTTGCCCCAATCTCAAGTTCTTAACTTATGAAGCTCCAATGCCGAAGGATATAATTATCGAGAATCTGTTTTCAATCGAAGACGTTAGTCTTATAATTGCAGACACTGGCATATTTGCGCATAAGATGATGAAGGAGGTTTCTTCTACATCAGCTTTGTCACTAAGCAGCGCCCCTATTTTGGTAACATTTCCTTCATAAAAGGGAAATAGAATATTTTTAAAAAATATAGAAAGTGTACATGCATTTTTCAAACATAAAGTCTTAAGTCCTTATAAAAATATACTAACAATATAAGTATTTATCGTTAAAAAAAATACATTAAGTATATTCTAAGTTATTTGGAGGGCTTGTTGGTACCATTTCAATTAGTTTCTTTATTACTAATAAATTTCTCATTACTTAGTTGTAAGAAAAATCTAATAAGTTTCTCACTTCTTAGTTATAAGAAAAATTCTTTTTCTTGTATTTTTGTTTATGTAGGGTATGTATAAAGCAACTAGCACAGAAGGACTCTCCCTCGTCTCCTTTGATAAGTTGAAGACCTTGAAACTGTATGCGAAATTTGATTGTGATTATATGCACGCTATGATATTATTGCTCAAGTATTCTCCTAATCTGGAGGTTCTACAGTTGCTGTCTTGTGAGGTAAAGCTCTTCATTTTTTTTATCACAAATTTTGTATACAAATTCCATTTCTTTTATATTGTATTCGGAATGACTTGTAAGTTTTGTTTGCCTAAAAAAAAAAAGGACTTGTAAGTTTCGTGACATAAAAGTAGGAGTCGTTTGATTTGAATTCAAGTTATGATGGGATAAAATATGATGGGATAAGTTATGTTGAGGATATTTTTTATTGAGTGTTTGGTTTGTTGTATTCAAAATAATAGGCTTTGCATAAAATTTAAGAGCAGTTTATTTGTTTACAGCAGTACCTTCATGAATGTGAAAAGTGATGTATTAAAAAGGTTTTAAAGGATGTTTTTGTCATTTACTTATTTATCCCGGTACTAATTATTAATCGCGGGATAAGTTATCCCGGACATGCCAACCAAACAACAAATTTAGTGGCACTACACTTTAATCCCATGACTATTTTATGTAATCCTTCGCACCAAACGGCCCCGAAGTTGATGAACGTGGAAGGTATCTTTGAAGAACAAAAGCTGGTGAAATAAGGCTCAAGGACTATCGTCTCTAAAATTTCCAAGGAAAGGTTCAATAGTAATTGCTTTGTCATTGCAACAATGCTGAACTACGAAACTATATTCGAGATAACACATCTTGACAAGCAAATATGCACCGACCAAAATGGTAGACATACCACAGTGAATGGAATAGGATCTGACTTATCATTGGTATTAACTTTTAACCTTTACTAGGAAGTTGGCAACTATAACCTGTTTACTCATGCCATATGATTTAAATAACGTTTGCACCTAAGGGTGTGGCCTAG
Organism: Solanum lycopersicoides; assembly: GCA_022817965.1. Lineage (NCBI taxonomy): Eukaryota > Viridiplantae > Streptophyta > Magnoliopsida > Solanales > Solanaceae > Solanum > Solanum lycopersicoides. The sequence continues at coordinate 115,419,001 of CM040618.1, forward strand.
TTGTCAATGAAGTGATTGAGAACCATGAGGTCTCGATTCAATTCATATTGGAGACAAAAAAATAGTAGGTGATTCTTCCATATGTTCTCTGTTGCTAGCGGGAGGTGACAAGTATGTTGTGAACTTAAGCCGAGGTGCACACAAGCTGGCCCCGAATCCATGGTAATAAAAAATGATTTAATCACAGTTGCTGCATAATAATACTTAATGGTAGAAGTATATATATGAACTGTGTATCGTTGTGGCGATGTTTAGGTAGGGACGGGTGAAGTTTTGGTATTTTTGGTTTGGCTTTAAGAACTTTGGTATTTGGGTTGTCTTTATTGAATATCAAACTGTTGTTAACTCGGTTCAGTTTTTTCGTGTTTGCTTCGGTTCAATTTAGTTTTTTTTTGGTATGAGCTTATTATACTTAATTATGTTCTGCTTAAAATGGCAAAAATCAATTTGGGCGTGACGATTTGTTAGAAACTAAATATCACATCTAAATAAATTGAGTTAGGATTTGATGCCAATGCTTATTTAGGAAAATCTCATGGTTATTTTTTAATTGCCTTTCTTAATTTCTTATGATACTTTTTTGTGCCTAAATGAAGTCATAAAGGGTCACATTACTCTTTTATAGTGCTGAAATAAAGAGAAAAACTTTTTAGCTTTCCATTGGACCATGATTCATACCACTTTTGGACAAACTTGACATAAGTTATAAAACAAGTGTCATGTAAATACGTAGGAAAGTTTTTTTTTTTTCACGTAGTAAATTAAATTGACATTATGAACTTTAATACTTCGTCAAGATCTTATGAGTTCTTTATCTCATTTGTCCTAGTCTTGATGGACAGAGTTACCTAGTACCTGTTGTTGGTTGGAGGTGGCAAGTGTCCATGGAATTAGTTGAGATGCATGCAAACTAGCTCAGACACTACAATTATTAAAAAAAAAAGAGAGAGAGAAGAACTTATGAGTTCTTTAAATTGACACTGCTAACATCTATATCTTGACACGAGGCACACAAATGCTAAAAGGTGAGAGGAAAAAAATAAGCAATTATCCTTAATATTTCAACAAAAGGAACAAAAGTTGGGCTGTTCTTTGGAGCTACTATAACAATCTTCCACATCTCAAAACGCTCAAAGTGATTGCAAAAGAAAATAGAAATGAGAGGAAAGAAGTCTTGAAGTCCAGCTAAATAATGAGTTATACCTGAAACTTGGTCTATTGTAGTAGTTTACCTAATAGTTTTCTATTTTGGTTTATCGAAATATATCTTAAATATGAACAATCAAAAACATTAAAGAACCAATTTTTTCCAGTTTGATGCGACTTTTCAGTTTTATGCCCACCTGTAAGTCTAAGAAGCACCGAGAGACAATGTTATCAAAGGCGCGCTTAAGCCCTGAAGGTAGGTTCTAAATGTGTTGAGTGCTTCGTCTCGCTTTATGTGCGCTTCAGTGTCATCATCAAGGTTGTAAGACAAACTTTTCCGTGCCAATTAGCCTCTTTTTAAGAAGTGACACAAAACAATTGATATTTACTTTATCATATATTTTTTTTCAATTTCCTTGGTCAAATACTTTTCATTCATGTTTATTATTATTAGTCTTGGACTAAACATATACATTTGTATTTTTTTCTCCCTTTTCACCTTTTTTAATCGAAGCCCACACTTTATTTGTTCTTTGCACTTAAAGCCCCCACGAACCTTAAAGTTTTTTTGCGCTTTTCGCTGAGAGGATGACACAACTTAAAGGAGCATTAAGTTGATAAATGAAGGAGAATTGTGCCTTGAACAATATCTTTACTAGAAAAAGTTTCCAGCAATCATAGTATCTAAATTTGGCTATAGGCTGAGGTTAGAGAGCTTTCACAAAATAATTTATTTTCATTGTAAAAAATAAATAAATATGTATAAATGGCACAGACAGATTCTGAAATCAACTCATATGGATGCTAGAACTTTGGAATTGTATGTTTTAAATGTTCTCATGCGGAAGATATGTGGTCTAAGGGAAGCATTAGTATAAATTCACTTGGCTTAATGAGGAGATTGCTTGCTTAGATGACCTGAGAAGAGCAAGATGTTAGTCAGATGGATGACATGGTTTGAGTAGTAGGTACCGTGCTCCGAACTATGAACATATCACTGGGAATTTTAATGCATCTGTGATGCCTAGGGAAAAAAAGAAAAGTTCCAATGAGAAGTAGTCCAAACATTTTGGAAGTGGATCTTGTTTGACATTTTCACTTGTAATGTTGGAAATGGGTGCTTATGCTGTGGGGTAATTGCTTTTTGTTGTTTCAATACTAGTATTTACTGAAATGGTTTCTATTCTAACTCTCATCTGTCTGCTAGAATGTATGGTGGTCTAAGAATTGGCAGATAAATGATCTTGATGACAGCGTGGGGTGCTTGGAATCTCATCTAAAGTCAATTCATTTGACTAATTTCAAAGGTGAAGAAAAAGAGATAAAACTACTGAAGTTTTTTCTGAAGAATGCACAAGTGTTGGAAAAACTGACTGTTATCTGGGAAGGGTATCCTGATAAATCAGAAGAGGCGTTAGTGGAGGTTTTAAAGTTTCCGAGAACTTCTTCACAGGTTGTTCTGACATTTCTCGATGCCGAGCCCCTACCAAGTTCTCGTAAATGGTACGATAGATAAATCTAAATGACTCGACCTGCGAGATAGTTATTCGATTGTTGGATGTACTCTTATTGAGATTTCTCTTGAAGATACAAGCCAGAACCTAACTGTATAATAAATTTCATTGGTCCTTTTTTTTTTTTTTATGAAATGCTTACTATTATTGTGAGTTGTCGAGATCCAATGTTCATCAGCTCAATCTGGCAAGAGTTTTTGTGTTATGTTTCGTACTTGTTCAACATATCATCCTTAGTCTGAACTCTGAAGCATCCTTAATTGGTGCCTCGAGGCTTATTTGATGTGTTTTTGTGTTGATTCTCCATGTTGAATAGTGGTAGTATACCACATTTGAAGATAATCACAGACCTGATGGACAATTTGAAGTAATAATGTGTGTGTTTTCCTGTTGCAAGACTACAGGCAACTCACTTTTAAATACTTAGGATCATGTTGTTTCTAAAGGAAAACGAATGGCCTTTAATTAAGCTTAGCAGCACCTTGGGTTTAGGAGTTGAATAGAAGAAAATGACTTTCTTAATGTTTTTTATTTCAATGAATTATAGTTTTTTTCGACTTCAATTTGAACATTGTTCAAACTCTATTTAGATGGATTAATTTATTTTAAATAGTTTCAGGTCAAAATAGTTTTAAACCATTTTTATACTATTCAAATAATATAAAAAGATTTTTAAAATAAAAAATACTATTTTTGGCTTAAAAATTCTTATAGATAATCCAAATTAACTCCAATAATTTTGGGGAAAATGTTACATTTTCATTCTTTTATTCAATCAAAATCATCCTTAAATTATATCCTAAACTTAACTATTCCTAAAGTATAATTTTCACAGATTACATTCAATTATTTAACAGAGAATAATTTTTATCCTTCTATTAGAATTTATTAGAAAACTGATAGATTCCACAAGTCATCCCTTATACACATTCTTTTTTAAATTGGGGATTCTTAACACTTTGCCAAAGTTATTGAACTATTTTTTATATCATAAAGGTTGTGTTTGGTACGACGAAAAATGTTTTTTAATTTTTTCATGTTTGGTTGGGTCAGATGTTTTGGAAAATGTTTTTCAAATCAACTTATTTTCCTCAAATTTAAGGAAAATGACTTCCCTTGAAAACTTAAGGAAAACATTTTTCAAAACTCTGTTCCAACTTTAAATTACGATTTTTTTTAATTGAAAAAAATAATTTATATTGTCTCTACCCTTAAACCAGCCCCCACCCCCCTCCCCTCCCCCCAAAAAAATTTAAAGCTTGTTTTTAAAAAATATTTCTAACTTCAATTTTTTTACCGCGCCCTCATCCCTACCACCACGGCCTCCCCCCCCCCAAAAAAAAAATTAAATGTTATTGCTAAAACATATTTCTAATTTAAATTTTTTATATCTCCCACTTTTTTCCGAAGTCAAAAGAGTGATTAGGTTGAAAAAATAAAGCATTTGTGAACATCTTATTATCCTTTAACACTATAACATATACCAAATAAATTAAACGAAAAAAAAAGAGATGATAGAAAATTTGTTGAGAAGTTTACCTGTATCCAAGGTACCTCTATCCTCCCCCATCAACCCATATTTAAGTTTGTTTTTAAAAAATATTTTATACTTCAAATTTTTATTTTTTCACCCCTACCTCGACTATACCTCCGACAGTCCCCCCACTCCTAAAATAATTTAAGTCACCCTGATCCTCCACCCCCACCCTGGCCAGCCACCCTACCAGCCCCTCTAAAAAAATAAATAATTAAGTTTATTTTTTAAAATATATTTTTAATTTCAAAAATTATTTTCTAGTCTAGTAAAAATAAAAGATATTTCTCAAAAACATTTTTCATTCATAAATCAAACACTAAAAAAAAATTGAAAAATATTTTACTCACAATCAAACATGAAAAAAGAAGTCAAATCTACTTATTTTCTACAAAAACATTTTTCATAAAAAAACAGTTTCCAATCGTAACAAGCACACCCAAAATGTATCTACATTTTACCTATTATGGTTGGTTAGGCAAAAACAACAAAAGTTATAAGTTGGTCAATCGGTCAACCCGAAGTCCCTAACATGTAATTTTACTACTCTTCGTTTTAAAAAGAATGTCCCTATTTCCTTTTTAGTTTATTTAAAAAAGAATGACTCCTTTCCTTTTTTGGCAACACTTTAACTTTAACTTTCCACGTGTCATGTTTAGACCACAAGATTAAAGAGCATTTTGGTACATTTGATATAACTTTAATTTAGAACCACAAGATTAAAAGTGTTATTTCTTTTCTTAAACTCCGTTCCAAATCAAACTAGACCATTCTTTTTAAAACGGAGGAGTACATTTTACATGTACTTTTAGTTGCCAAAGACTTACAATTTTTTTATTACAAATATCTTATGTGATCTCCAAAATGTTTTTTCTAAAACATATATTTTTTAATTATCTTTTAATGTTATTTACCTCATTACGATACCAACCCAATGAAAAAAGAATTGAATTCATATTTGTCTTAATCTAATCTACTTAAATCTCATAATTCATTCCATTACCCTATTTTTAATGAAAAATTACTTAAAATTTATATTTTATTGTAAAAAAATTATATTGACATTTTAATCATTTTAACCAAAAAAAAACAATGATTTTTATTTGTACTTTTCACCCAAGCAAACGAACAATTTGTTATCATATTCAAGAGTTTTACCAAAGCACTGCAATTGATAATTTATAATATTAATTTTAACACCTAAATGTACTTTTTTGGCATGCAATATTTGTGTTTGGCATGGAGGAAATTTTTTGATATTTCTGAAAATGTTTTTTAATTTCTCTATGTATGAAAAAAGTCGAATATATTATTACACGCTCTTTCTTATCAAGAGTTTCGATTTATAATGTATATAGTTGAAATTGATTCTTAAATTCTTGTATAATGCATAAATCTCAACATTATGATACACTGCATTTTTATCATGTACGATGTATACGATGTATCATGTTCAAATAAAAGTTTTTGATATATAATCTTAATTTATTGAAACATAGATTAGTATGTATCATGCTTATAGTTATGTACATAATTATTATAAAATAGTCTAACTAACTATGTATCATTTGTTATTGTTTACATCCCTGCTCTGTTCAAATAGGGCGAAACGTCGCGGCAACTCGAAAAATTATTAATTGATTCAATTTTGAAAGAGTTTTAAAAAAAACGAGTTTTAAAAAGAGTCGCCACCTAATTTTAGGAAAAAACTAGGAAACCATTAAATGATCTACGAAACCAATTTGATTCTAGGTAAGGGGTTCAAATTATTCCGAAGGGAAGGGGTTAAGCATCCTTCGAAATCCACAAATGTGGGTCCCGACTGAATTCATTTTTTAAAATTGAGGAGGAAAATAAAATAATGTACAAAAATAATAAACATGTAATATACACAAATAATAAAATAAGAAAATATAAGAAACGGCCTAAAGTTTGCCTAACGTAATATATACAAAATATTGAATAAAGAGTATAATTCGAACTTAATTCGAATAACTTCAAGGAAGCAAGTCTTGGGTACCTGTAAACACACTTAGTAAAAGTGTTAGTAATAAATAAATATGAATAAAATTAAATATATGAAATAATAACTTAAAAATAAAAATCCGTCTTATTAACATTGGAGGCCTTGGAAATCGACGGTAATTTCTTCATCGGTCAAATTTAACAAGTAAATAATATAAAGTTAACTAAATTTTCCGTCTTTTAAAATGGGGAGGCCTCCAAAACCGACGGAGAGATTTTATCATTGGCCAATTTTAACAACTAAAATATATAAACTTAAATTAAATTTCCGTCTTTTAAAATGGAAAGGCCTCCAAAACCGACGGAGAGATTTTCTCATTCGCCAATTTAACAAATAAACATATATGAACTTAAATTAGATTTCCGTCTTTTAAAATAGAAAGGCCTCTAAACCCGACGGATAGATTTTTCATTGACCAATTTAACAAATAAACATATATGAACTTAAATTAGATTTCCGTCTTTTAAAATAGAAAGGCCTCTAAACCCGACGGATAGATTTTTCATTGGCCAGTTTAACAAATAAACATATATGAACTTAAATTAGATTTCCGTCTTTTAAAATAGAAAGGCCTCTAAACCCGACGGATAGATTTTTCATTGGCCAGTTTTAACAAATCAAATAATAATATTAACATAGGCAAACACCATCATAAAATGACAAAAAAAAAAAAGAACAATCTAAACAAGCTGTTAGGAGAAAATTTCTAGGGCCACAATAATAAACAAATGAAAGAAAAAATTAATAATAATAAAACAATATCATGTTATCACAAAACCCAATAAAATTTGCTGGAAAGTTTCAACATTCACAAAAAGTAACAATAAGACTAATAAATTCAACACGAGTAAGGAAAATATCTCTAACACCAAATAATTACTAGCCAAAAATAATTAACAATAATTCAATATCAATATAAAACAAACTAGAAATTAAAAATTCAAATAATAATCAAAGAAAATAAAAGTAGACCCAACTTGACCATCAAATATGAATAAAATAAGCACCTGAGCTTAGCATCTACTCAACATTGAATAAGGATAACAATAAAAGATAAAATTTATCTAGACATAACACAAAAATAACGAACCAAAACATGCTGGAAACTAAAGTATAAAATAAATAAAATGTCACTCTAACATGATAACAACATCAAACTCCATAAAAGTTATATCAAACATCTAATTATAGTTAAATTAATAAAATAACAACCGAAATGACAAACATAATATTGAATAAATAAAGTAATTTAAATGACTTAAACAAACAAACATAGCAGTTGCCTGTCATAATCATAAATAATTAGTAAAATACAATTAACTAACTGCAGCAAATAAAACAATAATAACCCAACAAAAATAAAATAAAACCAAAACAAACAAGAACTTAACAAATATAATGAATGTGAAAATGGTGAAGCAAATACTAACAAAGAAAACATTTATCAAAAAGCAATAACAATAAGAAGCTGAAAAATAGACAAGAAAACACATAAAGGAAATATAAAATAAAAAGGGGGTCACCGGA